>JBAWJY010000035.1:0-367044 GCA_037356115.1 Neofusicoccum sp. Z2 | reverse complement strand
CCCCTTAGAATAAGGGGGTAGTCCCTATATATTTTTATAATCGTCTAGATCTATAGAACCTAATTATAAGAAAAAAATGTCTAACTCCAAGTATATTGTCTAACTCCAAGGGATGAGCTGTTAGGCAACCTACAAGCGCTAGAGAGAAGTAGAGACCTTTTAGAAGAATCCCCTACTACTAAAACGTAGATATTCTAGTAAAAATAACGCCTCTTAAGAAATCCCTTCTATTAAATAGAGCTATAGACGCTTATATAGATTAAAAAATAAGCGTAAAACTTAAGAAAACCTAGCGTCTATAGAACGCTAGGATAATCTAGTAAAATTTCTTGTAATTAAAATAGTAGAAAAATCTAGTACCTTACGCTACTAAGAAAACCAAGCAATTCTCTAGTACTTAAATTGTAAAAACTCTAAGTAATATCTACGCCTAAAAATAAGTATAAAAATAGCAAAATTTTTTTAAATCTAAGGGCTAGGACTAGAGAACCTATTTTTACGACTAATATAGCGTATAATATAGTATAAAAGATATAGAAAATACCCCTTAAAAATTTTAAATTTAGAGGCTATAGTAAAGAAGATTAAACTAGAAAAAACCCTAGAAGAACTACTCTAGTACTATAACTATAAAGCTAGAAAACCGTAACTAAAACGCTAGGGTATCGCTACTAGAGACTACTAGTAGTACTATAAACGCTAAACTAAAAAACCCTACCTAGTACTAGATCTACTAACCTACGCTTACGAACTACCTAGTCTAAACTAATACTACTAGCGCTTCTACGCTATTATATTTTTAAAAACCTTATCTTTAAACTTTAGATTAATAATAACGTTAGTTAGCGCCTACTTATTAACTATACTATACTTATTCTATAAAATCTACGTTAGTTAAATCTTAAGAGAATCGCTAGTATCTTATAACTTACCTAAAACCTTTATAAATTATCTTTCTTTAAGAACTAACGCGCGTACTACTACTTATCTATACTATCTACCTTACTTATTTTATTCTTTACTATCTTATTATAATTTTTAATAGCTTAGTAGACTTTATAAGCGTACTAGAGGATATTATAGAGAGACTATAGTATAATACTAGCTTTACTACCTTAACTAACTACTATAAAAAGAACGTTATAGTAGAGATAGATAATATTAATAGCGTAGTAGAATTTAAGAGGAGGCTATAAACTAATTAGCTAGTAAAACGTAAGAGGACTAAGGGTAGAGAGCATGCTTACCTATTTATAGTTATAGTTATACTTTATATATACGTTGTAATTCGTCCTACTAGGCTTAGTTATATAACTACTAACTATAAGATTAGTATAGGCCTTTAGCGATAACTTTATTAACGAGTTATTCTATTTACTAAGATATTAGAGGTATAATAGTAGTATCTAAAAGAGCTAGACGAAAAGATTTAAAGGTATAGAGAAGACTTTAGTAAGAGAAGCTATAGATAATCGATTATAGCGCTTATAGATTATCTAGTTAACCTTATAGCTTATAGGGAGGATAGAAGCGTTAGTAGATAAATCTACTATATTCTCTATCTTAATAGTCTACGATCTACCTATAAAAAGTTAGTAAAAAGTATATAGAAAACGATAAGAAAGAAACTTATAGCTTAGTCCTATATAGAGCCTTTTTATAAGGCTTCTTTTAATAGACTTAGTTGTAAACTATTAGCGAATAAACTACGAAAATTAAGTATAATAACCTACTCTATATAGAGGACGTCGATATAGCTCTAGGCTTATTAGTAGCTATAGATAAAGATAGAAAATTATTATTAGCGCTATTAGCGGTACTAGCGCTAGCAAGGGACCCGCTATTACTATAGGCCCTACTACTAACGATAGTATTACTTACGTTACTATCGTTTAGTCTTATTACTTAAAAGAGGTTTTAGAGCGCTTTAACTATAGCGTTTAGCGTACGTTTTAAGCGTAGATAGGCTACGTAAATTAGGCGTTTAGGATCTACCTTAATTAGAATAGAGCTTAAAGATTTTAAACTCTACTTATAGTAAGAAGTCTTTTAAGTAGCTAATATAGTAGTAAACTTAGCGTTACTAACTAACGTAGCGATAGGCGTAGATTCTACTCTATACGTTAGTATATACTAAATAAGAAGTAAAATCCTATAAATAACTTATCTTAACGTAGGCTAGTAGTAGTAGTAGCTATTTTAGTAAAGAGAGAGAAAGAAAAGCTTATCTTAAAGATAGTAAAGAAACGTTTATAAGTATAGTAGCGTAAAGAGAAAGAAACTTAGTTAAGAGTAAAGGGTAGATAGTAATTTATACCTAAACCCTATACCTCTAATTACTCTAGATTACCTACTAAGCGAAGTACCTACGTATTACTAGCGTAGATCCTACGTAACTAGGTAATAGCTAAAAACCTATAATTAAGTATCTAAAGCGCCTTACGAGGAAGGTATAGTAGCTAATACTATAGTAGTACTTAATAACTTCTAACTATAGAGGGCGATAAAAAGTAGTATAGTAGATATCTTACTAGTAAAAAGCATACGTCTAGTAAGACTATAGAAACCTTAATTATAGCTTAGATTAATAATAGTAATAAGAAGCTCTTTAGACTATTAGCGAGTAGATTATATAGCGTGCCGCTAATATACGAGAGCTATCTATAGAAAGTATACTATCTATAAGAACTTAAATAAAGCTTCTAGAGTACTAGGTTACTATAATAGAAAGTAGTTACTAAGAGCGCCTTCTTAAATATAGTAGACGATATATAATAGAAAGTAATCGTCTTATTTATAGAAAGTATACTATTCGTAGAGATCTAAATAAAGCTTTTAAAGCGCTAAATTACTATACTAAAAAGTAGCTACTATAAACGCCTTTCTAGCTACTATAGAATAGCGTACGATAGAAAAGTAGACGCTTTACTAGCTTAAAGCAACCTATTTATAGAGACTAGAATAAAGCTTTTAAGCTTCTAGGCTTTTTTATTAGATACTATAGTAGTAAATATCTTATCTATTACTTCTACGCGAAGTAATAAAGCTATAATATAAGCGTACTAGACTAGTAGCCGTAGCTTTATATAGGCTAACGCTCTTCGTAGTAACCTACTAATAACTACTATCTAGTTACTAAAGTTTATATTATTGCTTCTAGAAGGAAAAACAACTAACTAGCTTTACTACTACTAAAACGTAAGCGTTTTACGCGCGATCTATTAGGCTAGAAATACTTTTTTCTAAACCTTTTTTTTTCTTAAATAGTAGTAAGGTTTTTCTATAGGTTTTAACAAGGTTTCTACTAGGTTTAAAGATAGCCTCTTTAAAAAGAGAAGTAATATTATACGCCTATTTATAGATAGACTAGATAGTTATTTAACGACGATTATAAGAAGTCTATAAGGCGCTAGTAGGAGCCCTACTCCTCGCTTACGTAAGCCCTATAGTTTATACCCTAATATCTATTAGTTTACTAGCCTTTAGGCTTTTTTCTTCTTCTTATAGATTTGTCTAAGACTAGTTAACTAGACTATTACTACTATCTATTTTCTCTTATCTACTTTTTACGCCTTATAATAATATAAAAGAAGATATTTATATAAAAAAAGATAACTATATAAAAAATAGCTTAGATATATATAGTTCTTAAGTAGATTTTTAATATTATATAATATAAGTTTTTTTTTTTATATATTATTATAGTAATAGTAAACTTATTTTAAATATTAAATACTAGCTATTAAATATTAAATCTAACTTTTTATATATATTATACTTTAAATAGTTTATATTATTTAAATATAAGATAAAAATCTTTTATTTTAACTACTTTTTTTTTTATACTATTTCTTTTTTTTATATAAAAAGATTTAATTTATTTTAACTATTATACGCTAGCTATCTAATATTAAATCTAACTTTTTATATATAATAGACTTTAAATAGTTTATATTATTTAGATATAAGATAAAAGTCTTTTATTTTAACTACTTTTTTATATATACTACTTTTTCTTTCTATATAAAAAGATTTAACTTATTTTATCTATTATATACTAGCTATCTAATATTAAATATTATTTTTTATATATAATATATTTAAAATAGGCTATAGAGTCTAGTTAAAATAAAATATCTTTTAACTCTAACTACTTTTTCTCTTTTATTTCTTATCTTTTTATATATAGCTATTTTTAACGTTTTTAGCTATATTTTATTAACTTTTTAAAATAAAAAAGTA
The DNA here is from genome assembly GCA_037356115.1 of Neofusicoccum sp. Z2. Classification (NCBI taxonomy): domain Eukaryota; kingdom Fungi; phylum Ascomycota; class Dothideomycetes; order Botryosphaeriales; family Botryosphaeriaceae; genus Neofusicoccum; species Neofusicoccum sp. Z2. Next base: position 362,802 of record JBAWJY010000035.1, on the reverse strand, counting down.
GTCTTTATATATTTTTATAATCGTCTAGATCTATAGAATCTAATTATAAGAAAAAAATATCTAACTCTAAGTATATTATCTAACTCTAAGAAATAAGCTATTAGAATTACGTAGTACTATCTAGGTATTAGCTAGTTATACTTTAGTATTTATTAGTATATTTTTAGCGAAGTATATAGCTTTCTCTTTTCTTCTCTTTCTTTTTTTTCTTCTTTTTTTTTCTTAGCTTAGAAACTTTAGTTACTTTATATCTACTTTAAATATTAGTTTAATAATAGTTATAATAACTATTAGCTTTTAATCTACTGGTTATAAATATACTCCGCTGTAATAACACGAAGAGACTTATCTTTTCGCAACTTATAACTAGCTAAACCAGCTAGTCGACCCTAATACACTAGTTAAAAACCCTTATATATAGGAGGTCGCCCGCGCGATAACCGCGGCTCTATTTTACTTTAAGGCAATTACCATTAGGAGGAGCAACTACAGCGACGGTGGTATAGGTTGCAACAACCTAGCCAACGTGGCCCGCAGGGAAGTCGTTCGTATATACCGTCACGAGCAAGTACACTGTTGCAAGAAAGTACACCGTTATAAGCAAGTGCACCATTACGAGGAAGTGCACCGTTGCGACGATGAGCACCGTTGCGACCTTTGGTGTTCTGGAATTGAAATGCTTGTGAGTATTGGTACCGGGAAAAAACCAGGTGTGATTCGGAATACTACAGGGCCGCTTTTGAGGCCGATCCATCAGCTCTTCAATAAGTTTCGGCAGGTGATAGAGCATACCACGGACGTTAATGTGGCTCATGGTGAGGTGGAAGAACAAATGGGAAGAATGGATAAGCGTTATTACCGGTGGCAGCCTGGAAAAGATGTCGGCGAAGTGCATCTCGATGAGTGGAAACAAAGGTCCACTACCCGCCCACAGAGCACCCAAGAACGCATTAAGAACAGCGTAGAGTCGTACCTTCAGGATCAAGTCATTCGAGACAACATTATAGATTGCGCAAAGCGTCTGGTCCAGTTGCGAAGAGAGAGAACGAGGAACTAGTAGAAATAGAAGCGTTATGCGTACTATATAAGGCTCCGCTCTTCATCTCTTCGAAACAACCCTTCCACCATCTTTATCCATGAAGATCTCCTGCGCCAACATAAACATGCTCCATCCCATCTTCTTCGCTATACCTGTCCACTTCAATGCCGACATGCCCTCTAACTTCATAACGGCTTCGTCTTTCGTAATAGCTGCCGCAAACTCGGCAATGTCCACGTTGAAGCTACTGCCGTGGCTCAACAATTGCACTCCTGAGGCCCTTACAAACAAACCTTCAGCCAATTCACTCACGATCTGGGATAGAGAAACGATACCCAACGTGCCGCTCAATCCATGAAGCGCCGGGCGCTTACCCATCTGACGCGCCAGCGCCATGAGCTCATCCAAGGCCTGGACCGGCGCCGCTTCAGCTTGATCCGACTTGATCGGCCGGTGCACCACCAGCTCGACGCCTGCTTGCGCCGCTGCCTTCTGCAGTACCTTCTCTGCCGCCCACTTTGAGCTGACGTAGCCATCCGAGCCGTCCACGGGCGGAGCCTTAGAATCGTACGCCACAACCTCTCCCGAGGACATGAAGTGGATCGGGACCTTGCGCGGTGCCGCAATCTTGACCATTTCCTTGACTGAGTGCACATTCGTCGCGCGCAACTCGTAGTAAGAGTCCCAGAAAGAGCGGTTGGCGCCGGCGTGGAAGATGACGTCCACCTCCTCACTCAGTGTCTTGAAGTCCGCTTCGCCCAGTCCAAGGAGCGGCTGCGCCAAGTCGCCCGTGAGGATCTTGACTTTGTCGGATTTGGTGCTGACACGGCCTTCGACCGGCGCGCGCACAGCGACGGCGTAGATTTTGGCGACGCGGTCATCCACTGCCAGCTTGGCCAGCATGTTCCGTCCCAAGACGCCAGTCACACCCGTCAGCATAACAACGTAGTCCTTGTCCTTTATTGCGACAGTACCGGTACTCGGGAGCAGCTCTGGCAAGGCCGTCTCATTGTCCCAGTCGATGGTAGCAGCACCTGCGGCTTCCTCTACCACCCGCGCCATTTTGCCCAAAGTGTCGTTCTCCATGAGGTCGATCAGCCTGAGACTGGCATGCAGGTTCTTGCGAATCATGGCCTGAAGCTTGACCAGCATGAGTGAATTGCCGCCGGAAAGGAAGAAAGGCGAACTGCTGTCGACGCTTTGCAGACCAGGGATCAATTCGCTCCAAAGCCTTGCCAGCTGTGCTTCAGTGGGGGTAAGTACACCCGTGTCGACCGCGACCTTCTTGATCTCTGGCACAGGTAGGGCCATGGCCTCTTTGCGATTGATCTTAAAATGTGCTGTCATAGGTAGATCCTTCACTAGCACCATCACGGCCGGGATCATGTACTGCGGCAGTGGTAATGTGGTGCGGAGGCGGTCCAGGATGCTCTCGTCTGCGGTAGGAGCTAGCACGACGTGGGCTGCAAGGAACTCGGAGTCCTGCTCCGAGTCACCCCTCTTTGAGACCACCACGCTGGTCACTGCCCCAGCTGCCGTCTGGAGAATGCAACTCTCGATATCCTCAAGCTCCATGCGTACGCCGCGGAGCTTGATCTGAGAGTCACCTTCCAGTCTGCCGTCGCAGTATAAGACACCGTCTCCTCCCAACCTACCCCTATCGCCAGTCCTGTACATCGTTCCCGGCTGCCAAGGGCAGGGAAGATACTTCTGGACCGTCAACTCCTCGTTGTTCAGGTAGCCCATCGAGACGCCAACACCACTGATGACGATCTCTCCAGGGCAACCGACGGGAACAGGCTTCAACTCCTCATCCACAACATACGCCGTATAGCCTGGCAACACGGTCCCTGCCATGATCGGCTCCCCGGGCCGCATCTCCTCGTACGGCAAGTCGCCCTTCGCGCACGCCATGGTGATCTCCGCCGGGCCGTAGCTGTTGGTCAGGCGCACTGGCAACCCGAGCTCCTGGAAGCCCTTGATTAGGCTGCCCGGCACCACCTCGCCGCCCAGCACCGCACGGCGCCAGCGCGTGCACTGAAGCAGATTCTCGCGCGCGTACCGCAGCCACATCAGATACTCGCTCGGCGTGGTGGCGGTAAAGGTGATGCCCTCGTCCAGCATGATACGCGTGATGGACAGCGGGTCGCCGCGCTGGTGCGCCGGCACAACGTACAACGCGCCACCGTGCACCAGCGCCACGAAGATCTGCTCGAGCGACTTGTCGAACGAGTACGCGCTTTGCTGCAGCACGTAGCCCGCGCTGCCCACTAGGTCGCTGTGTGTCGAGTATCCTTCCAGCTGCTTGATGATGTTGGCGTGCACGTTTTGGATGCCCTTGGGTGTGCCCGTCGAGCCGCTCGTGAAGAGTAGCGCAGCGGGGCCGTCGGCCGTGGCGAGGTTGGGCATGGGAGCGTGAGTGTCACTGACGTGCGAGATGTTGATGTGCGCGCAGTTTGGTCCTACGTTGGGGACGTCGGCCCAGGTGTCGTCGTGGGCGAGGAGGGTCTTGGGTTGAGCATCAGCGACGATGGCTGCCAGACGCTGGACTGGCGTGCGGGTGTCGAGCGGCATGTAGACGGCGCCGGCACGAAAGATGGCGAGCAGCGAGCAGATCCAGTCTGTGGTTGGCTTCTGGAACACGCCGACGCGGTCGCCCTTCCTTACGCCGGCCTCGATTAGGGCCGCGCAGATGGCGTTGACGCGGTCGTCCATTTGGGCGTAGGTGAGGAGTCTGGTGCCGTCTTTGAGAGCCAGAGCTGATGGTTGCTTGGCGGTTATCTCGTCGATGTGGTGGGCGACGGTGGGTGCCCATTTGTAGTCGATGGTTTTGCCTTCTACTGTTAGCATCCTGTATAACTGTTGGAATCACCGACTTGCCTTTTCCGTCAGACAAAGCACGCTCGATGACGTCTCTCGGCCAGATTTCCGGGGTTCTCCAGTCAACCTCGGGGTTCTCTGCCAACTGTGCCAGCAGATGAACGTAGCTCTGCAGCAGCAGGCGCGCACTCGCCTCGGAGTACAACGCCTCCTGAAGTCGGATCTCCAACCTGGCGTCCCCAGCAGCGTTCTCGATGATATCCAACGAGACGTCATAGCCCGTTTTGGCCAAGTGCCAGTCCTCTCCGGCGGCCTTCAATCCCATGTACCTCTGGCGCTCTTGCACGCCTTGACGGTAGTCAACGAAGACCTGGAAGAGTGGGGTGTAGGCGGACGACCGCGGAATTTCCAGCTTCTCGAGCAGGATGTCGAATGGGAGCCTCGAGTGGGCCAGGCCGCCGTACGCCTTGTTGCGGGCCTGCTGCACCGCCTCGGCGAAGGTGGTCGCGTCGCCCCTGGCGAAGTGCAGGGGGAGCAGGTTGAGGAAGAAGCCTAGCGTGCCCGCGAACTTGGCGTCGGTGCGGTTGGCGTCGGCCACGCCGATGAAAAACTCGTTGCAGTCATCGGCGACGAGGCGGAAGATCAGCAGCTGCAGCGCAGCTAGATAAAGGTGGAAGGTCGTCGACTTGAGGCGGCGCGCGGCGGCCTTGATCTTGCCGGTGAGCGCTGCATCAATGCGCACATCCACCCGGTGCGTGCCGTACTTGTCGAGCGGCATACGCGAGTTGACCTTTGCAAACGGCAGCAGGGGCAGCGGCTTCGGGTTCTTGGGGATGATGCCCCGGTAGTAGTCCAGGTCAGCGTCCATCTGGCCCGATTCCCACGCCTCGCGCTGGAGTCTCGCGAAGGCGCGGTACTGCGACGGCGGCGGCAGTGCGGGTAGCGTCCGCCCCTTGTACGCCTTTTCGAGGTCGGCGTAGAAGATCTGGAAGCTGATGCCGTCCATGGCGATGTGGTGGCAGCCGACGATGAGGAAGTGCACCGTGTCCTTCAGCGACAGCAGCGACACCCTCATGCCCTCCCACGCGCCCAAGTCCCACACGTGGTTCCGCAGCTCGTCCAGTTCCTTCCGCGCCTCGCTCTCATCTCGGATCTGCCTCCACTTGAATGGCACGGCCGACGAGGGGATCACGCCCTGCATGGGCAGCTCGCCGTACTCGCCGCGCGCGAAGTAGCGCGTGCGCAGCGCCTCGTGCCGCAGTGCGACTTGCTGTACCGCACGCTCCAGGTCCTTGACGCGCACTCGTCCTTCCAGGCGCACGGAAATCGCGATGTTGAACGTTGTTCGATCCTTGATGGCCTGGTCCAGGAACCAGAACCGCGACTGCCCGAAGGACATGCGCTCCGCCGTCTCGATCTTGACCAGCGCGGCGCGTGCCTTGGCCTCGTCGTCCAGCTTCTTCGCCGCGCGCTGTTTGCTGCGGTCCGCCGCGCGTGCAGCGTCCGAGGCTGCTGCTGCTGCGGCGAGCTGGTCGGTCCGCGCTTTTGCCTCCGCGGCCGCCTTCTCCGCTCGCTCCTTCTGGGCCACATCCTCCGCCGCGGGCTTGTTGACGGCCGCAGCAGCAGTCAATCTCACGGCAGGTCGTTTCAGCGCGAGATGCGAGAGCCTGACGTCGTGCACGAAGCCCGCTGTCGCGTCTTTGTCGGCGTAGGTGGGCACGATACCGGCAATGAGCTCGTGGCTGAGGGAAGATGTGGCAGTGGTGGGCGTTGAGGGAGAGAAGGAGGATGGACGCCCCCGCACGATGGCTTCAGCAAAGAGGGCGTGCAGGTCGCTTTCGCTGAGATTGCGGAAACCCTGGGCGGAGAAGGAGGCGGCGCGCTCAGCGCAGCCGATGCCGACGAGCGAACTGATGCCCAGAATCGACGCGGCGAGACCGCGCTTGTTGCGGCGATTGAGGGCGAGAGATTCCATGAAGGAGTTTGCTGGTATCGTCAGTGACTGGCACTTCTCTTCCAATCTGTCTTTGTCCATTATTTGATGAGAAGGGGAGGGCCTGGCTTGAAACCTGCTTACCGCCGATATAGTGGCTCTGGCCCGTCTTTCCAACCACCCCGTCGATGGAGGAGAAGAGGATAAAGAAGTCGAGTGGCTCGTTCGCAAAGAGCTCGTCCAAATGCATGGCACCTAGGATCTTTGGCCGTAGGACGGTCATCAGGTCCTCGTAGTCCATGTTCTCGAAGAGACTGTCAACCAAGACTGCGGCACCGTGAGCTACACCCGCAATCGGAGGCATGGTGCGGATAATCTTGTTGTACGTCGAATGTAGAGACTCGCTGTTGGTTATATCCCTAAGAAAACCGTCAGGATGACTGACCATGTGAAGAAGTGGGGATGGGTCTTACAGCGGCATGGCCTTTACCGTAGCCCCGTATTCCTCGTCCAAGTCATCTACCCACCGCTCGTCGACCTTTGGATTTCTGCTCGCCAGCACCACGTTCTTTGCGCCGTGCTGCACCAACCACTGCGCGATCGACTGCCCGACGGTGCCCGCCAGCCCGACCAGCAGGTACGTCGCATCAGCCCTGAGCAGCCCGTCCCCGGCATCAACCGGCACCACCGTCGCCGACACCGCGTCAGCCTGCCAATCCACGACGCGCAGCTCGCGCGCCGCGCACCCCGGCACCTCGGCCAACGGCATTAGCCTGTGTTGAAGATCTGTGGCAGCAGCGAAGCTCGACGCCTTTGCCTTCGCCCACCCGGACGCCAGCATCTTCCCGACAGCCTCGGCGTTGGCACGACCGGCGCGCGGCTGCGGGCTGTTGCTGAGGAGGAAGGACGAGCCGCCCTGTGTCGTCAGCACGGCGCCCGGCGGCAGCAGAGCCGCCATGTCGGACACCAGCGCGGCTTCTTTGCTGCCGTCACCGCCGCTGCTGCGGTTGGAGAGGTCGACGAATGTGGTGATTCTTTTGGGCAGGAGCTTCTTGAGGTGCCGTCGGGGGGCTTGCGGGTTGATAGTCAGCCAGGAGGCGCCGCTCGTTGGTTTCTTGTTGTTGGTGGTGGTCGTGAAGTACACGCGCGTCGTCGACGACCGCGTCTTGCCGCCGCTGCCTCGTGTTGCCACGGCCTGCTTGGCAAGCGCCGCTGCGATGATGGGATCAGGGTCGTGCGCAAGAAGCGTGCCGTTCGGGGGGAGTGCGGCGAGCAGCGGCTCGGCAAGGAGGTTTGCGGCGAGGGTCAGCAGGGCGGCCGGGATCGAGGGGCCCTTAGGGGAGGCGGTGAAGGGAATGGTCCAGGAGAGGGGCACGGTGACGACGGAGGCGGAGGTCTGGGAGATGGCGAGGTAGGTGTCGTTCGTGAGGCGGTCGGTCCCGTGGAAGAGGAAGTAGTGGCCCGCCAAAGCGATCTTCACGGCCTGCAGCAGGGAGTGCGTGACGTGCAGGGTCATAGTGTCTGGGGAGGCGGACGTGGGGAGCGATTTCAGCGGGGAAGGCAGGACAAGGTTGTATGAGTTGGTGTTGACGCCGACGAGCTCGACGGGCTGGATAGAGGGGCAGGCCTCGTCCGTGATCCGGCGCTTGGTTGAGTTGTAGCGGTCATTGATGTCCGCGATGGATCGCAGGCGCGGGATCAGCAGCTTTCCGTCTTCGACGTAAAGCTCAGGCTCGTGACTCCAGAGGAGATCTTCCGCGAGTAAGTCTTTGCCCCATTTGCTCAGGGCTACGTGCTGGAGGAGGGTTTCGGCGAAGAGCTGAGGGCTGAAGTCGGAGTCGAGTACGTCGACGTCGAGGGCTTGGAAGCTGACAGTTGGGTATTCTTTGCGGAGTGCTCGCGCCATGCCAACCATGACTCTGGAAAAGGGAGATTCGTCGCGGCTGTTCTTCGTGACCCAGAGGATATCTCGTGCGGTTCGGAAGATCTCTTTGAGCGCGTCCATACGATCGGCCTGCCCTTCTTCGAAAAGCTCCTGCATCACCGGGACGTCCAACTCTCCCAGGTTGAGAACTACAGGTCTGACTTCAGCACTGCCATCACCAAGTGCCTCGATGGACTCGACGCGCGTGATGGAGCTGAAATGGTCGCTCAGAAGCTCAGTGATGTGTTCTGCGACGTGGGCGACTTCCTCATCTCTGCCACCAACGATCACAAGATCGTCTGACATGATGCCTTCTGGTCGAGGTGCGGCCAAAGGTGCACGCAGGTAGCTCACGCGCTCATCAACAGCCTGCGTAGCCAGCACAGTAAAGGGATGAAGCGCATCAAAAATCGGCGCAAATGTGTCCACGCCCGACCATCCCGTCCTCCGGTAGATCTTATCCCATTCCTCGACTGGCACTGTGGGGCCCCACGGGCGTCCACTCTCAGCGCCCACCCACCATTCTGGCAGGCCCGCCATGGCAAGGCCGTGCCGTAGACACGGGAAGAACGTCACCGTCTCCGTGTTCACGAGCCAGCCACCCGGCCGCACCAGCTTGCGGACATTGCTCATAACATTGTCCAGGTTGGCAGCACTGTGCAGGACGTTAGAGGCGAAGACGAAGTCGTACGCGCCCTCTTGGAATCCTTGCTCTACGACGTCCCTCTCTATGTCCAGCGTCTCAAAGACAAATCTGTCGTCGTTGAAGCGTCGCTCGGCGGCTTTCAAGAAGTCAGCTGAGACGTTGGTAAAGGTGTAGCTGGCGAAGCCCTCGCCGAGCAGGTCTACGATGCCGCACGTCGAGCCGCTGGTGCTGTCGCCGACCTCGATGATACGCGCACGGGGGTAGCGGTGCGTCAGCTGCAGCGCCATGCGGACCGCCCAGCCGTTGGCGATGTGCAAGCCGAGGCCCTCCCTGTAGAAGGCGTCCAGCACGCCGTCCTTAACCATTTGGTCGATGATGTTGCCGCCACTGGTGATGACGGCCGGTAGGCTCCGACCTACGGTTCGGATGAGGCTGATATCAGCGCGGGAGCCGTACGGCGTGATTAGGGCCTCGACCTGGTCCTCGGTGTCTTGCAGCGCGGAGGGCGGGACATGTGGATGCTCCCCCTTGGCCACCTGGTCGTGCACGAAGCGGCACCACGCGAGTATGCGGCGGTAGTGCTCAGGTGTACTCGCCTCCTCCACCGCTGTCACGGCCGCTAGGACATGCCGGATCCAGTAGAAGGCGAAGCGTTCCGAGTCCAGCGCGACGCGGATATCGAGGTCGCTGGCGCCCGTCTTGCCCGCCTCGCCCGCCTCGCCCGCCTCGCCGCCTTGCGGCTGCGCTAGGTTGTAGACGAAGTTCGAGAAGAGGTGGCAGTCGTCAGCCGGTGAGGCATGCGAGATGGGCACCAGCTCGACGCCTTCGATCGCGAGGAGCACGTCGTTCCGTCCGTTCGCGTCGAAGACCTCGACGTCCGCTGACACCGCCCCGCGCGTGCTTGTGACGATCGTCTGCCACGGCCAGACGAGCGTTTCGCCTTGCGGGCCTAGCGAAGCGGTGGTGGCCGCAGCAGCAGTGAGCCCCGGATTGAGCGTGAGCCGCTTGATGCGCGTCGGCACGTGAGGCGTCCAGAGGCGTCCGTCACCGGGCGAGCTGTACGCTACGAGGATGGTCTGGAAGCAGCTCTCCAGCAGGGTTGGGTGGATCAGCATCCGGTCTGCCCAGTCGGAATCCGCGCTGGTGCGGCGCACCTCGGTCATCTGGCCGATGGCGTGGTCGACGCGGCGTCGGATCGAGCTGATGGCCGTGAAGGGCGCCGAGTAGTGGTAGCCCAGCGCGGCGAGGCTACTATAGAAGCGGCCCACATCCACATCGACCATGTTGAACTCGGACAGCTTGGCCGTGGAGAGGAGCGCCGCCTTTTGCTCGCCTAAGTGGAGCACGATCTTTCCCTGCGCATTGAGGTTCATGGTCCTCTCGCCCTGCGGACAAGACGAGATCTCAAAGGTGGCAGCGAGCCGGTCAGCAGGTGCGTCGTCGACGAACCTCAATGTGAGAAGCATCTCTTGAGCGGCCGACTCGCTGAGGAACGAGATGTCGTGGGTGATGACAAAGTCGGTCACTTCGATCAGCTGGACCGACCTTTCGGTAACGCATAGCAGTGCTTCGATGGCCGCGCAGATGTATCCGGCTGCCGCAAAGACGGTTTGTCCTCGCAGCTTGTGACCGGATAGCCAGGGAAGCTTGTTCTGGTGCAGGATGTTCCTCCACTGCACTTGCCGGCCGGTGCTGGCTTCGGTAGACCGAATTCCCAGGATCGGATGAGGACCATGCTGGCGGTGGCGGTCGGATACTCGTGACTCGAACCAGTAGGTTCGGTCATGGTCCCATGGGTATGATGGAAGATTGATTGCTAGCTTCTTCGGAGCTGAAACCCCTGAAACGAGCTTATCATAACTGTCGAAGTCAATGGCGGATGGGCCAAAGTGCTCCCACAGAGACCCGAGGGCTGATGAAAGCGAGTTGATGTCGCAGTCACCAGGGCTCAGGAGGCCGATGGACTGAGGAGCAAGAGAGCCCTCTGGGAAAGCTTCTTCAGTGTTATTCAATGAGCCCTTCAAGACGGCATGTGGCCCAACTTCAACGACTACATCGAACGGCCCGGCATCTTGAACAGCAGCAGTGGCAGCCTGGGAGAAATGTCCGGGGTTCCTCATGTTGTCAATCCAGTACTGGCTGTTCATGGTCTCCTTGGTCATCTTTGAGCCTGGATTCACTGAAGAGTACCACGTCGTAGGTCCGGAATCGAGGTCGGCGTCCGTGACCTTGAGTTTTCTTGCTAATTCCGACTCGTCCCTGGGCACGTCCTCCGTTTCATTGATGGCGCCAGAAAGGGCGGTGCTACCGTTGGCGCCCTTCTCCCTGGAAGGCCCCTTCGCGAGCTTCGCGTATAAGCTCCTGTAGTACGCAATCCGTATCGCGTCATAGGCGCTGACGAGCCCGACCGCATATGCTGCTCCAATTTCTCCGGTCGAATGACCCACAACAGCGCGGAACTGCACCCCGGCGGCTTTAATCAAGTCCACGAGGATGACCTGAACCGCTGTGCGCAGTGGTTGAGAAACCACCGCTTCGGGGTCCCGAGAAGTCTGCTTCTTTTCGAGTTCATCCTTGATGAGCCAGGTCGGTCTATCAGCTTCCGGGAGCGCTTGGAGCGATTCGTCCATCCTCGCAACCACTTCACGGACGTGCGGGGATGCTCGAAAGAGCTTGCGGCCCATCGATGGCCATTGAGCGCCTTGGCCGGTGAAGACGCCGAGGATGCTTGGTTCCTGCTTCTCAGCACGGGTCGACTGGCAACCGAGCTTGTCGCCCTTAGAAATTGCAGTCTCGATGGACCTTAAAATCTCGTCTTTGGTTTTTCCCGAGATCGAGAGCCTGAATGGGAGGACGGAACGCCTGTATTGAAGAGTCCAAGCGTGATCGCGGAGATTTGAATCTTGGTATCTCAAGTACTCGGAGTAGGAGCTGAGCATTGCTCGAAGGCTCTTCTGCGAATTTGCAGAGAAGGTGAGAGGCGTGAACAAAGCTGCTGGAGCAGACTCCGCATCTGCATCAGGCCTGGACTTTCCATGGATTTCCGGATCATATCTCTCGAGGATCGCATGTGCATTAGCACCTCCTGCGGAAGAAAATCAGCAAAATGCTCCGAATTGCGCTCAAGATACTCAGGCCTGTGAAGGACGCACCAAACCCAAAACTGTTCACAGCGGCCCGGAACGGTTGGCCATTTTGTGGCTGAGGCCAAGGCTGCGCAGACGTAGGAATCTCCAGGTTTGTGTAGAATGGAGCAACCTTCTGGGACAGATTAGAGAAGTGCATATTAGGGGGTATTATTTGATTCTGCAGAGCCAGCGATGTTCCAATCAGACTAGCAAGACCTGCGGTGCCCTCAGTATGGCCGATGACCGTTTTGATAGAGCCCACGAACAGTTTATTCGATTGCTCGCCGGGTTTGAAAAAGGCCCTGCTTATTGCTTCCGCCTCCTGTGGATCTCCTGCTTGCGTACCCGTACCATGGGCGTGGAGGAATTGAGGACGATCCTTTAAAGGATCAAGACCAGCCTTCACATAAGTCTCCCGGATCAGCTGAGTCTGGGCGATGTTCGAAGGTATGGTCATTCCGGCCGTCTTGCCATCCTGATTGACTCCTGTCTCGCGGATCACACACTCGATATGGTCTCCGTCTGCCAAAGCGTCGCTCAGTGTCTTTAGGACTACCACTGCAATGCCTTCGCCCCTAGCATAGCCATTGGCATCCTCGTCCCACATCTTTGACCGACCATCCGGAGCAATCGCTTTCCATTTGCTTTCAGCAGTATACATCGCTGAATATCGTCAGTCGCGAACGGCTCAAAAGATCGGCTTTGCGTACCTGAGCTCAGGATGAGATTGGAGCCGCATGCCACGGCAACTTTGCCTTCTCCACTTCGTAGAAAGCGCACCGCTTCGTGCACGGCCACTAAGGAAGAGGAACACGCGGTATCTATTGTCATAGACGGCCCATGCCAGTCGAAAAAGTGAGAGATACGATTCGAAATCATACTCCTGGCAATACCCGTTGCCGTGTATTGAGACAACGAATCCCAGTCTCGCATCACGATTTTTGACCAGTCATCGCACATCTGGCCGACGTAGCACGCCGTGTTCGACCCCCGAAGGCTTTCCATGGGGATACCAGCTGTGGACAGTGACTCGTACACGCTTTCCATAAGTAACCTCTGCTGGGGATCGACGGCTTCGCACTCTTTCGTTGGTATCCCGAAGAATTGAGCATCGAAAAGCCTCGGATCCTCGTCCAGGCAATACGCCTTCATGGCGTTGCTCGCTCCGTGGTGAGCACTGTCCGGGTGGTGCCTGAATCGGTCTTCGAGTATTGACTTTCGTACATCTCGCGGCTCCTTCAGCAGCTCCCACAGCTTGCTTGGAGTCGCTGAGCCGCCGGGGAAGTGGCACGCCGTGCCGACGATGGCAACCGGCTCTCTGGGTGTCTGAGGCATCGTTTCAATTGAAGGCGACAAGCATGGAAAATGGTTTCAAGGTGAGATTCAAAGAAAATGCCACTGAAGTAAGGCTTCAGTAGTTGCGCGCACGCTTGCACAGGTACTCGGACATTTATTGTAGACCGTGGTACATGCATTCGGAGGCCTCCTGTCCCTGGTCGGTAGGGCCGAACGCCCTCCACGGACGTAGATCGTTGTGTAGCCGAACTTCCGAGTCTACCGCTGCGCACCGAATAATCTGAAACTAAGACTTCCCGTGCTTGTCCTTGAGATACCAAGCCTTTGCGTACTTGCCGGAAGGCTCTCTGTTCCTTATTTTGGTGAGTCAGGCTGCCCTTTAGTGTGACTACGGAGAATCCTCTTGAAAATGTGAGTATTGTATCGTCTGCTCTGCAACTGACTGAGGTCCAAAAAAGCAGTCGAGATCTCTTTGCTCATATCAGCTGTAAGTTAAGTCCACGGCTCCAAGGTAAATCCATTTCTGACATTTTGAACTGGTACATTACCATAAGATTTCCCGTCGTGTGGATGTCATGGATGAACTCGGCTGAAAAAGCGCCCGCGAATCCATCCAAGACACGTTTGAATGCCAACCGTGTCTCTTGTTCTTTTCGCTCCCTACTTTCACTAATCCTCTAGTATGCTGTTAGATATTAGACGTCGAAATTATAATGACTGGCGGGCGCAGCGATGGGCCAGTGCCGATACACGAACGCGGTTAGACTACTCCACAAAGGTCGAAGTCTTCCCCACCAGTTAAGGTCACTCAGGGTCTCAAAGCTAACTAAGCTCAGTAGTTAACCTTATTGTCGTCCCCCGGGAAATTTCGCCAGGCGGAATTAAAAGCGGGTTAGAGCAGCCTTGCTTCTCAATCCATCTCGGAAGAAGCAGGCATTTCCCATACAGGGTAAAACGCTTATTTACTGCTTCCTCGTTAAGTACTCTCTTAATCACTTTCTCTCTTTACAACAATGATATATCCTTGTATCTACTTGTCACGCCTGAGTTCTCTTCCATAGTTGAAGCAAAAATAACGAGATCTGAGTCTGCTTGTCTACATCCGTTCTATCTCTATCACAGACCCGACTAGTATGTGGTACGTGGCTACCCTAAAAGACAACACATTCATAAACACCGTTGTTCGCTAATTGAATTGTTTATCTTTGTATGATGGTGCGTGGTGTTGGTCCAACACCTCTCTCACACCGAAATTCTCCGAACGACCGAACAACCGCGCAACTTCGCCAATCATCGGCCCTAAGCCATACAAAGCAATCCGGCACTTCCAATTAAGGGCGTCGGATCTTGAAAGTTAGCCTCTATATCATCTGATGTCAAAGCGCCTGCAACTGCTACCGGTTGGCCTTCAGAAACACACCCAAAACACACCCACACTACCCAACGATATAAAAAAGGAACGGCACAACCACCATGGGCCCCCTCGCTACCTCCACCGTCACCAAAGCCACCATCGCCCAAGGGCCCTCCTCACTGACCAACCACCCGCACCCCATCTTCCCCAAGTACGCCGAGCTCAGCCCGACCACGTGGGAAGGCTGGGTCTTCGATGCCGTAGACCAGGACCCAGCGTCCAACGCTGCCATCGAGATCTCCTTCTTCCGCGATGCAACGGGACTTTTCCGGGGCCGCGAGCCGCTGCGCATCGCCTTCCACGCGCAGCTAGCCGGTGACGGCGGCGCCGAGAGCGCTGTGCACTTCGACGAACACGCAGTCGAGAACGTCGTCGAGGACCGCGGGGACGCAATCGCGTCCACCTGGACGAGCCAGCGCGAGGGCAAGAGCTCGTCGTTCGAGGTCCGCGCTGACCTCAGTGCCGCGACCCTGACGTTCGACCTGCCCGAGGTCCGTGGCACGGTGGTGTTCAGGAATGCGGGCGGCGCGCCGACGGAGCGGCCCGAGGGGTTCGCGCCGTTCGCGCCGAAGATCGGGCACGCGCAGCCAGTCGTCTCGGCTGTGGTGGATGTCGCGCTCGAGTTCGCCGATGGGAAGAAGCTGAGGTTTTCCGGCCGGGGCGGAATCGACCGGTGCACGATGGAGGCGCCGATGCCGTTTTTGCTGGAGGAGAACACGTACATTCGCGGCCACGCGGGGCCGTGGACCTTCGCGCTGCTGCGGAGTGTCACCAAGCTCGAGCCGGATGTGACGAGGAATGAGTGCATCGGGGGCACTTTGACGATGAATGGTGAAATGGTGTTCGTTGGAGATACCAGCCGTATTTCGCTGACGGATGACTACATCTGCTTGCGGGCTGCCTACGGCGGCAAGGTGCGCGGCACTTTTGCTGATCGCTCGTCCGGGTTTGTGTTGGATTTTGTTTCTCCGAGCAGAGGGAAGCACTGGCACTTTGATATCCAGCATCAAGCTGTGTGGTGGAGCATTCCTCTTGGCCCTCCGCCGGTGAAATTTGGGAACAATGGCTTTACTAGCAGGGCTACCGGAGGAGAAGAGAAAGGAGAGAGTTATAGTGGCATGGCGGTTGTTGGACATCTGCAGATGCCACAGTTACCTAGCCCGAAGAAGTGAAAATATGTACAGTCCACAGATCTTTCCTTTCACCTGAGACATCACAGTCCGGAATGTGTAACCTGATCATTCGGCCTTGTAAAACACCCATGATAAACGATTATGAAACGAGAGCATCCACAAGGTCCGCCAAATAAAATTAGTGAATTGCATTGACGCATGCATGTTGCGCCGCAGCAAATAGAAAAGGGGCATTTTGACATCAAACGCTACATTTGAACATAGTCTCCTCTCGTTGTCACCTATGATTGTGTAGAAGGGTAGCCATAAACACTTTGAGCATGTGAACAGGCGAAGATACTGGACATACGGAACAAATCTTATAGAACGAAGATGGGTCAGATGACTGAATGGGCGCTTTTTGTTAATATACCATTTCAGATATCAGTGCGCTGAGGCTGCTTTTGCTTATTTGCCGGCTAAGGGAAATACTTCCCATGCAAAAGAAAAATGATAGAGTTAGATATAAGGAACCGAGCCAACGCAAGTAATTGCGCGGGCCGCCTTTTTCTTTATTCAACAGATAGACAAGAAGAAGAAGCAAGCATTCCCTTTGGAAAAGGGGCAGGCGTCTATGTGACTCGCTAACTCAATCTGTGAACATATTCAGTATCCTTCTCTTTGCTCAGTGTCATAGTATAAACTCTCTTTGAGTGAAAGCCGATACGCCACCATCAGTCAGCCTCTCGGTATCCTATCTCCTGCAAGCTTCACCGACTTCTCCACAATGCCCATTGCCATCTACACATATAGACCGAAAGGGCGCCGTCTTTACTATAACACTAAGAAATTGTACGCCAAGTGACCTGCCGATTTTTCCTATATCCACTTCCCAGCACAGACCCGTTCCAAACGTTCATATCTACCACGTGCTCGATAAAGATATCAAAAATAGATCCATGTCACTCGATAGAGGCGGCCTGCGGCGCGACCAGAGTCTATTGGATGAAATTCACACGCTAAGCAGCAGTAGCCAAACATACGAAAGAGATGTGGTGCAGAGAGAGGAGATCATCATCCGAAGGTTGGGGCGATCGCTGTCAACACCACGACCGCCACCGCTGCGATCACCACCGCACCCTCGTTGGACAGTCGAGCTTTCCGCGAAGAAATTCACTTCGGCGCGCAGCATCTTTCGTCTGCATGGACGCTTTCGCATGGCGACCGCTAAGGAATCCGCAGCCCTCCCGTCGCCGCAGATCGAGTTCGTATGAGAGCATGTTCTCCCTGCCCCGCGTCTTCATTCCAGAGTCGCCGGGTGATGGCCGAAGCTCGCAGCATGAGTCTCCTCCGCCTCTAACGCCGTACAGGAGGAGATTGACCGAATCAGAAACAGGGGAGAGCGGAAATTCAATCATGGTAAATATCACTCAAAGAGCATTGAACGGTGTCTTCAGTTCAGAGCCACTTGTGACAGGATTGACGGAGGAGTCACGGCGGCTTTACAGACACAAGCCCCGACGAGCTGAGTCGTTCCTACACTTATCAAATGTCTGAGCGCAAAAGGTTAAGTTATGTCAATATCAGTTCGCACTGAAATCAGTGCGGCGTTGTACTTTTTCCAGTTCGACAAAATTAACAAATTGCTTACCTTATTACCAGAACCCAGGTTTCTGTAGCGCGCTCTCTCGTTCCTTAACTCTTCTGAAGCGTTTCTCAAATTCTAATTCGAGATCCATCCTTGCACTGTCCACAAATGGCACACGGTACTTACCACACACCCAACCACTCAGGCTCATGTTAACGTGACGAACATCAACAATCTCACATCGTAAACTACGTGAGGATTGAGATAATGGTGAAGGCACTCATGATACCATGACGGATCTCCCTCCGAAATATTTGCTCGCGTTAATGCAGGGACTGCGTCCAAGATACGCCAACAATGAAAACACAGAGCGCAATGTAGAACAAGCAGAAAGACGTTGCTGTTCTAACGCAATCATTGCAATGCATTATATTAGTCAAGTGTCTAAAAATCAGACTCGAAGGTGGAGAGGTAAAACGAGTAAATTGTCGATGGTCTTCACATTGTAAGAAAATTTGTCATGGTCATGTGCTGGTCCTCTCAAATATTCAACAAGCTGTTGAATCTTATCGTTTGTCAGGAAGCTCACTTACTGCGAGTCATGATTGCGCAAGAGAACGACATGAGAATATAGTGGATAAAAAAGGCATCAATGCGATCGTGGAGGCCAGCGGCGGCCTTTGCCAGATTTCGAAGAAACGTAGTTTCCAAGATCGTCTAAAGCTGATCATGAATCGTAGAGCGTTAAAAGGTAGTGAAAGCAGATTAATGTGAGCATTTACGGGTTATGCAGAGGTTTGTGTGACTAAGCTAGATGAGTTTAGTATTAAGGAACTGGGGCAAAGAGACTCTCTAAGAGCTGTTCCATTTAGATTCCTTTAGAACCCACATGAAGACAGTCTGCTCGCGGCTTTAGATTGCGGGATTCTTTTCTTCCGCCTTGTGCGACATCGACATCTGGCGGTTTGGACTATATTAGGCAACAGAATAACGTAGAATGATTCGCTGACTTTGGGGCTAAGCAAATGACAGAATGAATTGGCGGTCTTTGTAGCTTTGGCTTGAGCTTAAGATTCTTATAGATCTCTGGAATGATATATCCTTTTGCTGCTGAGCTTGTGTGGCTCAACGTTAGGTAATACCTGGGCCTTTTAGCCTCGTAACTGGTGCATAGAATTATAAAGCACATCTAATATAGTAAATAGATCTAATTAGAAACTCTTAGATAGCCCGAGTGAAATTGCTTTTCGTCTTGATTTCAGCTCTTCTTATGCCTTATTTGAGCCAGCGGCTTGTAAGATAGCCAACATAAGACCATTGATCCCGAGCTTATTTAAATTTTCTTGATCTATAGTCTGGATAGCTTTCATGGAACTCATAATTAAAATATTCTTCACCGCTGGCAGTCTTTTTTCTTTTTTTTTTTATTCAATTGCCCCTTTCTTAACGCATCTTGTGCCATTTCTGAATTCGCGAGTTCCTTGCTAAACGTTTTCTTCAAGGTCAACCTCATGATCCGCAACACCAGCTGATCCGTCTTGCTTGATACTACTTAACGCGGCATGCCTTTGTGTTCCAAAATAACTAGCGGCCGCGTATCCTTTCCCTCTAAGCCGTGCTCCGCATCCCACCAGCACAAACTCCCTTCACGGATTGCTTCCTCTCCCTTACTTATTTTACACCTTACCCTTACTACACCAGTCAATCTGTATACAGGGTCAGGGTTGATTGAGATGCTGATGGGTTGTAGTAAACATCAAACGCGGACACCATCACTGCTGTTACTTAGACACCTCTTGCTCATATTACGATTGCGAGTCAAAAGAAACATTACTTTACTCGCTGAACGCGAGACAGAACAGTCAATAGGCGTCGATTGATGGCAGGAAACGAGGAAGTTGTTCTTGCGGAGATGCGCGCCTTATGAGACTCTCAGGACGGGTCATCAGTTTCGATAATCGTCCGGCCGAAGATCTTCTGGCTACATGGCTTTCGTATAAAGATAGTATCCAATGCGTCAAACTCTGGCACTAAGGGATATATAGGTCAGGCAGAACTGGACTAGACTTAGTCTTTCACCGTCGTTGTTTTCTAGTGACTATCTACGGCCTATCAGTAGCCTGCAAACGATAAGACGAGAAGTCGTCCGTACTACGGCAAAATCATTTCAAGGGTTTCAAAGCTACAGTGACTAATAAATCAATGGGCTAATTCACCTGAGGATCTGAGAGGCTCTTGGAGGAAGATTAAGGTTGAAAAGATGATCATTGAAGGTACTACTGCATCTTCTGCGTCTATGCAGGGAAATAGATGAAGTCATTCTAGTGGTGCGGGGCTGATCGACAAAATACCTAGCGCCGCTGCTTACCCGCGCAAAACACCCGGCCGCAAGGGATCAAAACACGAAAACGAGCTTCTCGCCGCTTATCTTCCCTTCCTTAACCTCCTTCAAGCCCGCCAGCACATCCTCCCACCCAGCACCCTCCTTCACCCTCAGCGGGTGGGGCCGCATTTTGCCGCTCTCCAGCAAGGCCT
Source organism: Neofusicoccum sp. Z2 (assembly GCA_037356115.1). Taxonomy (NCBI): domain Eukaryota; kingdom Fungi; phylum Ascomycota; class Dothideomycetes; order Botryosphaeriales; family Botryosphaeriaceae; genus Neofusicoccum; species Neofusicoccum sp. Z2. Next base: position 343,367 of record JBAWJY010000035.1, on the reverse strand, counting down.
GCAGCTCGCCGGCCCACCTCCCGCCGAAGCTCCGTGCCTCCTCGGAGCCGGGGCGCGCGTACGGCGCCGGCCAGGCGATTTCCTTACCCAGCATAGTGATGCCGAGGGTCCAGTTGGCCTTGACCGTCTTGCGCGTGGCGGCCGTGGCTTCCCAGTAGGGGTCGAGGGCGGTGTAGCACCCCCCAGCGCGGCCGATGGCGCCGTAGCAGATGGCGATGCTGTCCTTGGTCGTGATGCAGTCGAGCGTGTACTTGAGGTTATTCTTGGTCGCCGCTTTGATGTCGGCGGCGCACGTTGGCGAGCGGTAGTCGTACGCCTCCTCGGCGCCGTACGACTTGACGAGCTCGAAGTTGCGCGGCGAGCATGTCGTGATGGGCCGCAGGCCTGCGAGCTTGAGCAGCTGGATCGCCGCCGTGCCGACGGAGCTGCTGCCGCCGTAGACGAGCACCGTGATGGGCTTCGCGCCGGTGTAGGGGTTCGAGGGAGTGACACCCAGATCCGGCAACAGGTTGTGGAAGATGGCCTGGCCGATGGTGAACCATACGGTCGACAGAGAGGTGCCGACCGACCAGGGCACGCTCTCCGGCAGCGTCAGCGTGATGTCGGCGGGGGCGGAGACGTAGGTAGCGAAGGAGCCCGACGACGGATCGTTCGGGTCGGAGCACATGACAGCGCCCGTGACGCGGTCGCCGACCTTCACCGGCCGACGCAGTTCCGACCCCACGGCCACCACCGTCCCCGCGAAGTCGCAGCCGCCGATGCCCCCCGGCTTCGCGAATCCCGACTCCATCTTTGTGTCGACCGGGTTGATCGACACTGCTGCTGTCTTCACAATGATCATGTCTGGCTTGAGTTCTGAAACCGGCGCTTCGTGGGAAATGCCCAGGGTGCCGTCCTCCTGGAACGTGAGGGCGGTCTGTTTTGTGGGGAGGCCTGCCATGGTGTCGCGTGTGGAAAGTTCCGAAAATGGAAGACTGCAAGGTAGGAGATCAAGTGCGTTCTGATGGGCTACCTCGCGGAGCTATGGGGCTCAGCCCGCAAATTCTCACGCGCCTCTTGTAGGCGGTGGTGTGAAGCAGGCCTCATCGACACGCACGCGGCTTCGCCGCCGAAAAACACCGAAACCGCCATCACCGAATCAGGAGATACAGAAACATCAGCTTTATATGCAACAACGCAGATTCGTGAGAATTGGGCCTCCTTTTCGGGCTTTTCGCTGATACAGTTCGACGTTCTCTGTATGGCGGCCAATATGGAGGTCGCGGGTAGTCCAGCCACGGCTGGGCGTTATACTCAGGACGCCTCGATTCTGGCAGGTCTGTCAAAGACCCGGATATTCTTCTCCTTGGTACTGGCCCTGCTGATTGTGCCGAGAGTCTTGAAGGTTAGAGGACCTTTCACACCGCAGAGCGGCGCTCCATTAATCAGAATATAGATTATCTCAAGACTCATTTCTCCTGTCTCGCGGATCCCTGGTCCATTTATCAACAAAATCTCGTCTATACCGTTGATGAGAGCAAGCGCCAAGGGCAAGACGTAAGCATTTCCCTGGAAATCATCTGCAGCAAACTCTGAAGACGTCTCTCCATAGCCATGAGCTCAGTGCGCAATTACACAAAAAGTATGGCCCCATCGTCGCTCTCTCTCCGCACATGGTTTCCGTCTCCGACAAGCATGAAGTCAAGCGCATCATCCACACCGAGGACTGGCCCAAGTCTGAGCTCGTCTACGGCAACTTTCGCCAGAACCCGGCCCGGCCGACGCTGATCGCCTTCACGGACAAAAAAGCGTATTCGGAGCGCAAGCGCCTCATCTCGGGCTGGTTCGGCATGCGCTACATCCGCAGCCTGCAGCCGCTCATGCAGCAGTGCATCGACGAGTCCATCAAGGCCGTCGAGAGCGCGTGCGACGCGAGCGGCACCGGCCAGGTTGACATGCAAAGCCTCTGCACCGGCACCGCCGTCGACATCATCGGCACCACCATCTTCGGCCAGAGCTTCGACGTCGTCAAGAACGGCTCGCACCCGCTGCTCGACTTCCTGCGCAAGATGCTCAAGGCCAGCAGCCTGCTGCTCTTTATGCCGTGGATCCGCAGCATCCCCTTCCGCCCGACCCGGCCGGCTTACATCGACCGCTTCACCATTGACATCATGGAAAGCCGCCGACGCACTGCCAAGACGTCGCCGCGCCAGGACCTGCTGCAGAAGCTCGTCGAGCAGCTGGACGACACAGCCGGGAGTGCGTTCACGCCGTTCGATGTCCAGGGCGAGATCACCATCATGCTGGTCGCCGGCACCGAGACGACGGCCAACTCGGAGCTTTTCACGCTGCTCATGCTGGTCAAGCACCCGGACAAGCTGCGCAAGGTTTACGCCGAGGTCGACGCTTGGTACCCGCCCGGCGACTTTTCGAAGCCGGTGGACTGCGAGTACTCGCTCCAGGGCATGACGTACCTGCAGGCGTGCGAGGACGAGGCCATGCGGCTGGTGCCCGCCCAGGCGACGGGTAGCCCCCGCGAGAGCAGGAAGGATGAGGTCGTGCTGGGGTATCGCGTGCCCGCCGGCACGACGGTGTTTCCGACGACGCAGGGCGTGCATCATGACGAGAGCATTTGGCCGAACGCGACGGAGTACATTCCAGAGCGCTGGCTCGAGATCTACGAGAAGGGTAAGGTTAACGACCAGTACTTCTGGCCCTTCTCAGCAGGCAGTAGGGTGTGTATTGGGAAGCATTTCGCCTTGCAAGAAATGCATCTCATGCTGGTCAGTCTGTTGAGGAGGTTCGAGTTTGAGTACGTGCCGGGGCAGCATGAGAGTACGGTGTTCAGGGTGGCTCAACATATGGAGGCGCCGAAGTATGTTATGAAAGTTAGGAGAAGGAAGCTGTGAGGCATTGCTGGCTATGCACTGGGTATTCATCACATGTGCCTCGGTGACCGATATACCATCAGGCGCCCACAAGGTGCCGTTGCACTGCCACCCCCACCAGGCAGAAAAGTCACCGACATCAAGTATATAAAGAGCGTCTCCAGCATCATAGAATCACTCAGCGATTGTCATCGATCAGTCTTCGACAGAACATTTACTTCCAGACAATTGCTTCAGCTCCGCATGACATGTTCATTCGGCAGTGAAAGCAGAAAGTCGCCGAGGTCGTCTCACCGAAAGGCAACACCAGAGGTCACGAATATGGATGGATAGAACAGAGATCGCTCATGCCTACCCGACACGGCTGCCAATGCTATTCGTACATTACTGGTATCGTAAAAAGTTTATACATGTCGACGCTTGATAGAAATATTCGAACAAAGGAAATGGAATGCCCGAAAGAGGGACTCAGCGTGTTAGTGTGAATGGATCGAATCAAAAGCATCACCCTTCATCTACAACTCTAGGCGTTGCCTAAGTGACCTCTTCACCCCATCAATGTTCTTCCTCAGCAACTCCAACCCACCTCCACCGTGTCTGGTCCCGACCTGGGCTTCTTGCTTGAACACGGCCCGCGCAAGCTCCGACCCAATGATCTCCCCGGAAGAAGGGCTCAGCATGCCACTGGACCGGTAGACGCTGTCGCCCACGCTCTCCGCTTCACTGTCCGACGTGGAGCTGGCGGCGGTGGTCTTGTCCAGGTCACGCATCACACGCACGCACCGCAGGTCGTCGGGCAGGTCCAGCAGCTCCTCGCTGTGCTGCAGCGCGTCCAGCAGCAGCCGGACAGCCGTATACGTCCGTAGCGAGACGTCATCTTCCGTGGGCGGCAGCTCGCCAAATTGCAGGTTGGGATCGATCCGTGGATCGACGCTGCAGCGGCGGCGGGCGGGCACCACGGAGCGGAGGTGCGCGTGCAGGTGGGCGAATAGAGCGCTGTAAATCCGGATCATGGAGACGTAGCAGTTCAGGATCAGCAGGGCCGTCGGCGTGTCCACGCCGCCGAGGGAGGAAGAAGAGGCCGGCGCCCGCATGAGCGAGGTGGAGGTGGGAGTGGGTGCTGCGGAAGCGGGAGCACCGCCTAGCGCCGCGATCGAGTCCGGCGTGATGGGATGGCGATGACATGCTTGAGCTATCTCCGATCCGATGGTGGCGCTCACGCTTAGATCGGCCTGGTGTCCCCCTCGATGACCCACCCGCGGCGGCTGCGTGCAGCTCGGCCTGCGGATGTCATCCTCGCTCTCTGGTTCGTGTGGGTAAAGCTCCGGCTCGAGGATGCTGGAAAATTCTCCGGAGAGGCATAGAATCTCTCCGATTGGGTAGGTGCTCAGCCAGTGTTGGGCCCCGTCGCGGGACGGGCCGCTGTCCGCGTGGCCGGAGTGTTCGTTTATAAGCATGAGGTGCCGCTGGAACTCTACTGCCAGAGACGAGAGCTTCTTCGTGCAGTCTTCATCCTGCCGTCTCGGACTGTCGGCCGATGACATTGGAACGTCCTCGTCGCCCTTGCCGCTCTGCCCAACCAACAGCGGCTCGACCGAGCTGGTACAGTCTGGCAAACCCCCAAAATGATCCATATCAAACTGAAAGTTGAATGGGGTGTGGGGCATGGTCGGGCTAAAGGAGGTTTGTGCCAGCGGAGAGCAGTTCATGAAAGTGCTGCCCCTGCCCATCACGGCAGAGAAGTCAGCCGGAGACACGCCCGAGCCGGTGGCGTACAGCGCGTCGAAGGACCCGAGAGGGCCCCATGGTGAGTGCCACCGGTTGGAGCCCGAATCATCCTGCTGGTCTGGCTGCTGCTGCTGCTGCTGCAGATTCTCCGGCGCCGTAGGAGGAGGTGACGCGGGCGCACTGGGCGACCGAGAGCCGACCCGCTTCCCTGACTTCTGGAGAGCTTTCCCCTGCGCCGAAGCTCCGTCCCGCGTGTTTCTGCCAGTGCGAGCGCGAGGGCTGAAGGTGCATTGGGCTTTCGCGCGGGTGCAGCGCTGGCAGGCGCCGGTGGCCGAGGACGGGTTTTGCGGACACTTCAGCTTGTGAGAGCGGCAACGATCGCACGCCAGCCGGAAGGACCGGTACTTGTCGCTTTCTTCGGCCATGGTGAAGACCCCACGCGGAGAAGGATTGGGGACACGAGGAGCAAAAACAAAACTGGAGGTCAGGAAGAGGGGTCCCGCTGAGACTGCACGCCGAGATCCATCGCATCGGGAGACAGCTTATGTAGATAGGGTCTCCACAGCGGAGCGTACTCCCCCATCGCGTGGTGGATGCGTGTCAGGATACGAGCCGCGAGCTCGGAAACTTCGGTGGCAGCGTTGCGGCTCCAGCGGCGTGACTCGCGCTGCAAGATGCCAAGGCTGACAAGGGGCGCTAAAAGGCGTAAAGTGGAGGTGGTTTATTGCTTGCGCTGAGTCAAGCCCGCTTCGCCTTGCTTATCGCTTTCATAAGCAATTGGCCAATGGGGTCCAGCCTCTTAGCAGCGTTTCCGCCGCCCGCACCGACCCGTGTCGAGGACAAGGAGCCGCCGTGTTGTGGGGGCAGGGGAACGGGCCGGATCGTGCTGGGTCAGACAAATTTGCCGAGCTTGGCTTGGCCCTTACACCGCCAACCTGGTCTCGCAGCAGGCCTGACCAGAGAGCATTGGCCAATGGGAGCCGCGGAAAGCGTATCACGTTGTCCGGGTTGCATCGTGGAGCATCTTCGGTAAGTTTCTGCCTGCATGAACCAGATAACGTGCATAGTCTGCACGCGCCACGCGCGTGAGCGAACAGCCCACCTCCCCGCCAGACCCTCTGCAACGGCAGGACCCGTGCCACCAAGCATGGCAGTGCACGTGTGCTAAGCGACATCCTATCTGGTCGGATGCCCAGGGTGCGGAGAGCTGCGTCTCCGCTTCCGGTCTCCGCTTCCGCCTTACCGGGCCCCCGGGCCCGACCAGACAAGATCCGGCCCGGTGGGGCTCGCCCAGGACCTCCTACGTGCGGCCGGCTGCCTCCTCAGCCGCAGCCTTGGCCTTTAAGGCCTTGAGCTCCATCAGCGTGCTCAGCTCGGGCATCTGGATCTGCCCAACGTCCCCCGCGCCGGAAAACACCTCGCCACCGACCTCACCGCCGCGCACCGCCGACACGAACCCGTTGTTGCCCTCCCGCACCAGCGGCGGCGGGCCCAGCGGCGTGCTCCACCACACCTTCTCGTGCGCCAGCTCGAACGCCCAGTGCCTGCCCTCCTTCGGCTTCACGAAGTCCAGCCGGTACCCGGTCGTCGTGTCCAGGAACGGACCCTTCACCGGGCCGCCGTGGCTGCTGCGCAGCACGAAGTAGTCGTCGGCCAGGCTGACGGCGTCGTTCTTGCTGGCGAACACCTCGACGCCGTCGCGCAGCAGCCGGAACTTCTGGCACACCCGGCCCTTGCTCGCGCCGAGGCGGCTGACGACGCGCAGGCTCGCGAAGGTGAACGGCCCCGCGTGGCCGCGCACGTACGTCGTGTCGCTCAGGATGGCCGGGAACGACGCCTCCATCCAGCAGCGGTCGTGGCCGCCCTTGCCTGCGAATCGAAGCCGCCTGTCGGACCCGGGAAAGACCAGGTCCGCCTCGGCGCGGGCGCCCGTGATGATCTGTCGGTGGCTTACGGCTGGTGCGAGCGCGCCCGCCGTCGGGTCTGCGCTCTGCGTGTAGCTGGTCAGGACGAGGCTGCCGCGCACGGCCGGCAGATCGAACGTCGCCGTCGCGGCGCTGTGGTCGCGCGCGATCTCGATGCGCGACGTGCTCCCGCCGCTGCCGTCGTCGTCCTTGCTCGGCCACTCGAGGACGATGGCCGCGTCCGTCTCGCGCACGCGGACGGCCTTGGCGATGAGGTGGTGCTTCTCGATCGCGCCGTCCGGCAGCAGCGCGTGGAACATGATATGCAGCGGGTCGTTGCCGTGGAATGTCTGCGAGCCGTCGATGAAGAAGGTCATCGTCACGCCCGCGCTGCCCGTCTGCTCCATGCCCTCCAGCATCCACATCTCCCAGTGCGTCGTGCTGAGCGCGGCATACTTCGGGTACGCGTCGTTGTCGTGGTCGGTCCGCGCCGCTTCTGCTGTTGGACCTTCCGCGGCGGTGATCTGAAACATTGCGGCACTCTGCGGGTGCGCCATATGTTCGTGCGTGTGCGATTAGCTGGAAGGAGAGTGGGAGTGCCGGGAGGAGATGCCTTGACTGAGTCGTCCTTTCTGGAGGAGATGGGGGTCGACATCACGCAATGAGCTAGTATATATCACTTTCAGGGGCGCCGGGCCGGGATTGCCCCCAGCCACTTACCTAAACCGAATGCGAAAAGCGCCGAATCGAAATCTGAGAGTCGGGCTGGCGAGATCTGTTGAAGTTCAGCTGGCAGTTGCCGAAGTCAGGGGCCCGTTGCCTACTCGGGGTTCTTCGGTGAAGACGCGATTGGGATCGGACATAACGACGACGACCGCAGGACTCGAGCGGTGTACTCAGTGCATCCATTCTATTTCGGAACTGACTCCAAGCTTTGAAATGTGCCATCGAACGCCGTTGCAAACGCCTACTTCCAATCCTGATCCCATGCACCCGCCATTCGTCGATCCCCGCTTCGGCCCTAGAAGGTGACGGGGAACTTCAGCCTCAGCTTCCCGCCGTACTTGTAGAAGAGGATAGGCAGGCAGGTGAAGCCGATGGCGACGAAGCCGAGCAGCGTGTTGCCCCAGCCCAGACCAAGCGCGTCGTACAGCGAGGGACCGGCAAGCGGCAAGAAACAGCCAGCCAGGGAGCGGAGAAGCGTGTTTGCGGCCAAAGCGGAAGCTGCAACGCGCGGCCCGAATGCATCGACAAGGTAGACCTGAATAGGCATCTGGTTCCGGCAGATTAGTGATGCGATGACGGACCGGTGACGGGGGCCTATTATACCATAACCATGAGCGCGCCCATGCCAATAAGTGATGTGCCCATGATCGGGAGTATCCAGTGGACCTTGTAGTAGGCAGTCCATCCGTACCTGGTGGTGTGATCCTCACCCGTTAGCCAACCTTTCTGGGCTGCGAAGCTTGGGCTGCTACCTACCAAAAAAAGCCTCCCGGGATGACGGGTGCAAACCAGACCATCAGCAGCAGACGGGCTTCAGGCTTCCATTCCGAACTCTTGGCAGAGTCCTTCTTGGTGATCTTGTCGGACAGGACGCCAAACAAGACCAGACCAACTGCCAGACCCATGCCCAGTCCCAGATATGAGAGGCCACCCATGCTTACGCTGAAGCCGTACTGTGTTCTGTAGACGGACGAAAACGTGGTGAAGAGGAGGATCAACAACCCGAATACGAAAGCGCAGTAGAGCGAGAGCAGGAGCGTGATTGGCGAGAAAATCAACATCTTGGTCGGGCGCTGCAGGGCCATCCCGAGCGAAGCAAGCGGGCTGACCCCGCTCATTTCGAACTTCGTGTGGAGGTCAGGATTGCCTGTCTCTTCGCGGAGGCGGGCGGCTTTTCGCTTCAGGAGCACGGGGCCGTACGTCTCGGTCATGATGCGGTACAGGACAATGGTGATCAGTCCGGTCTGGAGGATGAGACTTGTACTGACCATATCGGGACTGAGGGGCAGACTTACAGCGATGCACAGGACCCGGAACACCCAGCGCCAGTCGAGGTATTGCGCAATGAATCCAGACATCAAAGGGCCCAGCACGGGGCCCATGAGCGGGCCCATGGCGAAGGCGCCCATGGCCTTGCCTCTGTTCTCCGGCGGCATGACGTCCGCGATTGTTCCACCACCAATCGTTCCTGGGCCCGATCCAGCAATGCCGGTAATGAGTCGAAATACTAAGAACATGCCAAGGTTCTTGGCCTGGGCGCACCCTATCAGGAACACGACGGTTATCACCATGCAGACGCGGAAGACGGGAAGACGGCCAAAGTGCTCGGAAAGAGGTGCAATCACCAGTGGACCGAACGCGAACCCGAGCAAGTAGATGGACACGGTCAGAGCCGCGACGGTGCTGCTTGTAATGTGAAACTCAGCCTTGAGGGAGCTGGCAGCCGGGGCAAAGGCAGTCGAGGTGATGTTCCTGAATGTAGTGGAGAACATCAGCGTAGCTACTATGGTTACCACTCGGATGGCACTCACGCAAACAGAGTGGTCACACTCGCCATGACAACATGCCCCAGGCGCTTCGACTTTGGCCAGTTGAGAGGGTTGGCCGGATCGTTTGGACCGTCCCAGTCGACCAGGTTTGGGTCTTGTGCATCTGGTGAGGAAGGCTGATGGGCAGCATCTTGACCCGGAGGCTTCTGCTCCTCCGGAAGTCCATGAGACTCTTCAACATCCTGCTTCTCCAGGTCTGTGGACTCGTCCTTGCTGTGCTTCGATTCTGTTGATGAAGTCATGTCTTGCTGCCTGGCTCTTAGCGATGTCAACCTTTTCGATATGGTATGAGTTGTTCGTACCGTCAGTCCAAGGCTTGGCCTTCGGCAAGGCTTGTTGAGTTGTAGGCATGCGACTCAAACATCAATGGCGGGGAATGCAACAAAATAGGGAGGATGAGGCTCGTAATCCATGTTGTGGGGCCGCTGCCAGAGGCGACAGCGGAAGCGGATGATCGGAGACTGGAGCAACGGTAGAGACAGAAACGGCATGACAAGCTGTTAATTGTTGCGTTTTTGGGTGGAATAGACAACATATCAGGGGCCAAGGCCGAAAAGCGCCGCGCCGACCGTCCGCTGCAAAATCCGACCCTCCGCTCGAAAGGCCGACCGTCCGCTCGACCCTCCGCCCACACGGCCGATCCTGTGCCCACCCCCGATCCGTCTGGACTCACGATCATTCTCTCCTTCAGCTTCGTCTCTCAAAAGTATTTCCAGTGGCTCTCGGCTTGCCGTTGGACAGTCGTGGTACAGGTTCAGAGCTTAGTCCTGGGCGTTTGGGGGCGGAAGGCTGGGAGATGTCGCGCTGGAAGGCGGTGTGGTGCTGCGGGCGCCAGGAGCCATGACTAAGCAACCCCGCTCACGTGGTCTGCAGGCGCTGAGGTCCAGAGCGTGCCAGAGGAATATATCATCTCTACAATCAATGTGGTGATGGCCTACTGAGCACGTGGAAGTCAGGCAGGGGCTGGGAGGGCCGCGACAGCAGTCCGAGGAACGTGACTTCACACACGCCCAAAATAGCTACTTGCAGCCACGAGCCTTAGTAACCAAGCAGACGACGGCCATTGGCTCCGGCTATAAGGCACTAGACTCGCGCTCCCGCACCACCTCACGGTGACTCGCTGATAGACCATGGCCAATCCCACCCAACCCTTGGCTCCCACGAGCGAGCAAGATAGGCCTCGGCCGCCTCCCAATCGTCGCAGAGACAAATCCCAGCTGTCATGCACGCTGTGCCGTCGAAGAAAGTGAGTGGCCCGCCTCCGGGCGGTGTGGCTTTATGGTTAATTTTCAACAGGCTCAGATGTGACCGCAACCAACCTTGCAGCACATGTTCGGAACGTGGCCTCTCGTTTTCTTGCACGTACGTTACATCGGCCACGAGTGGCGTTCAAAAGGTGGACCAAAGTAGACGATACCCTCAACCGAGCTCCGGCATCCAAGACAGAATCAATCAGCTCGAAGGGCTTGTTCTCACTCTGATGCACTCGGTCAATCAACGGCCAGCCCCAGCTCCTGACGCTCCCGAAGTTGCCAACCTGCTGGATGCCGAGCTCTCAGACAGCTTCGGCCGCATCAGCCTCGAAAATGACGAGACCAGATACGTGAACGGCGATCACTGGATCTCTATCCTCGATGGGGTGCGCAGTCACGCATTATTCTCTCCTTGCGCTGCTGACAGCCGTGTCAGATCGCCGAACTGAAGGACCATTTCGAAGATGGCAACTCGAGACCCAGTTCCTCCCCTCCCGCCGGAGCCGGCACAAGCGAGAACCAGGGCCCGAAGCTCCTCTTTGGATGCAACAAGCCAACGAGCAGGGGGTCGATCCTTGCTTCCCTGCCCCACAGGCCCGTGGTCGACAGGTTGGTGTCCAAGTACTTCAATTCCATGGACATGGCATCTTCCATCATACATGGACCAACCTTCATCAAAGAGTACGAAAAGTTCTGGCTGGCGCCGTCCGAGACGCCTGTCATGTGGATTGGCCTTCTCTTCGCTGTGATCGCCCTCGGGACCCACTTTCAGCAACGGGAGACCCAGTCCATCCAGCCTTCGCCGGGACGCCATTCGGTGCTTGAAGCGTACAAAGACAAGGTCATCGAATGTCTGGTGCTCGGCAAGTACACAAAAGTCGGCCCTTATACCATTGAAACCCTCCTGCTTTATTTCTCGCTGGAACACCTCCCGGCAGCAGACACGAGGGTGGACAACTGGATCCTCGTTGGAATCATTGTCCGTCTTGCCATGCGTGTCGGCCACCACAGGGACCCTTCACACACGCCGCGAATCAAGCCATTTCATGCCGAGATGCGCCGAAGACATTGGGCAACCATCGTGCAGCTCGACCTGATGACCTCAACCCAAGTTGGTCTGCCCCGCATGGTCAACCAGGCCGTGTGCGACACCGCCGAGCCGCGCAATCTCCTGGACAACGACTTCGACGATGATGTGGCCGAGCTGCCGCCATCTCGCCCTGACACGGACATGACGTCTATTCTGTATCTGAACACCCGGAACAAGCTTCTGACGGTTTTCGGCATGATCACCGACTTGACCACCTCGACTTTCCCATCATCCTATCGCGATGTAATGCAGCTGGACCAGACGCTCCGCAACACCGTGGCGGCGATCCCTGTCGGCCTCCAGCTAAAGCCCATGTCCCAATCGATCACGGAATCCTCGGAAACCATCCTACGACGAATATACCTGGACATGACTTTCCACAAGGCTCGATGCATTCTGCATCGCAAGTACTTGACAGCTGCTCATATCAATGTCAACTACATCTATTCCCGCACGTCGTGCATCGACGCTGCCATTCAGATTCTGCAGCATCAGGACGTCCTCTTTCGCGAGTGCCAGCCGGGAGGGTTGCTGCACCATGGCAACTGGAAGCTCACTTCGGTTCTGAACCATGACTTTCTGCTCGCCATTACAATACTGTCCCTCGACCTCAATTGCGCCGTAGAGCTGGCGTCGAAATCCCAGCTGCTCGAGACGCCGATGGAGCAGCAGAGACTAGAGAAGATCATCCACTCTCTGAAGCGGTCATACAAAATCTGGGTTCAGTCTGCACATACGTCTCGAGAGGCCCGGAAAGCGGCTGAAGTGCTCAGAATTGTCCTCGCGAAGGCGCGAATGGGCTCAACGTCAACTTCGAGCAACGACCAAGACAACGTGTGGGGTGAGGCAGCGACGGAGGTCAATGGATCCGAGCTTTTGGACTGTGGGTACGCATGTGATTGGAAATTAACACTTTCTAACGTTACGACCAGATTCAGCTCCACTATCGCTGCTGCCCACCTCGGCCCACGATCCTGGCACCTCCACAACCACCAGCGTCGAAACATACAGCACGCTCGATGATGGCTCACCATCACGCTGCATGGAAGATTTCAGCAGCATCGTCGCGTCAGGTGCCGATCTCGACTGGGTGAGAATGCCCGGAGTTCAATAAGCCAGTCCCTGAGACTTAACCTCTGAACAGGACCACTGGGACTCGCGCTTCCGCAGCCAGGATGCCGCAAGCCTATCGAGCATGGACTTGCACCTTCCAGCCCTTGATTATCCAACGGACGGTTGATTTCACTCTTCGACCAACCTGCTCACATGAACGATTGCGTCTGCGAGCCGCTTGACGTCGTCTGGCGCCGTCGGCATTTGATGGCCGGCACTGTGAGTTACGAGTGTCGCAGTCGCAGGGTTGTAGCACTTGAGCAGGCGTCTTCCGTTGATCAGATACGGATCCTGCAGCCCGTGCAGGTGCACCGAGGGCACGTTGAGGCGTCCGATCTTGGATATGCTCAGTTCTCCGCCGCCTCCGCAGAGCATGATGCCGAACGATAGGGACGACCAGCGCGCGTCGCCCTGGACCGTGGCCTGCTTTAGCAGGAGAGAGGAGACCAAGGCTCCCTGCGAGAACCCCATGACGCCCTTGACGTCCGAGGTCCGATAGCCATGCGTCCCCAAGAAGGCTTCCAGCGCCGACAAAGTTGTGCTCCATTCGACCTCTCGCGACCGCTCATCGTGGCCGTCGTTTGTGAACCAGTAGTAGTACGGACCGGCGTCCGCGAAGAACGGGAGGATTCCCGGCCCAGCGGGACCTTCGAACGGGGCGTTGGCGAAGAGGAGGTGGAACTGTGACCCCAGCGCGGAGCAGATGCGTCGAGCTTGGGCGTGAAAGATGGCGGCAGACGACCCGGACCCGTGAAGGCAGATGACGAGGGGACGCGCAGCCATGACGATGGCGGCGACGACAATGCTGAGTTGGTGCGGGAGCGTACGGCTCGAGCTGTTGGAGGAGAGCCGTAGGGATCCCGGGACTGCTGGGATTCGGGATTCATCGGTGCACTCTTGGCCCTGACCAGGGGCGACGGATGCTGCTGCGCATGGGCGCGGCAGGCGAGTCTCTGGCATCCGTCTGTGCTGCGATGTTCCAACGCTTCGGGCTTTCGGTCCTGGGACGACTCGCCGACTCACGTCCCTCAAAACTCCGAATAGATACACCACAACCGCAATCTCACAAGCTGTGCCGCGGAGACGACATAAGGTCGCTGTGACCCGCATCCGGCCCCGTTTTTCCAGTCTGTTACTCCATTCATACCCTCACCCGCCGGCCCCCCCACCAGATAGCTGGCTCCTTGCCGTCCACCCTTTCAACCAATCGCACAACCGCAGCCATGCCTCAACGCAACGAGCCCATCGCCGTCGTCGGCAGCGCCTGCCAGTTCCCTGGCCGGTCCACAACACCGTCGAAGCTGTGGGAGCTGCTGCGGGAACCGCGCGACCTCTTGCAAACCATCCCATCCGACCGCTTCAATGCAGAGTCATGGTATCACGCAGACAGCGCGCACCACGGCACCAGTAACGTCACCAAATCCTACTTCCTGGCCGAAGACCCCACCGCGTTCGACTCACAGTTCTTCAACATCCCGCCCAAGGAATGCGAAGCCATCGACCCGCAACAGCGGCTCCTGATGGAGACCGTCTACGACTCGCTCTGCGCGGCCGGGCTGTCGATGGAGAGCCTCCGCGGCACATCGACGGCCTGCTACGTGGGGCAGATGTGCGACGACTGGTCCGGCATCATGATGAGGGACTGGGACTCACTCCCCCAGTACACCGCAACCGGCATCTCGCGAAGCATCATGTCCAACCGCGTGTCGTATTTCTTTGACTGGCACGGCCCGTCGATGACCATCGACACGGCCTGCTCGTCGTCGCTCGTCGCGGTGCACGAGGCGGTGCAGGTGTTGAGGAGCGGCGACTCCAAGGTCGCGGTTGCGTGCGGCGCGAACCTGATTCTCAGCCCAGGTCAGTCAGCAGACGGGGGGTGCGCGCGCGGCGATGACTGACGAGCGTGCCAGGAATGTACATCGCGGAGAGCAAGCTGAAAATGCTCTCGCCCGACGGGCGCTCCCGCATGTGGGACGAGGGAGCCAACGGGTACGCGCGCGGCGAGGGCATCGCGGCGGTGGTGCTCAAGACGCTGTCGCAGGCGCTGGCCGACGGCGACCACATCGAGTGCATCGTGCGCGAGACGGGCTTCAACCAGGACGGCCGCACCACCGGCATCACGATGCCCAGCAACGTCGCGCAGGCCGCCCTCATCCGCGACACGTACCGCAAGGCCGGCCTGGACCCGTTCAACGCCAACGACCGGCCCCAGTTCTTCCACGCCCACGGCACGGGCACCCCGGCCGGCGACCCGCAGGAGGCCGAGGCCATCAGCCGCGCCTTCTTCCAGGACGGCGACACGGCGGCCAGCAAGCTGTACGTCGGCTCGATCAAGACCGTCATCGGCCACACCGAGGGCACCGCCGGCCTGGCCTCCCTCATCGGCACCTCGCTCGCCCTGCAGCACCGCACGGTCCCGCCCAACATGCACTTCACCAAGCTGGCCGAGAAGGTCGCCCCCTTCTACACCAACCTGGAGGTGCCCACGTCCGCGCGGCCGTGGCCCGCGCCGCCCGCCGGCCAGCCCCTGCGCGCCTCCGTCAACAGCTTCGGCTTCGGCGGCGCCAACGCCCACGCCATCCTGGAGAGCTACGAGCCCGAAGTCCACGGCGCGCCCGCCGCCGACGCCCTGCCGCTCTTCACGCCGCTCACCTTCTCGGCCAACTCGGAGAAGAGCCTGCGCGCGATGCTGGCGTCGTACTCGGACTTCCTGAAGGCGAACGCGTCCGCCAACGTCCGCGACATCGCGTGGACGCTCCAGAACCGCCGCTCGGCGCTGGCGTTCAAGACGGCCGTGGCCGGGCAGACGGCCGCCGAGCTGGCCAGCGCCGTCGACGCGGCGCTGGAGCAGAAGGAGAGCCTGGGCGTGCGCGCGTCGGGCGCGGAGAAGCCCAGCGTCCTGGGCGTCTTCACGGGCCAGGGCGCGCAGTGGCCGACCATGGGCGCCGCGCTCCTCAGGGCCTCGCCGGCCGCCCGCGACGCCATCGCCGCCCTGGACCGCTCGCTGCAGGAGCTGCCCGAGGCGGACCGCCCGTCCTGGTCCATCCGCGCCGAGCTGGAGGCGCCCAAGGAGTCGTCGCGCCTCGCCGAGGCGGCGCTCTCGCAGCCGCTCTGCACCGCCGTCCAGGTCGTGCTGGTCGATCTGCTCAGGGCTGCCGGCATCCAGCTGCGCGCCGTCGTCGGCCACTCGTCCGGCGAGATCGCGGCGGCGTACGCGGCGGGCCTGGTGTCGGCGCGCGACGCCATCCGCATCGCGTACTACCGCGGCGTCTACGCCAAGCTCGCCGGGTCGCCGTCGGGCGCCAAGGGCGCGATGATGGCCGTGGGCACGTCGCTGGAGGACGCGCGGGAGTTCTGTGAGCTCGACGAGTTCGCCGGCCGCCTGACTGTCGCCGCCAGCAACGCCGCGTCCAGCGTGACGCTGTCCGGCGACGAGGACGCCATCGACCAGGCCGAGTCCATCTTCAAGGACGAGTCCAAGTTCGCCCGCAAGCTGCGCGTCGACACGGCGTATCACTCGGCCCACATGAAGCCGTGCTCGGCCCCGTACCTGAACGCGCTGGACGGCTGCCGTGTCGCCGTCGGCGAGGCCACCGCGACCACCTGGTTCTCGTCCGTGGTGCCGGGCACGAAGATGTCCGCGGAGACGCTGGGGAGCCAGTACTGGGTCGACAACATGAACAACACAGTGCTGTTCTCGCAGGCCGTGTCCGCCGCGGTCAAGGAGGCCGGTCCCTTTGACCTGGCCGTCGAAATCGGCCCTCACCCGGCGCTCAAGGGCCCCTGCTTGAACAACATCGAGGACGCGTCCGGCAACGCCGACACTCCCTACACCGGCCTGCTCTCGCGCGGCAGCGACGACGTCAACGCCTTCTCCGCCGCGCTTGGCTTCATCTGGGAGCGCTTCGGCGCCGCGGCGGTGGACTTTGACGGCTACGACCGGCTGGCGTCCGGCAGTTCTGAGCCCAAGAGACTGGCCGTCGACCTGCCCCGGTACCCCTGGGACCACGACCGGACGTACTGGTTCGAGTCGCGCGTGTCGGCCGGGTACAAGTACAGAGAGGAGAAGCCCCACCCCCTCCTCGGCGTCAAGTCCGTCGAGGGTACGACAAGGGCGCAGGTGCAGTGGAGGAACATCATCACGCAGCGGGAGGTGTCGTGGATGCCCGGCCACAAGCTCCAAGGGCAGACGGTGTTCCCCGCTGCCGGCTACGTCTCCATGGCCATCGAGGCTGTGATGACCCAGGCTGGCGAGAACTCGGTGCAGCTCGTCGAGCTGAATGATTTCGTCATCGGCCGTGCCATTTCGTTCTTCGACGAGTCGGCCGCCCAGGAGGTCGTGTTTACCTTGAACGTCACCAAGAACACGGAAGAAGCCATCTCTGCCACGTTCGAAGTCACCTCGTGCCCGCAAGGAGAGCGGCAGATGGCCCACAACGCCAACGGCACCATCTCCATTACTCTGGGTGTCCCGTCGCACGACACTCTGGCCGCAGTGCCCGTCCAGCAGTTCAACATGGTTGACGTCGAGGTCGACCGGTTCTACAAGGCGCTGTCCGACATGGGCTACCACTACTCGCCGCCGTTCAAGGCCATGAGCAGCATCCGCCGCAGGGTTGATGCTGCTGTGGGCGAGATGACGGACATCCGCGGCGACCACTGGGAGGACAATCTCCTGCTGCACCCCGGTCTCCTCGACACGTCGTTCCAGGCCATCTTCGCCGCCTTCAGCTCCCCCGGCGACGAGCGACTGTGGTCCATCCACGTGCCCACCATCATCAAGCGCATGACCCTCAATCCCGCCGTGGCGTCCTTCCCGCCGGGCGAGGAGACCGTGTGGCCGTGGCAGGCGGCCATCACCAGCGGGCTGCACCAGACGCTGCGCGCCGACATCGAGGTCTTCGCCGAGAACGGCGAGGACGTCCTGTTCGAGGTCGAGGGCATCAGCATGGTCCCCTTCTCCAACGCGACCGCCGAGAACGACTGCCACCTCTTCTCCAACTTCGTGTACGACATCGACGGCCCGAATGGTGCGCTTGCGGGCCCCAACCACCCCACCGACTTCGATGTCAAGCTGGCCACGGACTCGGAGCGCTTCTCGTTCTACTGGATGCGCACGCTGCTCGAGACGATCACGCCCGAGGAGGAAGCGCAGACGCTGATCCACTACCAGAGGATGCTCAAGTGGTGCCGGTTCGTGTTCGACCAGGTCAAGAGCGGCGAGCACCCGCATGTCAAGCCTGAGGCCTTGAACGATACGCTCGAGTTCGTGGAGAAGCTGGTGGAGCCGTATGGCCAGCGCGCCGACATCGACCTGATCAGGGCTGTGGGAGAGGACCTGCCCGTGAAGATCCGCACCAACGGTAACATCGTGGAGACCATGGTCCGCGACGGTATGCTTGATGCGTTCTACGAAGAGGGCCTCGGTCTCCACATTGCCAACAACTGGGAGGCCAACATGGCTGTCCAACTCACCCACCGCTACCCGCGCATGAACGTCCTCGAGATTGGCGGTGGCACTGGCGGGTCCACCAGGGTTATCCTGCCGCGTCTGGGCCAGAACTTCTCGACGTACACGTTCACGGACGTGTCGGCCGGCTTCTTCGAGGCGGCCGAGGAGCGCTTTGCGGAGTTCGCCGACCGCATGGTCTTCAAGACGCTCGATATGGAGAAGGACATTGTGGAGCAGGGCTTCCAGGAGGGCCACTACGACATGATCCTCGCGTCCAACGTGCTCCACGTGGGTGCCGACCTCGACGCCACCATCAGCAACGTCCGCCGTCTCCTCAAGCCCGGCGGTTGGCTTATCAACATGGAAACTGTCACCTTCTACCCCTGCCTGCGCAACGGCTTCGCCATGGCCGGTCTCTCTGGCTGGTGGATTGGCGCCGACACCGGCCGCCCGTGGGGTCCGACCATCGACATCGCCGAGTGGGACAAGGTGTACAAGCGCACCGGCTTCTCCGGCGTCGACACCTACGCGCCCAACTTCGACAGCCTCCACCCCTTCTCCGTCATGGCTTCCCAAGCCGTCGACGAGCGCGTGGGCTTCCTCCGCAAGCCGCTGGAGGTCGAGCCCGTGGACGCCAAGAAGGAAGAGCTCGTCGTCATCGGCGGCCAGACCGAGGAGGTGTCCGAGATCGTCGACCGCGTCGTCGAGCTGCTGACGCCGCGCTTCAGCTCCGTGACCCGCGTGGAGTCGGTCGACGCCTTCCTCGACGGCAGCGCCACGGTTCCGACATGCCTGCTCAACCTGTCCGAGCTCGACGTGCCCGTCATGCAGGAGCTGATGGACGACCAGCCCGACAAGTTCGAGGCGCTGAAGGCCATCTTCTCTGCGGCCCGCGACATCCTGTGGGTCACCAAGGGCAGCAGGGCGGAGAACCCGCACGCGCGCATGATCGTCGGCATGGCCCGCGCCATCCGCAAGGAGATCCCCAGCGTCAACTTCCAGAACCTGGACGTCGACGTGCTGGACGAGGGCAGCGCCGAGCTGTTCGCCGCCGCCATGCTGCGCCACCAGGCGCTGCACCGGTGGGAGAAGGAGCTGCTGCCCGGCTCGTTGCGCTGGAGCAGGGAGCCCGAGATCCACCTCGAGGAGGGCAGGATCTACATCCCGCGCTTGAAGTCCATCAAGGAGATCAACGACCGCTACAACTCCACCAAGCGCCGCATTACTCGCGAGGTCGACGCCAAGGACGCGAGGATCGAGCTTGTCGGCACCGCGGATTCTTACGAGCTGCGGGAGCCGTCGCCACTCAAGCCCGCTCCGGACGCAGAGGGCAAGGTCCTCGTCAAGGTGTCCAAGTCGCTGCTGCAGTCGGTCAAGGTGCCGACTGCCGGCTACTACTTCCTGTGCTACGGCACCACCGAGTCCGGCGAGGCGGTCGTTGCCTTCTCGGACAGCAGCGAGTCTACCGTTGCCGTTCCCAAGAAGTGGACTGTTCCGCACCCCGCCAAGGCCGACCCGGCCAAGGCTCTCCTTTCCGTTGCCGCCAACATCCTGGCCGATCTCGTCATCACCGTTGCTCCTGCCCAGGGCACCCTGCTGGTCCACGACCCCGACCCGATCGTGGCCACCGCCCTGTCCAAGCAGGCTGCCGCCAAGCGTGTCCGCGTCTTCTTCACCACCGCCCAGGCCGACAAGAAGGGGCCCAACTGGGTCTACATCCACCCTCACTCGCCCCGCCGTCTGCTGAAGAAGACTCTGCCCAAGGATGTCTCGCTCTTCATCAACCTGTCCGGCCGCGAGGACTCCCAGCTGATGGCTGAGATCTCCGAGTACCTGCCCGCCGGCTGCACGCTTTCGGACCAGTCGCCCTTCTTCAGCAACACCGTCGAGAGCCGGCCTGCCGCCAACCCCGAGCTCGTCGCCAAGTACCTGTCGACGGGCTGGGCCAAGGCCAAGGCTACCAGCTTTGCCATCCCCGGCGCCAAGACGGTCCTTCCCCTCAAGGAGGTGCCTGG
This sequence comes from Neofusicoccum sp. Z2, assembly GCA_037356115.1. Lineage (NCBI taxonomy): Eukaryota > Fungi > Ascomycota > Dothideomycetes > Botryosphaeriales > Botryosphaeriaceae > Neofusicoccum > Neofusicoccum sp. Z2. The sequence goes on along the minus strand of JBAWJY010000035.1, from coordinate 323,390 downwards.
CCATCCCGGCAAGGCCGAGCAGCTGGCGGTGGTTGACTGGGAGGCGGATGCGGTCGTGCCGGTCAACGTCCAGCCCATCGACATGGGCGATAACCTATTCAAGCCGGACAGGACCTACTTCATGGTCGGTCTCTCCGGCGAGGTCGGCCAGTCCATCACGCAGTGGATGGTCCGCCACGGCGCGCGGCACGTCGTGCTCACCAGCAGGAACCCCAAGGTCAGCCCCGAGTGGATCGAGACGCTCGAGGACGAGTACAACGCCGTCATCAAGACCATGTCGCTCGACGTCACGGACCGGGCGTCGCTGCACGCCTGCTACGACAAGATCAGCCGCACGATGCCGCCCATCGCAGGCGTCGCGCACGGCGCCATGGTGCTCTTCGACTCGCTGTTCCAGAACATGGAGTACGAGGACCTGATGATGGTGCTGCGGCCCAAGATCCTCGGCGCCATCTACCTCGACGAGCTGTTCCCCGAGGACACGCTCGACTTCTTCATCCTGTTCTCGTCCATCACGGGCACCATCGGCAACTCGGGCCAGACCAACTACATCGGCGCCAACTCGTTCATGGAGGCCCTCGGCCTGCAGCGGCGGCGGCGCGGCCTCGCCGCCTCCATCCTGGGCATCTCGTCGCTGGTCGGCATCGGCTACGTCGAGCGCGCGGAGAACTTCGACGCCGAGTACTTCGCCAAGAGCGGCTACAGGAACATCTCCGAGCAGGACCTGCACATGCTGTTCGCCGAGGCCGTCGTGCGCAGCCGGCCGGAGTGCCAGGAGAGCCACGAGATCATCACGGGCATCGTGCCGACGTACGCCGACCGCGACAGCAAGGCCGGATACCTCCAGGACATCAAGTTCTCGCACCTGGCGCTGGAGCGGGCGCAGGCGAGGAACGACGGCGATGCCGCCGCAGCAGTTCCCGTCCGGATCCAGCTGCAGGCGGCCGTCACAAAGGACGAGGTCCGCGAGATCATGCAGGGTAAGTTAAGCTTCTATATAACGGTCCACGAAACAAGCAGTCGTCTAACCGTGTCGCACAGTTGGCTTCGTCTCGCGCATCAAGAAGGTCCTCCGCATCCCCGCCGAGGACGACTTCTCCCTGACGGAGTCGCTCGTCGAGCAGGGCGTCGACTCGCTCGTCGCCGTCGAGGTGCGCTCCTGGTTCCTCAAGGAGGTCGACGTCGACATGCCGGTGCTCAAGGTGCTCGGCGGCGCGTCCATCGCCGACCTGCTCGACGACGCCCTCGACCGCCTCGCGCCCGAGATCGTCCCCAACCTCGGCGCCGACCCGTCCAGTGTAAGTCGCCCCCCGGCCGCGGCTCCAGCTCCTCCTCCTCCTCCTCCTTCTATTTCGCGTCCGGCCTCTAACGCTCCGCCAGTCTTGACCAGGCAGCCACCACCACCATCGTCGGCCGCGGAGCTGAAGGCTGAGCGGGAGCGAGAGGCCGAGGCGGCGAGGAAGCGCGAGGAGGAGCAGCGGAGGAGGGCGGCGGCCGAGGAGGCGAAGCGGGCGGAGGAGGGCAGGAAGGCGCGGGAGAGGCGGGAGGCCAGAGAGCAGCAGAAGGCGGATGGCCGCAAGAAGGCGCGCGACGCGTTGATCAAATCTGAGATTACCGAGCCAATGTCATTCGGCCAGAGCCGCTTCTGGTTCCTCGACCAGGTGCTGCGCGACCGCACCACGTTTAACATGGCCGTGTCCGTCCGCCTGGAAGGCCGCATCCGTGCCGACGACATGAAGAAGGCCGTCCGGGCGGTAGTGCTGCGGCACGAAGCCCTCCGCACCCGCTACTTCACCACAGGCGAACACGGCGACGCCCCGATGCAAGGAATCATCCCGGACGCGTCGTTTGTGCCGTTCGTCCACAAGCGCATCGCGACAGAGGCGGACGCCCAGCGCGAGCTCGACGCCGTCCGGGCCCACGTCTGGGACATGAACTCCTGGGCCGGCATCGCCGTGCACCTCCTCTCCATGCCGTCAGACCGCTCGCACTTCCTAATCATCGGCTGCCACCACATCGCCATGGACGGCGTCTCCCTCAACATCTTCTACGCCGACCTCGAAAAAGCCTACAAAGGCAAAACCCTCCCCCCTCTCCCGCCCTCCTCCCAATACCGCGCCTTCGCCCGCCGCCAACGCCTCGCCTACGCGTCCGGCGCGCTGGACGCCGACCTCGCCTTCTACCGCGCCATGATCCCCTCCTCCTCCTCCTCCTCCCCAGAGAAGCTCAAACCCCTCCCCCTCTTCCCCTTCGCCCGCGTCCGCGACCGCAGCCCCCTCGAGACCTACGGCGAGACAACCGCCACGACCCGCATCCCCGCCGCCCTGACCCGGCGCATCCGCGCCGCCGCCCGCGACTGCCGCGCCACGACCTTCCACTTCTACCTCGCCGCGCTGCAGGCGCTGGTCTTCAAGCTGCTGGAAGATCGGGACTGCGACGACTTCTTCGTCGGCGTCGCCGACGCGAATCGCACCGACGCCGCGTTCCTGGGCACCCTGGGCTTCTTCCTCAACCTCCTGCCGCTGCGGTTCGAGCGGCAGCGGCCGGGGGCGCCGTTCGCGGAGGCGGTGCGCCAGGCGCGTGGGAAGGCGTATGAGGCGTTGGAGCGGTCAAGGCTGCCGTTCGATGTGCTGCTGGAGCGGCTGGAGGTGCCGAGGTCGGCGGGGGCGACGCCGCTGTTTCAGGTTTTTGTGGATTATAGGCAAGGCGTGCAGGAGCGGCAGCGGTATATGGGGGTGCGGGCGGCGGGGGAGAGTTGGCATACCGCGCGCACGGGGTATGATGTTACGCTTGATGTTATTGAGAATGTCGAGGGGGATTCGCGGTTGGAGTTTAAGTTGCAGGAGGGGTTGTATAGTGGGGAGAGTGCGAGGTTGCTGATGGATGCGTATGTGGGTTTGTTGGAGAGGTTTGCGGAGGAGCCTGAGAGGGGGTGGAGCGATGTTGAGGTGTGGCCGAGGGCGAGGTTGGAGCAGGCGGTTACTGTTGGCAGAGGTGAGTGCATTTGTCTTTGTTCTGACCGTCCCAAAGGATGCGGTTGCTTCGTCTCCTCATGCGCGGGTTGTTGCTGACGGAAATACAGCCCCGTCGCCGAAGTACGAATGGCCTGCCACGGTGGGTCACCAGATTGACGAGATCATCAAGAAGCACGCATCGGACCTGGCTATCAAAGATGGCCGCGGCCGAGTCCTCACATACGCTCAGATGGATGATCGAGTCAACGCCATTGCCGCTGCTCTCGTGGAAAGCGGAGCTGCAGACGGCGGTCGGGTTGGCGTGTTTCAGAACCCAACGGCGGACTGGATCTGCTCTGTTGCTGCAATCTTCCGGGCCGGCGCTGTTTACATCCCTCTCGATCTTCGGAATCCTCTCAAACGACTCGCCAGCATCGTCGACGCGGCGAAGCCGGCTGCCATCCTTGCTCATTCGGAAACGTGGGACAAAGTGCAGGCATTGGGCGGCACCGAATCCAAGGCCATCAACGTTTCAGGGCTGCCTGCTTGCCACGAGCCAGTAGCCAACCGGGCCAAGGCCGATGGACCCGCCGTCATCCTGTTTACCAGTGGTTCGACCGGCACTCCAAAGGGCATGCACATGAGCCACGCCAACCTGGTCAAGCATATGGAGGTGTGGACCAAGCAAGCAACGCTTCCCAAAAACGCAACAAAACTCGTCCTCCAACAGAGTGCCTACACCTTCGACAAGTCGCTGGAGCAGATACTCACCCCCATCACCATGGGCGGCGCCCTCTATGTTGTCCCCGCCGAGCAACGTGGAGATCCGGTCTCCATCACCCAGATCATGGTCTCCGAAGGCGTGACCTACACGGACGCCACCCCGTCCGAATACCTGATGTGGTTCCGGTATGCGGGCGAAACCCTCAAAAAGGCCGAGGCCTGGAAGTTTGCCGTCACGGCAGGAGAGGCCGTGACCGAGTCTCTCCTTGCCGAGTTCCGCAAGCTGGACCTTCCGGTCACACTAGTCAACAACTACGGACCTGCCGAAGCGACGCTCGATGCCACGCTTGAGGAACTGCCCTACCGTACGATGGAGCCTGGCGATCAGATCTCGGCGGGTTACCCGCTCCCTGGCTACACCGTGTACATCGTCGACGAGCAGCTGAAGCCGGTTCCGGTTGGCTGTCCCGGCGAGGTCGTCCTGGCGGGCGTGGGCATCGTCGGCGGATACCTCAACAACCCTGAGCTCACGGCCCAGAAATTCATCCCCGACCCCTTCACCAACACCGGGGGAACTATGTATCGGACGGGCGACCGTGGAAGACTCACCGAGAAGGGTCAACTGCTGTACGAAGGCCGCATCGAGGGAGACACGCAGATCAAGCTGCGCGGTGTGCGGATGGAGCTCGAGGACATCGAGTCGTCTGTCATGAGCACCGCCAACGGCGCACTGAGCCGCGCCGTGGTGTCTCTGCGTGGCGAGCAAGGTTCCGAATTCCTCGTAGCGCACGTCGTCTTCGCGCCCGACTTCGCCGGGGATCAGACCGCCTTCATCAATCGCCTCCCCGCCACGCTGCCGCTCCCGCAGTACATGGTCCCGGCTGTCTTCGCTGTCGTCGACGCTCTCCCCCTTACACCGCACCTCAAGGTCGACCGCAAGGCCGTCAAGTCTCTGCCCATCCCCGAACAAGCGCCCAAAGCTCCAACCACCGCCAGCGCCTCCACAAACCTAACACCCACCGAGTCGCGCCTGGCAGCGATATGGCAACAGATGATTCCCGGCGCGCCCACCGCCCTATCCCCAGACACGGACTTCTTCCACGTGGGCGGGAACTCCCTCCTGCTGGTCAAGCTGCAGGCCCTCATCCGCCAGACCTTCGGCGCCAACCTACGCCTCATCGACGTCATGGACGCCGGCTCGCTGGCCGGCATGGCACGCGCAATCGACGACGCAACGGGCGCCGCGCAGGCCATCGACTGGGCCGCCGAGACAGCCGTGCCGGCAGACCTCGCCACGACCATCAAGCCCGCCAGCGCCGCCGCCACGCCGCCAAAGAGAGACACCGACCTCACCGTCATCCTAACCGGCGCCACCGGCCTCCTCGGCCGCAACCTCGTCCGCCACCTCGCCGCCGACCCGCGCATCAAACGCATCTACGCCATCGCAGTCCGGCCCTCCTCCTCCTCCTCGCCCTCCGACCCCTCATCCCGCATCCCCGTCCAATCCCCCAAGCTCGTCATCAAGCCCGGCGACCTCACGCAACCCCTCCTCGGGCTCTCGCACGCCGACGCCGCAACCCTGGCCGCCGAGGCCGACGTCATCGTGCACGTCGGCGCGAACCGCTCGTTCTGGGACGGCTACGCCACGCTCCGGGCAGCCAACGTCGGGGCCGTGCGGGAGGTGGTTGCGCTGGCGGCGGCGCGGCGGGTGCCGGTGCATTTCGTTTCGTCGGGGGAGGTGGGGAAGTATGGCGGCGACGCGGCGGTGCTGCCGCCGAGCGATGGGAGCGATGGGTATGTGGCGAGTAAGTGGGCGGCGGAGCGGGTTTTGGAGAGGGCGGCGGAGGAGGTGGGGATGGAGGTTGTTGTGCATCGGCCGCTGAGGGCGGAGACGGAGGTAAGGGCTGCGCCGCCGGATGTGTTGGAGGAGTTGGTGGGGCTGGCGAAGAGGTTGGGGAGGAGACCGGTGTTGGAGGGGTTGGCGGGGAGTTTGGGCGTTATGCCGATTGCAGATATCGTTGGGGAAGTTTCGCGGAGTCTTTTCGAAGCACAGGATGGGTTGGAGAAGGATGCGAAGGTTAAAGTGGTGGAGCACGTGGCGACTATGAATGTGGACATTGGGGCTTTTGCGGAGAGTGTGGCCAGCGATGAGGAGTTGATGAAGCTGGAGGGTATGGATGCGCTGACCTGGACGGGAGAGGCCAAGAAGGCGGGTTGGAGCATGTTCATGGTCAGTCAGGAGATTGTGATGACGAAGGAGAGTGACGCTGTTGTCTCCAAGCGGTAGAGAAATACTCTTCAGATAGCCTTTGCGTCTTGATACACATTGAGTAATTCCATATTAGTTACGACATTCGCACGGTTGAGTTTCAAGCATGGTTGAAAATACAATACAACACACTGGTTGCCAACGACAAACACAATGGGGATTCTCGTATCCTCATGTGTTTATCACACATACGTTTGGGTAGGCATACTGATTGCATTGCATGCCCAAACCCAGCGCAAGGGCAAAATGGCAAAATATGGGATAAAGCTTGGGCTGCATAGGCTATTCGCGAGTTGGGAGAAGAGGTCCAAATACTGTCAAAGCGGAGTTGGAACGGAAGTTTAGGAACGGAAAAAGAATTCGGTACTATCTTCCAAAAGAGCTGGAGGCTCCTGCGTAGGCTTCCAATCGGGATTCTAGATGGTCAGGGAGGGAAGCTGTCCCGCTACACCGTGAAAAGACAACAATTGACCAGTCAAGCAATTAGCAAGAGATCACCTTCCCGCAAATGCTGAAGACGTAGAAAAAATCTAGATATTTATTTGAATAAAATATATTGAAATAATACGTAGAAGATAGCCATCCTGTATCCCGTCCTATTCAAGATTTACGTAGTAGACTTTCTACATTAAGAGGTCTAATTAATCATGTGTAGAATATGATAAAGGATATATGGCCTTTTTTTTTAGTAATAAATTCACAAGGGCAGAATACACCGGAAGAAGTGATGAACCCACCTACCGAATTCTCGATAAAGTCAGAGGACTATGGCAACTGATGCTTAAACTGTCCAGCAAAAAAAGCGTCCGAGCAACTTTCTCATTTTCTCATTTACGCTAAGGATCATTTATATCACTGGAAAAGGGCAATTTTGACACCATTCTTGTTTGCAGGCGTGATGCGCACCACTGGAATGTACGGCTCGGGGTCTCGCGACTCGATCTTGCGATAGCGCTGTGCCAATCGAGCGACGACATAGCTTGCCTGAGACAAGACGAGCATCTCGGCAGGGCAGCGGCGTGGTCCTCCTCCGAAAGGAATGAACGACCAGAACGGCTTCTTCTGCTCCCACCTCTCAGGACGGAAGTCCTCCGCATCATCACCCCAGACATCTTTATCCTTGAAAAGGGCATTCCTGTGCGCGTGGATGACGTCGCCTTTGCGGATCAAGATCGGCATGGTGCCGTCTGGCCCGCCGCCGGTGGGCAGCGTGGTGTCAACGCCAGCGGTGCGGGAGTGCATCAGGCTCGTGATCATCAGACGTTGGGCTGGTTTCTCAGTCAGCTTCCATCGCCCAGCGTTGAAGTTGGAACGGCTTACATTCGTTTAGCACGGACACGAGGTACTTCATGTTCCGCAGGGCTGTGAACGTGAGCGGTGCGTCTCCATGAGCAAGGACTTCGGCGCGAAGTTTCTCCCATGCGTCTGGCTGACGTGCCAATCGCCACAGGGCGTTGGTGACGTAAGCGGTGATGGGATCTGAATTCGGAGCGAAGATCAGTGCGATGTTTGAGCGCAACGCCAGAGCGTCGTCAGGCAGGTTCTGGGCCATGGACCAGAGCAGATCGGTACGCTCGGGACCAGGCTCGAGACCCGCTTTTTTGGCCTTCTTGCGCTCTGCCATTTCACGGTATGTCCGCTCGATGTGCTTGTCGATGTACTGGTGCACGAGGTCGATGGCATCGAACCACCATTTCATGTACTTGTCTGGCACAGCCCACAGGAGCTTGGAGAAGATGAGGCGAATACGGGCACCGCGTTGGATGTCTGTCATGGCAGTTATAAGGGGACTCTGTTCCTTAAGCTCCAGGCATCCCACTGATTCGCCGAAAATGATAGAAGTATTGGTATCGTAGACCTTTCTCGTGAATGTTGAGTCAGCGGTCTGCATGTAACACGAGATCAAAGGGTCTGAGCGAGTCGTACCCAGCGGTGCATCAATGGATGGATGTCGAACGTGACGCCGTCCTCAGGCAGGATCTTGAGCAACCCATCTGTGAAGGGCTTGAGGCGCTCGGTGTTTGCGTAATTGTCTCGAAAGAAAAACGATTTGCTCAAGGCTTGAGCCGCTTCCCATTCTTTGCCGTCGGCAAGGCTGATGCCCTGGTCCGCAAAAGGCATGAGCGCTGCATTACGGCGCAGAGGTGCGATGAGGAACTCGCTCCACTGGCCAGAGAGCAGTGCTTTGATGTTGACAGGGTCGATGGTGTAGATCTGCCGGGCGCCCAAGACATTGACAGAAAATGTTTTGGCTCCCTTGGGCGCGTTCCAATAGAGCTTCTCAAGCCATTCCAGAAAGCGATGCGCGCGGACAGACTTGATCTGGCCCAGAACAATGTCCAAGCCTAGCAGCGGGTCTTTCTGCGGATACCGTGGAAGGTGGCCGCAGCCATTTGCTTTCTCCGCTGCTGATCTTTGCGCACGGCCAAGAGTGAACTTGGTGCCGATGAAAAGGGCCAAGAGGATGACGAGGAGCTGCACGGCTCCCAGGTCGGCCATTTTGGATTCAGGCTCGCTAAGGCTGTACGCCGAATAACAGAGATGTATGGGAGGGATTCCGCATCGACGTTTCTCCCGGGGAGTAGATATTTGACGGGTGGTTGCGGTTGGGGTGCATGACTAAGTGCATGGTCCCGCCTTCAGACGCACCACCGATATTCTCCGACTTTTTCGTGCTACGATCACCCGACCATAAGGTCCGAATTCGGTTCCAGTCATGCCAAAACGACTGAGCGAGTGCTCGGGTGCCCTTTGAGGAATGAAATCGTTGTTTCGAAAACACAGGTTCAGCGTACGTCGAGCTCGTCTAAACCCTAAGCTCCGGGGACTTAAGAGGAGGGTTGAGTTTCGAAAGTAGTCCGCACGCGGTGACGAACATTCGCTCTGGCGGTCTCGGCGGGATAGGAACTTGATAGTGCGCCGCGTGTGAGCTGGGGTATAAGTTTTAGAATCCGGTACTGAGCTTCGCCGGCCATCGCTTCGGCATACGCATGCGACCTGCAGATCCCCGTCCCAGCCTGCTTTAACGTACGAACCTTGCATCACCCACTGGTCACACCTCCCACTTCAACTCCTACCGGACCGTACAATGGCGGCCATGGCGAATGCTCAGAAGGCCATCAAGATCCAAGCTCCCGGCAAAGTAGTCCTCAAAGACGATTGTCCCATTCCAGTCCCCCAAGCAGACGAGGTCTTGGTAAAAGTCGTCTGCGTGGCTATCAATCCTGTTGACGCCAAGTCTGCGGACCTTTCTCCAAGTCCTGGGGCGACCTCGGGCTGCGACTTTTCTGGAGAAGTCGTCACCGTCGGGGACAAAGTCAAACAATCTTTGTCCGTAGGAGACCGAGTCTGTGGCTGTGTCTTTGGGAACAATCCGGACGAGCTTCACACCGGCGCCTTTGCCGAGTATGTTGTCGCGCCTGGAGATCTGCTTTTCAAGATTCCCGCAGACATGTCTTTTCAGACGGCTGCAACTCTCGGTGTTGGAGTCTCCACGGCCGGAATGGCCTTGTATCAGACCCTGAGACTGCCTCCACCAAGCACGCCAGCGCGCTCACCCCAGTTCGTCCTGGTGTACGGCGGAGGCACCGCAACAGGGAGTCTGGCAATCCAATTGATCAAGCTGTAAGTGTAGCATCTATATCTTGTCGAAATCGCTGACCCCCAAGATTAGCTCCGGAATGATTCCCATCACAACTTGCTCTCCGCGCAACTTTGACTTTGTCAAGTCATTGGGTGCGGCCGAAGCATTTGACTACCATTCGCCGACGTGCGGGGCTGACATTCGAGAGTTCACTAAGAACACTCTCGAGTACGCGTTTGATTGCATCACCGACACCGGATCGATGAACATCTGCTACGCCGCCATCAGCAAGAGCGGCGGCAAATACGTTGCCCTCGATCCGTTTCCGATTCGATCCCACACGCGACGGAGCGTCATTCCAAAGTGGATTGTGGCCTTCACCATTTTCAACAAGCCGGTGAACTGGCAGAGACCCTTTCAGAGGGAGGCCCGGCCGAAGGACCGGGAGTTTGGAGAGGCTTGGTTTCGGGTTGCACAGAAGCTGCTGGACGAGAAGTTGATCAGACCGCATCCTCAAGAGGAGAGGCATGGGGGGTTGGAAGGTGTGATCGATGGATTGGACAGAGTGCGGTTGGGTAAAGTCTCGGGCGTGAAGCTCGTTTACAAGATTTGAATTTGTAGTGGATTTCAAAGGACGATTTCCTTAACCATCTCTGAGATACATGAAGTATTCTTGACCGCTGAGTTTTATCCTTTGCAGTTGTCCGTGCTTATTCCGCCATTGAAGATTGGGTTGCAGGCCACAGGTGAAGGTTGTGGAATGGCAACCTCGCCAGGTGCCTCATTGAGAAAGTTAGTAGACGTTTCTACTGTGTAATATATAGTGGGCCAAACCCATGCAGAAACACCACAAGCCATCTGAGTATGCTCATGCTACCCTTGAGGCCAATAACTATTCTATCACGACGCTTGAAGTCCTGCTGAGTTCAGGTTGAGATGCGGGAGTTAATCGGGAGTGGATGGATCTGAGCCGCGTGGACGGTGGAAAAGTTTCCGGACTATGGCAACGTCGGCACGCACGACTAGAGAGAGACGCTGACATAGCAGAAGAGGTTACAATTGCTGCAAACGACGTTGCTTGGGTGTCGGGCAATGCGGCCAGCTCCGAAGACTGGGCGCCGAATCCCCGAGATCCCGAAACGATTCGGTACTCACCATCCCATTCCCCAGAAGCAGCCCAGCGGACCGAACGGACCCAATCACCTGTAAATATAGGCTCATTGCAGAGATTCGAGGCGTTTACGCGCCTTCTTGCCCTCCCGTGACAAACACCTTACTCGCTCAACCCTTTCCTTTGCCGGACGTTTACAACGGCTCGTCGAACCTGATCACAGAAATGGCGGCAGGAAAAGAGCCAATCGCAATCATCGGCTCGGGTTGCCGCTTCCCTGGAGGGTCCAGCTCGCCTTCGAAACTGTGGGATCTATTACGGAACCCGCGGGACGTGCTGCGCGAATTCCCTGAGGACAGATTACGGCTACTATCCTTCTACAACAAGAATGGAGAGCACCACGGTAGCACAGATGTCAAGAGCAAGGGATACCTCCTCTCGGAGGACCATCGCGTCTTTGACGCGCCGTTCTTCAACATCAACCCCCTGGAAGCGGACGGCATGGACCCAGCTCAACGAATTCTCCTGGAAACGGTTTACGAGGCTCTCGAGTCCGCCGGCTACACCATTGAGCAGATGCAGGGCACTCTGACGTCTGTTTATGTCGGCCTCATGACTGCAGATTGGTGGGATCTGCAGATGCGTGATACCGAGACGATCGCGACCTACGCGGCAACCGGAACGGCGAGGAGCATCATCTCCAACCGCATCTCGTACTTCTTCGACCTCAAGGGCGCCTCGATGACCATCGATACGGCATGTTCCAGCTCACTGGTTGCCCTTCACCAGGCTGTCCAGAGCTTGCGGAACGGCGAGTCCACCACAGCCATCGTTGCCGGAGCCAATGTGTTGCTGGACCCTGCTATGTACATTGCAGAGTCCAAATTGCACATGCTCTCCCCCGAGTCCCGCTCACGCATGTGGGACAAGTCGGCAGACGGCTACGCGAGAGGTGAAGGATGTGCAGCAATCTTCCTGAAGCCTTTAAGCAAAGCCATAGCCGACGGTGATCACATTGAGTGCATCGTCAGAGAAACAGGAGTCAACTCTGACGGACGCACTAAGGGTATTACCATGCCCAGCGCTACAGCGCAGGCGGCACTGATCAAGGCGACCTACCGCAACGCCGGCCTCGATCCCTTCACCGATCGCTGCCAGTATTTCGAGTGCCATGGAACCGGAACCGCGGCAGGAGACCCCATCGAGGCCCAGGCCATATCGGAGGCTTTCTTCTCGGGCCAGAAAGCAAGGTCGGATGACCAAATGTTCGTCGGATCCATAAAGACAGTCATTGGCCACCTCGAGGGATGCGCTGGCCTCGCCGGCCTTCTAAAAGCGTCCTTGGCAATCCAGAACGGGACGGTGCCGCCGAACATGCTGTTTAACGAGTTGAACCCAGCAATTGAGCCTTACTACAAGCACCTCAAGATACTTCAGTCCCCACTTCCCTGGCCGGAAGTGCGTGGGGCCCCTCGGCGTGCCAGCGTAAATAGCTTCGGATTCGGAGGCACGAACGCTCACGCAATCTTGGAAAGCTACGAGCCTGAGGCGGAGAGAAAGTCTGAAAAGCAACCCAGGGAGGATTTCCGTGGTCCTCTCGTCTTCTCGGCCCGTTCCGAGTCGTCCCTTCTTGCTACCATTAGGGATTACACCAAATACATCAAGTCGAACCCTACACTGGACCTCGAGGACCTGGCTTGGGTGCTGCAGGAAAAGCGCGGCACGTTCCCTATCAAGCACTTCTTCTCCGGATCTGACCGGGAGAGGCTGCTCAACTTTCTGGACAGCTTCCTCCAGACAGCCGATTCCGGGTCGGTTAGCAGCCTGGTGACCCGGACACAGCTGCGCTATCCAGACGAGGTGCCCGGCATCCTCGGTGTATTTACCGGCCAGGGTGCTCAGTGGGCAACAATGGGCACCGCATTGATCCAGCGCTCCAAGCTCTTCCGCGAGTCGATTGAGCGCAGCGAGGCTGCTCTGGCCGCTTTGCCAGATCCTCCCGCCTGGTCGCTGAAGGCGGAGCTCCTTGCTGGCAAGGAGGCGTCTCGAATCGCCGAGGCAGCTCTGAGCCAACCGCTCTGCACTGCATTGCAGATCGCCATGGTGGACCTCGTTACCGCATCGGGAGTGAAGCTCGACGCTGTGGTGGGCCATTCGTCCGGCGAAATTGCAGCCACATACGCCGCCGGCATCCTGTCCGCCGCGGATGCCATGGCTATCGCTTACTACAGAGGATTCCATGCGAAGCTCGCGCAGGGGAATGAAGGCAGAAAGGGAGGCATGATGGCGGTGGGCCTGTCCTACGAGGCGGCTCTTGCTTTCTGTGCGCAACCCCAGTGGTCTGGCCGTATTAGCTTGGCGGCGAGCAACTCGCCGTCAAGCGTGACCCTGTCCGGAGATCTCGATGCCATAACGGAGGCTAAGGCATACTTTGACGGGGAAAAGACATTCGCCAGGCAGCTGCAGGTCGACACTGCGTATCACTCGTACCATATGCTTCCCTGCGCGGAGCCCTACTTGGAATCCCTCAAAGCCTGCAACATCAAGATCAACAAGCCCAGGTCGGATTGCATCTGGTCATCCAGCGTCCGTGCAGATACAGAGCTGCTCGAGGGAGATCTCCAGGCACTTACAGGACAATATTGGGTGGACAACATGGTAAAGCCTGTGTTGTTCTCCCAGGCGCTGGAGTGCTCGTTATGGAATGGCGGCCCCTTCGAGATGGTTGTGGAGCTTGGCCCGCATCCAGCCTTGAAGGGTCCTGGGACTCAAGTCCTGAAGTCTGTTCTGGGATCCGCTCCGCCCTACATGGGCTTTATGAGACGCGGTGATGACGAGGTTGAGGCATTCTCTGGTGGCTTGGGCTTCCTCTGGTCTAATCTCGGACCCTCATTCGTCGACTTTAACGGTTACCGCAACGCCTTTGATGACCTGGCTGATGTCAAGCCGAAGTTACTGAAGGATCTGCCTTCGTACGCCTGGGATCATGACAAGATCTACTGGAAGGAAGGGCGCATTTCCCGCAACTACCGCCTGCGCAAGAGCACTCCACACGAGCTTCTGGGCCGTAGGGTTCCGGATGATTCGGACTATGAACTGCGCTGGCGCAACGTCCTTCGACTCAACGAAATGCCCTGGATCCGCGGCCACGAATTCCAAGGTCAAGTCCTCTTCCCTGCCGCTGCGTATGTCGCGATGGCTCTTGAGGCCTCGAGGACTCTGGCGGGCGATCGTCCTGTCCGGCTTTTCGAACTGCGAGATATTTCCATTCGGAAGGCGTTGGTCATGGACGAGGACTCGTCAGGTGTAGAGACCGTCTTCACGGTGAAGCTGCCGAACAAAGAGTTCCGTTCAAACGATGGCGCCAAGGATGTCCTGGAAGCAGAGTTCGCTGGCTACACCTGTGCTGATGAGGCGACAGGCGTCCTGGAGAAGACCGCATGCGGTCGCATCGTGGTGCATCTCGGCGAGCGCGATGGCAACGAACTCCCTCCCGTGGCTCCAGCTCGGCCTCACCTTGCGCCAGTCGATCTGGAAAGGTTCTACTCGTCTATTGCCAAGCTGGGTCTGAACTACCAGGGCTTGTTCCAAGGGCTGACCCACGCCGAGCGGACGTTGGGCTACTCAAGAGCTGCTGCCACGTGGAAGGAGCACGACATGGCTGCCGACTACATGGTACACCCGGCCTTTTTGGACGTTGTGTTCCAGGCCATCTTCGTGGCTCTGACATCGCCAGCCACCACCGGCGCACTCTGGACCCCTTACCTGCCCATCGCTCTCCACCGCATCGTCGTAGATCCTACTCAGGTCCATGACTACTCTCTTCCCGAGGTTAAGGCGGAGATGGACGCCTTCATCACACAGGCATCTTCTTCGTCGGTCACGGGCGATGTCCACCTGCTCAATCCCGCCGGAACCCACACCAGCATCCAAGTCGAGGGTCTGTTCTTGAAGTCCATCTCCGAAGCCACCCCCGCAAACGACCGGCTTCTCTTCTCTCAAACGGCCTGGGACGCAGACATTGCCAGCGGCGCAGTAGATGCAAATGAAGGCGAGGAAGACCCCGAGGAGCTCGAGCTGATCCATGCCATCGAGAGGTTAGCCCTGTTCCACTTCCAGGATCTCGTCAAGACAGTCCCCGCCGAAGAGGTCAAGACGTTCACCTGGTACCACCAGAGGCTCTTTGAGGCAATACATGCCAACTTAGACTTCATCCGCAACGGTCAGAGTCCTGTCATCGAGCAAGCATGGCTGGATGATACCCGCGAGACCATCGACGCCTTGCGCGCCAAGTTCCCGGGTCAGATTGACTTGGAGTTGATGCATGCCATCAGCGAGAACCTCGTGTCTGTTGTCCGCGGAGAGACCCAGATCCTCGAGGTGATGCTTCAGAACGACATGCTGAACCGCTTCTACATGGAGGGCCGAGGGTTCCGGAAGCTGAACGACTACATTGCGCGAGTTGTTCAGCAGATCTCGCACAAGCACCCTCGAGCCAAGATCCTTGAGATCGGCGCAGGCACCGGCGGCACGACCCGCAACATCTTCGATACCATTGGCTCGACCTACTCATCCTACACCTATACCGACATCTCGTCCGGGTTCTTCGAGAAGGCCGCTGAGAAGTTCCATGACCACGTCAACAAGATGACGTTCAAGGTCCTGGACATCGAAAAAGACGTGGCAGGACAGGGCTTGGAGGAGGGTGGCTACGACGTCATCATTGCTGCCAACGTGCTGCATGCCACTCGCACCCTCGCCGAGACTATGCAACACACAAGGTCTCTTCTTAAACCCGGTGGATACTTCATTCTGATGGAAGTCACCGGCGACCTGCTGAGGAACCCGTTCGTCATGGGCGCTCTTCCCGGCTGGTGGCTGGGTGCTGAAGAGGGCCGTCGCCTGAGCCCCGGCATCTCGACCGTTGAGTGGGATGAGCTTTTGCAGAGCACTGGCTTCTCAGGCGTCAACACCGTGCTGCACGACTTCCCCGACACGGCGAGACACTCCTGTTCGGTGATGGTCAGCCAAGCAATTGACGACAAGTTCAGCCTCCTCCGCGAGCCATTGTCGGCGCTGACCATGTTCCCCGAGGAGCAGCTTCTCATCATCGGCGGAAAGACGCTGCCCGTGGCAAAGCTGGTGCGCGATACTCAGAAGCTCCTGTCTCCCTGGAAGCAGCGCACGACCGTGGTCAACAGCATTGATGCTCTGGACACGGCCAAGCTGGCGCCGAGGACGTCGGTCATTTGCCTCACCGAGCTGGACAAGCCGCTGTTCTCGGAGACCATGACCCAGGCGCGGTTAGAGAAGCTGCAGGAGCTGTTCATCAGCGCTAAGAGCGCCCTGTGGATCACCAGCGGCTGCACTGAACTGAGCCCGGTCTCCAACATGGCCGTCGGCATCGGTCGTGCTCTCATCACCGAGCTGCCTCATCTTACGCTTCAGTTCTTGGACGCAAAGAAGGTGTCTAGCCTTACGCCAACTCTGATTGTGGAGTCGCTGCTCCGCCTCATTATTGCCGGATCGCCTGAGTTTTCTGAGCACAAGATGCTCTGGGCAACGGAGCCGGAAGTCATGCTAGACGATGACGCCGTCCTCATTCCTCGCGTGGTGCCCGACAAGGCAATCAACGACAGGTTCAACGCGGCTCGCCGTCAGGTCACCAAGCAGGTGAAGAAGGAACAGACCCGCGTGGAGCTTGCAACTTCGGGCCCAGAAGACCAGTTGGCCCTGTTTGAAACGACGGCACCCGCTGATGATGAGACCGTTGTTGTCGATGTGAAGTACTCGACGGCGATCGGGAAGAATTGCGTTCTCTCTCTTGGCAGCGTGCGGGGTAGCCCAAGTCTAAGCCTCGTCGCGTCTGATGTCAACACTTCGTCCGTCACCGTCCGTGACGCCAACACCTTCAGCCTCCCCGAGGGCCACGATGTCAGCCCAGACACGCTCTTGGATGTTGCCAGCCATGTCCTCGCAGTCCAGCTGCTCAGTCTCATCCCGACCCACAGCTCCGGTCTGATCTACGAGCCCCCCGAGAGACTCGCTGCCGCCCTTGAGTATCAAGCAAAGGCTAGAGACGTTAGCGTGGTGTTCGTGACCGCCACCGGTGCTCATGGGAAAGATGGCTGGCTGTCTATTCACCTGCAGGCGACCGAGCGCGCCCTCCGCAACGTCGTCCCTCGGAACGCGGGATGTTTGATCGACCTAAGCTCCACGCCCCACACTGCGCTTGCATCGAGCTTGCCTCAAGGCGCCCGCACGTACAGATTCGACGTCCTCAATGGCGAAGTCCCCCTACCGGAGACGGCATCGCTCTCGTCCGCCTTCACCGGGACCGTGGCAAGACCGCCGGGCAAGCTGAGCGCGTCGACCGTCCGCGTGCAGGACCTGGCAGGAGCACCGCCTACGCAGAAGGTCTATCCTAGTATCGTTGACTGGACCCAGCCCGAGTTGACCGTGGCGGTAAGGCCGCTGGAGCCAGCAGGCCTCTTCCGTGCCAATAGGACGTACCTAATGGTTGGTATGACGGGAGAAATGGGACGTTCCCTCTGCCGGTGGATGGTAACCCACGGCGCCCGCTACATCGTCCTCACCAGCCGCAGCGCCCATGTCGACAACGCCTGGCTGGATGAGATGGCAACGCTCGGTGCCACCGTTAAGGTCTATAAGATGGATGTCTCCGACAGAGGCTCCGTCCGTTCCGTCCACGCCACAATCAAAGAGGAGCTGCCCCCGATCGCCGGTGTCTGCAATGCCGCCATGGTTCTGATCGACAAGCTGTTTGTGGACATGAATGCCGAGATTTTGAACAATGTCCTGGGCCCCAAGGTTGAGGGATCAAAGATTCTGGACGAGCTGTTCAATGAGCCGAATCTGGACTTCTTCGTCCTGTTCTCCTCCCTTGCCAGTATCTTTGGCAACGCTGGTCAATCCAACTACCACGCCGCGAACCTGTTTATGACCAGCCTCGCCGCGCAACGGAGGTCCAGAGGCCTTGCAGCCTCGGTCATGCACATCGGCATGGTTGCCGACGTTGGTTATGTTGCCAGGACGGGCCGCCACATAGAGGACCATTTGCGCAAGCTTCTATTCCATCCCATGTCTGAGACCGACGTTCAGCACCTCTTTGCTGAGGCAGTGAGGAGCAGCCGTCCCGAAGCCACGGGCAACTGGAGCATCGTCTCCGGTATTGAACCGTTCCTTGACACTCCCGACGCGAAGTCGAGGCCGCCGTTCTACTCGAATCCACGCTTTGCGCACTACATCCACGAGGAGAATGCCTCCAAGGAGCAGAAGCAGTTGGGCGCCGCGGCCAAGGACATCAAGCAGCAGCTCGAGGCCGCAGCCTCAGAGGAAGACGCCATCGCGGCCATTCAGGAAGCATTCGCTGCCAAACTGGAGACAATGCTTCAGATGGCGCCCAACACGGTCAATGTCAATGTTCCCTTGCTCGACCTGGGCACGGATTCTCTTTTGGCCGTGGAGATCAGAACTTGGTTCCTGAAGACGATCCACGTCGACATCCCTGTCCTCAAAGTCCTGAGCGGTGACTCCGTGGCTGCCATCTGTACAGATGCTGCAAGAAAGTACTTGGCAACAAGACCTGCAAAGGAGACGAAGGCGGCGCCCTCCCAGAGCGAGCCTGTAACAAATGGTCTTGATGAGAAAGAGAGCGGAGAGACCGCGAACGCGCAGGTAACGGAAACCGTGAGCGTCCTTGCGTCTGCAACCGATTCTGATTCAAGTAGCCCACAAGATGAATACCCAACCTTGCCAAGCAAGATGTCCGACCTGTCTCGGAGTACCACACCTACGTCAGGAGGAACCTCAACACCGGCGGAACTCTTCAACTCGTCCAAAATTTCGAGGAGCACCACTCCACTCTCGAAGCTCTCGGACGCTGCTCCTCCAAGCCCTCCGCCCAAGCGCGAGCTGACGTTCAAGAGGAAGGAAAAGCTGTCCCATGCCCAGTCTCGTCTCTTTTTCCTGAGGAGCTTGGTAGAAGACCCGACGACCTATAATTGTACGGCTGTGTATCAAATCCAGGGCGAGATTAAAATCATGCGGCTCCGTCGTGCTCTGGCCGAAGTTATTGCACGGCACGAGTCGCTTCGGACGGCATATTTTACTGACCCGGCAACGGGCGAGCCCACTCAGGGAGTGTTCTCATCTCAGCCTGACTGTCTCAAGTGCGTCGAAGATGCTGATGAGGACGCCGTCAAGCGTGAGTTCGACCTGCTGAAGAACACCGCCTGGGACCTTGAGCAGGGCTTCACTTTCGGAGCCACTCTCGTCTCGCAGTCGTCTGGCGTGCACACCATCATTTTCGGCTACCACCACATCGTCATGGACGGCGTCAGCTGGTTCCTTTTCCTTCGTGACCTCGCTCAGGCGTACGCCCTGCAGCCTCTGCCGCCGGTCACTAAACAATACGTTGATTTCACGCGAGAGCAGCTGGAATCCATAGAGGGAGGCAAGCTCGCCGATGCAATTTCCTTCTGGAAGAGCGAGTTCACTCAATTGCCCGAACCCATTCCTCTCCTGCCTATCTCCAGAATCAAAGCACGCTGGGGCGCCGGAAGCTATAGAAGCCACAACATCAGCAGGGAGATTGACGCCACTGTGAACGCGCAGATCAAAGAGGCCAGTCGCGCTTTGGGAGTCTCTCCGTTCCACCTGCATATGACTGTCATCCAAGTGCTTTTCGCCAAGTTCCTCGGCCTGAATGACTTGTGCATCGGCGTTTCCGATGCAAACAGGACAGACGACGGTCTCTCGGACACAGTGGGATTCTTCCTTAACCTTTTACCGATTCGCTTCTCCGTCGATCACAAGGAAACATTCTCCGACCTGGCCAAACAGACTTCCAAGAAGATCTTCAGTGCGCTTGCGAACTCGAGTGCCCAATTCGACCTTATCCTGGACGAGCTCGACGTCCCCCGATCTCAATCGTACAGCCCACTGTTCCAAGTCGCCGTTAACTATCGCATGAATGATCTGCTCACATTGCCATTCGGAGATTGCGAGCTTCTGTTCAAGGTCGCCGAGGACGCCAGAAACCCGTATGACATCAGCTTCAATATCACGCAGTCTGCTAACGGTTCATTCTTGCTGGACATCACCTGCCGAGAGGATCTCTATACTGCAGAGGGAGGAGAAACCTTGATGGATGTCTATGTCCATCTCCTACAGTCACTTTCCGAGAACAGGAGCCTCACCGTTGAGTCCTGCTCACTGTTTGACAGCAATACGGCGATCCGAGACATCTCCGTCGGAAAAGGCCCGCGGATCGCCCCCGAGTGGCCAGCAACACTCACGGAGAGATTCCAAATAGTTGCCCAGAGTCATCCAGATGCCATTGCCGTCAATGACGAGAGTGGTTGCACCACATACAAGCAGTTGGCTAACAAGGCTGACGAAATTGCCGCTCATCTCCTGAAGAGGGAAGTCAAGCATGGCTCACCGATTGCGGTCCTGTGCCAGCCTTCCTCGAACCTCATTGCGTGCATTCTGGCAATCATTCGCATCGGCTGCGTATATGTTCCATTGGATCTGAGCCTTCCGCCTGCCAGACATGCCGCTATGCTTGACAGTTGCAAGCCGCGCTTGCTTCTGTCTGACACGAGCACGCTCGAGCAGGCTCGGTCGACAGCTCCTGATGTGGAAGTGATGGACATTTCAGAACTTCCTGAGATCGATACGACGCCAATCAAGGACCTTCCCCTCCCCGACGCATCTTCGGCTGCATTCTTACTTTTCACAAGTGGCACGACTGGAACACCCAAGGGCATTCGGATTCCACAATCCGGTCTTACGAACTACTGCGAAGTGGTTTCCAAAGCCATTTCCGTTAGCGCACAAGACTCTATGATGCTCCAGGCTTCCTTCGGCTTCGACATGTCCTTTGTCGAAATCTTCGTTCCACTCGGGAATGGTGCGACCGTCGTGGTCATTCCGCAAGCCGCACGCGGCGACCCAGTTGCCATCTCAGAGCTAATGCAGAAGGCGAACGTTACGCTTACCTTCGCCACCCCTTCAGAGTATGTGATGCTACTCGAGTCCGGCGAGCAGTCACTCAAGGCTTGCTCAGCATGGCGCCATGCCCTCACGGGAGGCGAAGCAATCACGGGACGGCTGAAGCAGGCCTTCCGCGCTTTCGACCATCCAGGCCTCTCACTTAGCAACTGGTACGGTCCAACGGAGAGCTCCGTCGCCTGCACCTTCGAGCACGTTGATCTTACTTCGACCACCTCCGCCACCGTTGGCGGATACAGTTCCATCGGCAAGCCACTGCCAAACTGCTCTGTATACATTCTCGACGAAGCTGGCAACCCTCTCCCTGTCGGGTTTCCCGGCGAGATCTGCGTTGGTGGCGCAGGCGTCGTCCTTGGATACCTGAACCTGCCCGAGCAGACCGCCGCCAAGTTCCGTCCGGACCCATTTGCAGGACCAGAGGATGTTGCAAGAGCATGGAAAACCATGTATAGGACTGCTGACAAGGGCCGCCTGCAAAAGGACGGGTCTGTGATCTTCATGGGCCGCAGCGACGGCGACACTCAAGTGAAGCTTAGAGGTCTTCGCATCGAGTTGGGCGACGTGGAGAGTGCCCTGCTCAAAGCTGCTCCGAATCATCTCTCCAGTGCCGTCGTGTCTGTAAGAGGAGAGCCGGAAGTCCTCATCGCGCACGTGGTTTTCCTACCCGGCAAGACGTTGAGCGGCAACGATCTCCAGCAGCTCGCCAGCAAGCTTCCTGTGCCTCAGTACATGCGTCCAGCTATGATAATTCCGCTGGAACGTCTTCCCGTCACTCCCAATAGCAAGGTTGATAGGAAGGCAATCCAGGCTCTCCCTCTTCCTGAATTGTCAACGGAACTCGCAAGCCATGCGACCTTGACGTTGCCTCAATCCCGACTGGCACGGTTGTGGAAAGGTGTATTGCCAAGGAGTGCTTCCCTTGAACCCACTTCCGACTTTTTCGTATGCGGTGGTAACTCGCTCCTGCTTGTAAAGCTCCAAGGGGCCATCAAGCAGGAATACGGGATCTCTTTGCGCATCTCCAAGCTGTACCAAGCCAGTACTTTAGAGAACATGGCTCATCTTATCACCGCCCACCAAGAAGAGCAGACTCACGATGAAGGAATCAATTGGGACGCGGAAACAGAAGTTCCACAGTCAATGGCTCTCGCCTCGAAAGCGCCATCTGAACGGAGACCAATTAAAGAACAAAATAAGCAAGTGCTGCTGACGGGAGCACTCAGCTTCTTCGGCTCGACCATACTCACGTCGCTACTAGCAGACAGTCGCGTCTCGAAGGTCCATCTGGTCGCCGTAGATCCAGAAGGCACAACCAAGCTGCCCTCATCCGACAAACTCGTCGTCTACACCGGCAATCTCCTTGACCCAACGCTCAGTCTATCCCAAGCCGACATCTCCACATTCCAGTCAAGCATCGACCTGATCATCCACGCCGGCGCCTTCGGTCACTGCATGCACAACTACTCGTCCGTCAAGGTCCAGAACCTCCAGTCCACCCGCTTCATCGCATCCCTGGCACTCCCCAACCTCATCCCCGTCCACTTCCTCTCCTCAAACCGCGTACCCCTGCTATCAGGCAACACAGCCCTGCCCCCCGTATCCGTCTCCTCCTACCACCCCGCCACCGACGGATCCGAGGGTCTCACTGTCAGCAAATGGGCCTGCGAGCGCTTCCTGGAGCAGCTGTCCGCCTGCACCGGCCTCCCGGTCTGCATCCACCGCTCCTGCGCCGTGATCGGCGACAAAGCACCCGTCGACGACGCGCTGAACGCGCTGCTGCGTTATTCGATACTCATGCGCGCGGTGCCGCAATTCCGCAACTTCGAGGGCTACTTCGACTTCAGGGACGCGGGTGAGGTGGCGGAGGAGTTCAAGGAAGCTGCGCTTGCGCCAGGGGGTGGAAAGGTGGCGTTGAGGTTCTGCCATCATTCGAGTGGGGTGAAGGTGCCGGTGAGGGATTTCCGTAAGCATATGGAGAGGATTCATGGGGGTGGGTTCGAGGAGGTTTCTATTGCGGAGTGGATCGAGAGAGCTAAGACGCTCGGTATCGAGGTGCTTGTTACGAATTATTTGGAGTCAGTGATGGCCAGAGGGGAGAGGGTCTCATTCCCTTACCTTGGCGAGACCCTAAGCCAGGGTTGATCGCGGTATTGTTTTACTGAAGATTTGGGGTTCAAGCTGGAGTTTTGGCTTCTTTTGGTTGCGTTTGATTTTATGTTGGCGTTATTGGTGACATACTTGTTTTGTACTTGAGGCGTACACAGTAAGACCTTTCATGTAACTAAATGAAATACTCATGTCGTGTTGCTACAATCTGAGGCACTCTTCTGGTGAGCTGCCACTTGACTTGAGTAACATGGAACCCAGTGGAAAAGACAAGCAACCGTTGATCACGTCCATATGATCTGGTACCGCAGCCAGATCAAGCAGCCCAAGCACTCCATTCGTGTTCGATTGGGAGCGAACACCCAGATAGTTCATCCTCCTTTCTCATTCGTTGATAGAGCAGCGTGAAGGACATTGCATAGCTGAACACATAACGAATCAACCTGTCATCATGCTGGTGAGCTGGGAAGAGCTTAGCGACTGTTGTACATAGTATCAACAAAACCGTCTTTAAACATTTACGTAGCATGATAAGGATCCGATCTCTCCAATAACGTCAACATTTCCATCTCGCGAGTCGTAACCCCAGTTTTCCCGTCCTCCGCTCCACCACCTTCCGCACCCATCAGCCTCGGATGCTCCGAGTCCTCAATGTCTAAAACAGCCAGAGTCTCTCCTTTCCGCGTAACCGGCACATCCGCAGTGCAACGGGTCCATGTGCCGATCCCGCGCTCTTCGTGCGCCATCCTCTGCAGCTGCAGCGTCCCGTTCGCGCTCCATTCAAGCCCGGCGTACGCGTCATAAGGGACGAGGCGGCGACGCTGCAAGCAGGCAAATATAGGCCCGATGGTGTAGGATATCAAAATGAGGAGGGCACCGATCACGAGGGTGGTCACGAGGCCGAGGACGGAAAAGTTGAAGTACTCGCTGTTTACGATTTTCTGCGGACGAGCGATGGTCAGCACACATACACGTCCATCTACACAGGGAGAGCTCAAGCGCACCTGACTACTGCAGAGATGGTGCTCTCGCGTGCTGTTGGGTTTTACCAGCCATCTTTCTACTGTTGGGTCCGAGGGCCCTACTGCGACCTCCTTCATGACACCTTGCAGGGCGGCCAGGGACGTCTTGTGCCAGTTCTCGGCCTCAAGTTGCCACTGGTCGTCCGGCAGCGCACCCTGAAACCCTTCCGAGAGGCTTTGCCTGGATAGTAGGGCCGAAGTCCCGAGCAGGTATAGGACATTGTGCATGGAGGGGCGGTAGCTCTTGATGATTGCATCGACCCAGCTGAAAGTACCCAGCTGCTTCTCGTTCGTCCACAGGCCCGAATCCGTGGACTCATACTCGCCTCTGAACGGCTCGCAACGATTCTGTTCGGGGAGATTCGGGTTGCAGTATTGCTCCTGGACCGTACATGCAAGCACCGAGGCGGCGTCGTCTTGCATGATGGCGTCCAATGTGCCTTCGACTTCGTTGCTGTCTGAATAATATATCTGCGAAACGTTCCGATGAGCCGAGTACCATAGATCGTTGACTTCTTGCGCGAAGATAATGGAATTCGCGGAAAGAAAGATCAAGTGGAGGTCGGCGTCCGTCTTTTGCAGTGCGGCGATAGGGACGAAATCGGTATTTGTGTTGTTCATAGTCCCGTTCAACACGGTCGCGTCCATGCCGCTGCTCGAAGTCATCAGCACGGCGAGTCTAGAAGCCATTGAAAAGATGCGGGAGTGCTCACCCAAGCGTGTAGTCTGTGTTTGCGGTCGGCAGCTCCAACTCTAACGTGGTCACTGGGTATCTGTACGTGTAGTTGTTCCCTTCCCAGAAATTGACTGATTGTCCGTATTCGTATTGAATGTACGAAGTATTTGAACTGTAGAGTTTGCCCTGCCGACGGTGTCCTTCCGTAGTTATCGGCGCGCATGTGGTTACGCGGCGGAGCTGAACTCGTTCCTTGACGGGCGTGTTGAGTCCAAAGTCATTATTGCTATCGAGGTATCCCGTATCGAACTGGATATTGCCGTCCGCGGAGAGGCACAAGCCGTCCCCGAACGGACAGGTCACGTTCCGGGTAATCTCAGTGGGGAGACTCTGCTTTACATACGTTCGACAGTTCGCCTTGTCCGACGTGTTTCCGTAGCACTGTTGGGTAAAGGTTGCATAGGATGTCATCAGGCGTGCCAGATAGGCATTGAGGTATGCGGTTAAGTCTGAAACGTCGGTATCTTGCTCTTGCTGTAAGATGCCGCAGTTGGGACTAGAAACGAGCACTTGATTCCCGGCAGCAGTTGCTATCTTCGAGGAGAATGTACCCGCGACGGCGAAGGCAGCCACGTGGCAAAAGGCTATGCAGACAAGAGGTAGAAGCCGTCCACAGGGCCTTGCGGCACTGCGGCTTCGCTTCCACGCTGTCAAAACCATAACCAGGCCCACGAATCCGCTCGTTCCAGTTGGCGAATTCCGGAGTGTGGCTTGTCTTTGGTGATATAGACCATCTTGAGGCTTGGAGGTGGAGAAGCTATAATGAAGACAGAAGCAGATGATGGTCCAACAGTGCGAGCCGACTATGCTGACGAATAGAGCCAGACCGGCGATTAAAACGGTTCCACCCTGGCGGGGCGTGGTTATTGTTGCGCCATGGATGGAACCACGTGACCAATCGGTCCAGAAGCCAGTGTAAATGTTGTAATGGCCGAAGTCGTCCATGGAATCGGACGAACTCATGTTTGAGTGTCCAGGAGCCCTGGTCAACTGTTGATCATGAGATCAAGGAAAAGGCTGAGCCTGTATTCATCAATAGCTTTGGTCGTGGGGCGAGAAAATGAATTGCAGAAGGGCCGTTGAGTCTGTTTTAACCGTCGGATTTAACTGCAAGGCTACCTATAAGAAGACGGCCATCATTTCCATGTGTGGTGCAGTCGATAGCGTCGCCGACCGGTCGGGTGGGGGCCACGGCCAGATTAACTATTCTTAGCTTACGATAGCCGCACCTGAGACACTTGATAATTAAACACCCAATCGCTTATCATTTTTGACCAGGGGGTATGGGTTTTTTGCCACTTTTGTTGTTTCGGGTGCTTCAGCTTCCAATAGCAATTACAGAACATAAGCGTAGTGCAGTGCCGACCATGTAAGAAGAGTGTGAAGCAGCTAGCACCAAGGTGAAGGCAAATTTGTTGGCTGCCAGCTTGGGTCTCCGCCTGCTCGGTCTCAGCATAAGAGTTTCACAAGCATGAGCGACGGCGGCGGGCTACGACGGCTATGCAGCAGCCGGTATGGTACTACAGGGGATCGTCACGTCGGACTGGCCACCCGTATAAGGTATAGCGCTAACGCTATACCTTTCCAAGTCTATCCCCGGATGGCCAATCCGACTGTGACGATAGCCGGTAGAACCCCGCCCGTCAGGAGCACGTTCCAGTTTTGACAATCTTGCTCCCCTGTTGCGCAATCAGCCAAGCGATGCTGTGACTAAGCACGGCTTTTTATATACCTTCCCTGCGCTGACCTGCGTTGCGCGTGGTGCTATTCCAAAACCTCAAACACATAACGGTACGGAGGAGCTCTCTCGCCAACGCCAGTGACGATCACTTTCTGCATCTGAATCTCCCCTACACGAGCACCAGCCCTCGGTAAACGCGGCGAGAACTGACATGCTACGGTGCCGTCCTCCGTAGATAAGTTGCGTTCCTGATTTGATGGCCGCCCCTGGGTCCGATAACGCACCTTTCTCACCAACATGGCGACTAACATTTTGTACATACCTCGTGGTTTGTCGCAGTAGACCTTGTCGGTACTATTTGTATGTTTCGGAATCGCGAAGAACCCGGTTATGAGACGCAAAAGTTGGGTCCAGGTGATGTTCACAAAACATGAAGCGAAGCAGCACCGAGAACTATAGAGCCGCGAAGCCGAAAAAGTGCTGTGAAATAGCCTCCTTGGTCATGGCCAAACCACTTCCGGCTACACTATCCCAAAGCGAAAGACGAGATTCCAGGAAGCCGGAGCAAAGAGTTGGAAAGGGTTGCAGGACACACCAACAAGCTGCTGAATGTGACGAGCTCACCACGCCACAGTTTATTTTGCCATTACCTTTGGTAACATGTCAGGCCGAGTAGGGTAGTAGGAGCCGTGATCACGTTGCAGCACTGTTACTCTGGAGACGCTGTCGGGCTGCGCGGCGGCCGTCCGCAGCGTGTACACGGTACGCCCGCCGCAGCAGAAGCTGTTGGTGGAAATCGACTGCGGTATAGGGAGGGGCAGCGATGTCTTCAAGGCCTCGGCGCCGGGCGCCAATGTGTGTTTTGCGGGCAGGATATCCATCTGGGGTCTGACGCATGACGGGCACAGCGGGGTGGAACGGGCGCTGTACATATTGATGGAGGAATTTGAGATGTGCATGCGGTTGAGAGGGGCTGTCAGAACCTGACATTGGAGGTAAGGTGACCAGACCTAAGACCGCAAATACTTTGTATTTCGACGCGTGGTGGGTACCCCGCGAACTCTGAAGCCCGTGTAGCTATGAAAGGATGGCATGACGGAGGCGTCGAAGTGGGGTTGAAGGCGAATTTGCGGGCGGGCAAGGCCATTATGCCCCGCGTTATATTACGTAAGTTGTTAGCCTCGGTGCCTCGTCCTGATCAACGAAGCTTAGCTGACAGGCAAGCTTCTTTTGCGCCAATCATATCAGCTCTATCTCATTGCCCCTGATTGGGCCAACTCTCACTAGACGTTGAACAACTGCTGGAATGGCCAGACTTGGATCCGGACTTCCTCAGCAGCGCGGGGAATGGCTAGGCCAACACTTTCCCGTCTACGGGAGATGTGAATTAGCATTATGGTGCTTGACTGATATTTCTGGGTGCAAGGGTAACTCCAGTTGTTTCCATGAGGTCTCCACCTGTCACTGCTCCCGTAGTGAGTTCTTCGTTACGCCAAGGGTCGCACCGACTCACCGGATGTTCCGGAAGATGATGATGTTGTCACCATCTTTGGCTAGAGAGACCCCCACATTGCAAGGGCAATTGGTGGCAGTCGCCTTGCGTTCGTTGGAGATTGTGATGCTTCTGGCCTGAGATGGACGAAGCAGTAGACCGGTAGCGAGAAAAGAAGCCCCAGCTAACCTCTTTGAAATAGCGTGATCATCTAACAGTGTATAGGAGGTAGTTTGAAGGAAAAGACAAAGGAAATGTATCATTGAAGAGGGTAGTGACGATGAAGTCAGCTCAGCTTTCCTTGGCTGCATGGTGCCTTTGGCGCACATTCGGCCGGCACTCTTCTGAGCCAAGAGCAGCAGAAGCTGAGCTACCACACGGATGGCGTTACGCTTGCGCTGGACTAAAAATAGACCAAATCACGAGGGATATTGCGACAGAATTGCTGCAGGCTTGTTCCTGGGCATGGGAGAGAATTTTGTGCCGCAATTGCCGTGATGGAGCGGCTGAGACGGCTCAGCTTTGTATTATGACGAAGCGAAACCTGTTGTACCTTGAGCCGGACCTTGCTTGACGCCACAAAGTGCGTAGACCTGTCGATCCGCAGCCGCGTTGTGGCTAGGACGCGGTGATGTCATGGGGAACGTGGGGCAGATCGGCGCAAAACGGCCAATGATCGGCACAACCAAGCTTTCCTGCCCCATAAACTGGTGCCTTTCGTGACAGCTGTGGCGCATGGCGTGTGGGGCTCCTCCAACAACTGCAGTGACGTCAGGCCTGTCTTGCCTGTCCCTGCAGCGTAAATACATGAGTCCAGCTTGTCCTCCAGCAACATCTTTCCCAACAACTTCAACAACTTCTCTACGAACCGCCTCTTTCTCTTTCATACCAAAGCTTTCACGACCCCACCCTCAACAGCAATCTCATTGATACCCGAACAATCACCATGTCTCTCAGCCAAAACCCCACCTACGGCGAGCTCGACCACACCGCCACCGGTCCCCGTGACCAGTCCCACACTACCCATGGCGGAGCCTACGAGACTTCAGGCACCACGACCAATGCAGGGATCGGCTCAAACAACCACACCACCACTCGTACTGAATACGACAACCCGCGCTCGTCCAACGCCGGTCCGCACGGCTCGAATGTAGCAAACAGCGTCGACCCCAGAATCGATTCCGACATGGACCACCGCCAGAACGTCGGTTACGGCTCTACTACTGCTGGCACCACTGGCACGGGTTCGACCGGTATGCCTGGCGGCTTCCCTACCGGCACCGCCACTAGCAGCTACCCTACCGGCACCACCACTACCAGCTACCCTACCGGCACCGCCACTGGCAACCACGGTACCACCACTGGCAACTACGGCACCACCACTAACAGCTACGGCACCACCGCCTCCTCCAACGCCGGCCCGCACAACTCCGCTGCCGCGAACAAGGCCGACCCGCGCGTCGATTCCGACCTGGACCACCGCGCGCGCCACGGCTCATCCGCCCGCACCGCCAACCCCGACGCAGCCGCCGACCAGCGCAGAGGCAGCGCCGCAACCGCTGGCCTGAGGGCCTCGGGCGGCCTGAGCGGCGCCACCTCTCGCAACAGCGACGGTCTCATTCCCACCGAGATCGAAGGCGGCTTCACGACGGCCGAGACGACGACCGGGCACAGCGGTGTGGGAGGCAACAGCGGCGTGCCGGGCGTGCATGAGTCGCATGTCGGGAACAACCCCGGCAGCCATGAGCATGGTCCGTCTGCAGGAAGCAAGACGGCGGCGTCGGCTGGTACGCACAGGGGGGTTGATCCGCGGGATGTTGATGCGTCGGTTGTGGGTCATCACGCTGGCGTTGGCGAGTACAACACTTCTGGCTCCCACACCGGAACTACTGGCCACCACACCACGACTGGCTCTGAGTACGGCAACACCGGAACTACCGGTCACCACGCCGCGACTAGCTCCGAGTATGGCAACACCGGAACTACTGGTCACCACGCTGCGACTGGCTCTGAGTTCGGCCATACTGGAACTACTGGTCACCACACCACGACTGGTTCCGAGTATGGCAACACCGGAACTGGCCACCACGCCACGACTGGCTCCGAGTACGAGCGGGATGCCGCAGGCACCGGCCACCACCACGACAACAGCGCGACTGTCGCCGACCACTCGCAGTCCTCGCAAGGCACGAGCCTTGTCGGTAAGGTTCTCAACGCGGTGAACCCGAGGAAGCACGAATAATGTGTATATGTGACGAAGTAATGTAGATTACGATAGACTTATTCAAATACAATAATTTACTTTTGTATTCCTACGCAATGCTCATGGCCACCAGAGTAAAAATTTGCTATAGATATAACTGTACGAACATCAAAACCGTGATCCACGTCTCGTTCTAGAGTCAACAACATCTTTTCATCTTGGTACACATCTTCACCACCAGCGTCTTCAGCGTCCCACCAGCGTCTTCAGCATCCTCCTCTACGGCAACAATACCGCCATCCTAACCACATACCACGATACACCCTCTACCTCCCTAACCATCTTTGATTCCGGCACCTACACTTCTGCTCTCGTCTAATAACAGAAACGGAGGTATTTGAGCACATTTTCCAGAACCCCCATTCTACCATTCCTTCTAAACCATACTTTCCGCGTATGCCTTAGTCTCGAACCACAGGCTTCAACTTACACAACAACGGAGGCTTTTGCCAATTGGTGAATACAATTTGATCGTCCCAGTTCCCTACTTCTGGACAGAGCTCCAGATCGTAATGCCAGAGCACGTTTGCCAGAACCAGTCGCATCATCATATGGGCCAAGCTATGCAGATCGTATCAGTCTCTGTCCAAAGATCAAAGGGAAAAAATTGGGGAAGGCGTAGAGAACAGTCAGGGGCTTATGCTTACTTTTTCCCAATGCAATTCCTCGGCCCGTAGAGGAACGGCTGTACCACCTCGAATACGTCATTTGCATACTTTTCATCCGCATCCTCCAACCATCGTTCCGGCAAAAACTTGTCCGGCTCGTAGAAGTGTGCTTTTGAGCGATGTGCCGCAAATGGGCTCACATAGACGGTCGTTCCAGCCGCAACGGACTTCCCGCAAATGATACTGCCCCCTCGAGGCACAACACGGGGCATACCCCCTGCGGCCGGCGGATAGATGCGCAATCCCTCCAGGATACAGGCCCGTACGAGTGGTAGCTGCGCGAGACGTACCGAGTCTATCTCCGACTTGTCTTTGAAGGCTCCACGAATTTCCTTGGTGAGAGCGGCCATCTTTTCCGGATTCCTGAGGAGGAAGTATGTCAGGCCGGAGAGGAGAGTGGACGACGTTTCGCTGCCGGCTCCCATCAAAACGCCACCAATGGCGTACATCTCGTGCAGTGGCAAGGCTTTGGTCTCCTTCTCCTCATCCCGGCGTAGCAAGAAGCTCCATATGTCCCGGTTGCGTGTTTGCTCGTTCAGACGAGCGTCGACAAAGTGTCGAGTAAGTTCTCCGTGCAGGTCACGTTGCTCAAAGAGCTTTGGAGGAACGAAGATTCGCCGGAGGATCGTGCTGAGCAAGGGGTAGCTGGCTTTGATAGCAGGCAGAAGCGCGAAGGTTTTGACAGCGCCGATGAGAGCCATCCCCCACGGGCGGTACTTTGGCTTCTCCAACATGTTGAGAGACGCCCCAAACAACATGTCACCTGTGATATCAAATAGAGTGTAGCTATACATCTGTGACATGTCAACACCTCCCGATGGTTCGCCGAGCTTTTGAACCAGGAGATCGATGTGTTTCTGCATCAATGGTTGGTGGTCGTACAACGCTTTTTCAGAGAACGCGTGCGACAAAAGACGACGTTGACGGGCATGATCTTCTTCGTTGGATCTAATCGTCTTTTAATTAATGAAAATTCTTGATAAGAGATAAAGAGGCCATAAGTGCACTTAAGTCTCTTTGCCTCTCCATCCGATTTTTGCAACTCACCTAGTAATGCCGTTCGACCCGACAAGGTCAGGCCCATAAAAGTTCAAGTCTAGTACAGTCATTAGTTTTAGATCTAACGATAGAGGCAGATATATACCTTTAGGCAATGAAGGCTTCCCTGCGATCCTATGGCCGTAAATGTCCTTCCAAGCATCCACACTCGTGTAAGAGAGCTGTCCAGGCGCTATGCGAACCACTTCCCCGTATTTGTCGTGAAGTCGCTTCGTCCATCGGACTTGGAAACCAAAACAGCGCTTGAATATAAACGGAAATTCGGTGGCAGCAGCAAGTTTTGGTCCCGGATATTCGCGCAGGGGATGGAAGTACAGGTTGTATATTATCGAACCGATGGCGTAGATGAGCTGTAAAGAACTTTAGCACGCCAAGCAATTAGAAATTAAGAAAATGGTCTATACGAATATAAAGGCAGCTGCCTCGATGCCTAAGACTAGAGATGGTGCAATTGTCATTGTGTTGGTCCGGAGATGAGAACTGGCTTGGGAGAAAATGGTGGCGTGGGGATGAAGGCCACTTCAAGTGAAGAATCAATCTTGAAAGACACCGTAGCGCTGCGGACAGGCATATGTTATATAGTAGAGGGGTTTTTATCGGGATTTTTATTGTTTTACTTAGGTGTAGAGTCGGACAATAAGATAAAGTTCACGCTGAAACGACATAGCTACCTTCGGGAGTCGGTAGATACTTCGGACCGCCTTCATAAGCTTTCGTCCATTCGGAGTGCAGAAGCTTTTTCTTAAAAAAGAAAATGTCCGACGCCAAGTTTCTTTTACATGCATTGTAATGAACCGAACCATGACGTGATCACCGGACGTCAGTATTTGGAATGCTAGGGGCTCCAAGAATCCGATTTTCTCCATAGCCATGAACATTACAAGGGAACGAGATGGGCGACAGTCGTATCTAAGTCATCAGCGAGAATAGTTTCCCTACGGCTAGCGGCCTTGCAATGGGGTTTCGTTGGTTCGGTCTGGGAGGGGGGAAGAGAGGACTGGGAGAGGCGGCGGCAAGAGCCTACGGCCACCCGCGCTAAGCAGCGCTGCGGCCATGCATATGAGACATTCCGAAGTTGCACATCGGCTTCTTGTATTATGTTGAACCGCGCGCGGGGCCATGCAGCGCGTTTCTGGGGCCCGGCGCTGAGCGACTGGGTTGCTAGCAGCGCTTTGCGCTTCGCTTGCTTGATATGCGCCATGGCGGAGCTCTACAATCTTCCAGCTATCACCTTGATCACCGAGCTGTCGGTAGTTGCACGGCTAGGGGCCGGCTCTGCAGGCTATGGTTTCATCGGCGGCTATGTGGGCTAAGGCATGGGCAAGGAGTCGGACCGGTTTAATAGCTGCGCGAGGGAGGTGGCGGCGACAGCGCACTGGCCGGACATACAGGTGCTTATTCATGTTGTGCGGAACCAGAGAAAGGGCATGAGTAGTTAACAACAGTGCAAGCCAGGGATATAGTTGCGTACTGGGCGGAACATCTCCTGCCAATTCGTATGCGTCGTTTAGAGAGCGCTGTAGTGCGGAGGGATTTTACCGCTTTTGCACGGTTGACTATAAAGAAAAGCTACTCCATCTATACCCCATGCCTGGCTAGCCGGCTGACTATTATGTATATAGATGATTCTTCTCGTGTGGGGACTAGAGCAGTTAAACATTTAAACGCTCTAGCGGGCAAGATAGGAGCGGCGTACTCGATCGACGTAGGACCCAACCCTATTATTCTCTATTCAAAGGAACAGTAGAATCCAGCCCAAGTAGCCTCCCAATCTTCTCCTCTTTATCTCGTGACTAAATCTAAAGAATAGGTCCTTAAAATAGGTAAGGGCCGTGCCTCGTACTCTATAGTTCCTATACTAAAGTCAGGTAGTTTGGTTGTTTGAACCACTCCTAAACCGACATTTATGCTATAATACAATTTTTCCTTTCCTTCTGATTCGCTCGCCAAAGAAACTGAATACAACTGGGATTGGAATTAAGCCCAAAGAGATAAAAGCTAGGAGCGAGTTACCCCATCCAAGACCGAGGCTATCATACATATCCATTCCTATAAGAGGTAGGAATGCTCCAAAAAGACTACGTAGAAGGGTGTTGGCGGCTATAGCAGAAGCGGCGTATAAGGTAAAAGCATCGACGAGATAGGTTTGGATGAGTGACTATGAAGGTTGGTCAGCTTTCGTTTCTTTAGTTGCAAGGCCCATCACATGGCCAAAAGTCTGCACTCCAATCCCCATCTACGCTGCATCTATATCTAGGATGACTTACCACACAACAAATCACACCGTATCCGAAAATCGCATTCCCCACGAGTGGAACAATCCAATGAGTCTTGTACTGTACCGTCCAACCATAGACAAAAAGCCCGATCGGAATGCAGCACGCCGGCGGCACGAGCAACCAAAAGGCCAAACGGTCTTCCGGTTTCAACGATCCACCATTCGCCCGCGCCCTTTTCACTACAAAATCAGATAGATATCCTGTTACAAAAAGCCCTATGAATTGGCCAACACCGGTTCCAAGGTATGTTAAACCAATGATCCCACTACTGAAGCCGTATTGATTATGGAACACGAAAGTAAATGTGGTGCAGAGTAGATAATACGTTCCGTATATGAAGCTGACGTACAGAGCCATGGACAGAACGATTGGGGATAGGACGAGGAGTTTGATCGGGCGGACCATCGCGCGTCGAAAGATCTCACGAGGCGGAATTCCATTGTCGAGCTTGGAGCGCAGAGCCTGGTTTCCAGTTGCCTTGCGGAGACGAGCGGTCTTGCGGGCGAGGATAACGGGTGCGTACGTTTCGGGGAGAAGAAAGAATGAGGCCACTGTCAAGAAACCACCCTAGAGACAGTCCCTTGCATTAGCATCCTAATGATGACAACTTGGTTCCTGGTGGACAGATGAAA
This sequence comes from Neofusicoccum sp. Z2, assembly GCA_037356115.1. NCBI lineage: Eukaryota > Fungi > Ascomycota > Dothideomycetes > Botryosphaeriales > Botryosphaeriaceae > Neofusicoccum > Neofusicoccum sp. Z2. The sequence goes on along the minus strand of JBAWJY010000035.1, from coordinate 288,774 downwards.
GGTCGATGAATAGAGGTGTAGAACTGAGCAGCCGGAAGATACACACCACAATAGCTAAAAGCCAAAACACCCACCTCCACCCTGCGGCTTCAACAAGGAAGCCCCCACAAACGGGACCTACCACCGGGCCCGCGATCGCGCCGACAGTCCGAATGGCCATTGCACGGCCTCTCTTCTCTGGGGGCATTATGTCGCCAACTGTTCCTCCTCCAATCGTCACGCCTATGCCTCCAAAGCACCCTGACAAGAATCGGCAGGCAGTCAACATTGCGGTCCCGTTTGAAAGAGCGCAGAGAACGGTGAAGAGGGTGAACCCAACGTTCCCAGCCCAATATACCGGCGATCGTCCGTAGATCTCTGACAGAGGTGCGAAGAAAAGGGGCCCAATGGCGAAGCCAAGGCTATACACCGAGACGATGAATGCAGCCATAAAGTTGCTGTGGATCTCAAACTCGCGAATTACGTCCGACAACCCCGGGTTCATCAAGAATGACGCGAGGGGCGTGATGAAAGCAATGAAGGACACGAGCCATATGTTCGTCCATTTCTTCGCCCGGCCCCAGTTCAGCGGGTTTTTGGGGTCCGTGTCGCTGTCCCACCAAACGATGTTCGATTCTTGCGCTTTCTCGTCAGCCGTTACGGCGCTGGGCGGTGACTGTTCTTCGTGGCGTTCCGCAACCAGAGAATTGCTTGTTGTGCTGGGGTCACTGCCACTGCCTTCATCTGCGTCTTTGCGTTCTGCTTGCATTTTGCAACCTGCGACGCGCCTCGTTGATTAGCTTCTGCCTTACAATAGGGTAAAGTCCACGCTCATTCCCGTAGACACCGAACAGTGGCTCAGTAACTAGTACTCGCTCGCATCCATACCAGTCGTCTCAGAAAGCAGATTCAACTTACTTGGAGGCGGTTATGAAAGCAATGTCTTCGCACGATCAGAAAGCACTGCAACTTGACCTCCTTTATCACGGCTGAAAATTTTCACGCCACTGTGCTCTTCCGGGCAATCGTGATCGTCGTGCACATAAGCCAAGCCATGCATCGCACATAATTAACGCGGCAACCTTCTCTCAACGGATATTTGTTTGCAGCGGGGAAACACGCCAGGTTGAACTCTTTTGTCCGTGCGCAACTGTATGATAAATTGACGTGGCCAGACCTTTCGCTTAGATGTGTGTTGAAAGCGGCAACTTCTTCACAAAGTGCGCTAACCTCGGAATGTAGAATAATTAATTCTTGCCGCCTTGCATGGTCTGATGCAGTAATGCTGTATTTCCCCGACCGAGGGCCTCGATGGCATCGGAGTCCGAGCCACTCAAATTTAGACACGCGTACTATTCCTCCGATTCTAGGTTTAGGAACGGAAGAATTGTCCGTGTCCGTACCCAGACACTACCATCAAGTAGTAGCTAGCAACAGCTTGTTACGTTATCAATCATTAAACTTTCTAATAACTTTATTATCTTCAAATCAACTCCGCTGTGTTTCGCGTGAGCCGGCGTCGTTCTCTGTTCGAATCGCCCACTGGCCCGTCGAGGATCGTCAACTGTTCAAGTGAATAAGCTGAGTTAACTTCAATCCCAACTCAGCCTCAACCCACGATTAATCACCACTAGACCAGAACATATTCGGTTTGCTTCTGTGATAAAGTTGCCGCGTCAGATGCAGGTTGCGACGGACAAGGCTCTCTTCTAGGCGTTAGTCGACGGAAAATGAACCTAGTGGTGGCTATCAATCAAGGCAAAGCTATTATGTGTAGCATCTGCGTCAAACACAGTATTCATCAGTTCCAGATGCCCGCGTTCATGCCGCCCATGGCGATCTCGTGTCCCAGACAAAGAGTCAGCGCTGTATCTTGCTCAGACATGGCGGTGGCCTCTTTCACGGTTAGCAGAAATCAAGATTTGGCCTGCGACTTGCTTCCAGCCACCGAGCTCATGCGCCACGGACAACCGAGTTGATATAGCAGTGAATATACTGATGCGACCTTAGGGGCCGTAGCATTGGAGATCCACATGTGTGTACCTGAGCATTTTATACAGTTGCCAATTGCTGCATTTAAAATATTTGCGTTGTTGGGATGTGGTAAGTAGAACCTTCTTTTAACTCATTTTAGCGCGCTACTATCCTCACTTCGTTTTCCGAAAGTAATAAGCAACAAATACCCGAATGCAAGGGTGATAAAACGAAAACTTATATTTCGTGTTACTGTAGTCGTAGCCACACTCATCCAATCTCCAACTCGAAAGCGCGGTTGCCTCACCGTTCCACCTGAATAGCCAAAGATCTTGTGACACCTAAATATTCACCTCCTCCTCACGCCTACGGATCATCAGGCTCGTTGCTGGATCCGACATCAGAAAAACTCCATACGGACGAATCCTGGGCGCTGGTCCGGCCGCAAGCTTCCAGTCGTACTTTAAAAGCAGGTGCGAAAGGGCGATTTTTGTCTCGTTAGCAGCAAAAAAGCGTCCAGGACATGCATGCTGACCATGGCCAAAGCCAAAATGGGTCGGGCTGGTGCTGACAAGCTGGCTCGCGTTCTCTTGCCCGGGAATCTGTCGCATGTTGTAGAAACGATATCCATCCCAATCTTGAGGATTTTCGTACACAGTGTCATCCCACATGAGATGTGGTGACACTGCTATCAGTTGACCTTTTCGAATAACAGTACCATCGGACAGTCTGATGTCCTCAAGGGCAAGCCGGCGCATGGGAGCTATGAATTGTAGAAGTGTCAGTGGGTTCCAAATTGCTGTAGCGCTGGGCCAAATGGGCAAGGATGTAGCTCACCGATTGTTATTGGCTTTAAGCGTTGGCTTTCTTTGATGACGCTGTCCAGCAGCTTCATGTTGTGAAGCGACGTTTTTTTCCAACCGCCATCAGCTAAGACTGCGACAATCTCCTTACGTAACGGCTCTATAATCTCCGGGTGTTGCGCAATATCCGACACAACTTGGCAGATCAAGTCGGTCGTACTATTGAGGGCGGAGAACGACATGAACAGCTGCATAAGAGCGGGATCGTAGGGCCTTCCCTTGGAGTTTCGTTCGAACCACTCCATCAAGTCGTCATACTCCGCCGTTCCCTTCTCACCCTGGTGAGCCAGTTTCTCCTTGCGACGCTGCTCTAAGACTGGAGAAATGATGTCACGAGCCTCCTTCACAAGGCCTCTGAGCTTGCGGCGGCTGGGGAGAAACCAATATACGAAATACCGAGCCAGCTTGGGCCACGCGCGAAGCTGCTCGGCTGCGGCAATAAGAGCAGTAGTATAGGCGGTCGTAACGCTTAGCCAGGCAGCATTGCGGCAGAGCTCTTCGCCCAGGAACACGCGGGAAGACATCCGCGATACCAGGCTCAGAATGCCTTCTTTCAAACGAACCTGGTGCCAATCTATTCAAAACACTGTCAGCAGATCCCGGTTGCTTGAGTTTTGATACCACTACTAGCCGTTGTTATCAGTAAATATTTCTGAAAGTGCCACCTCGGCCTCTTTAGATAGAGGCGCCGTGACCTTATCTGTGGTTTCGGAGGTGTGTTAGCAAGCACCCTGGAAGCCCACAGGCGGACTCTCGCGAAGCTTGGCTCCCACTAGATCCCAAAGCATGCCTAACTTACTAAGGTGCCTGGTAAGATCCTTCATAAGAACTGGCAGGACGATTGCTTTATCCTCATGAGCCGGCCTAAGGCCGTCGAACCCAGGCAGATAGGTGTGGAAGACCTGGTATCATGAATCAATGCTATGCTGGATGATATAGATGCAGAGTACTCACAATTCGTAGTGTCTCGGAAAAGTCGAGACGGCTATCATTACGGATCTCATTCGCCAACGAAGGAGGTAGGAATGTCATCATGCCGATTTCAGCCACGACACGGGCTGGCCTGTCAGGGTGGTCCTTAAACCAGCTCACGATCATGTCGCGGGCGCCGGTGATGAAAGCCTTTCTTGACCTAGTATAGGTGAGTTCGGACGTGGTTTTAGGGTTGAGCACCGGAATGTTAGACTTGGGCCACTGGACCAAGTGTACTAACAGGAGAGCCACACAAGATGTCACGAGGCAAAAGATTAGCCCCAAGTAACTCGTGGTACTCTTGGTACCAGGCTGTAGAGTGTTGAGAGTGCTTCTGAGATCCATGGCGAAAGATATTTTGTCCGTTAGGTCCAATTTCAAATCAGGTCCCCTACTGAGGACGATACCAGCTTCTATATCATGAAGGCTAGTATGCGCCTCGGACAGCGATTATACAACAACGAGCACGTCGGCGAGCGAGTGTTGGATGCACAATTCGACGGAACCTCTATTGAGAGTTTGCGATTATGCACGTAGTTAACGTCATCTGGATGCTTTCTACGGATCTTGCCTACAAAAGTCGTGAGAGCAGGGGTTTACCGGACCATACCTACCTAGCCAGAACACCAAAACTCTGCCAGCATAAAAGGATAGATGTCAGGGACGGCCCGCCTGATCGGTGGGGCCGGCGCGTCCTGCACGATGCCACGTCTGTCAGTCGACCGCCAGTCGACTGGGTGACTGATCCAGTACGACTCGCGATCGGCCGAAAGGTACGTTCTTGGCAGACCAGGAGTCTGACAAGCCGATCTGCTTATTGTTTCACTGGGTGATGAAAAGAGATAGTATTGTCGGCTCTGCATGAGTGGCATCAGGACTGAGAGGGTGGCCAGCCGGTGTATGACTTTATACTCTGCTCAGGTGATAAAGCTGACCGAGAGTTACTGCCGTATATACTATAACAAGACGCTTCAGGAGCAGCTAAGTTAGAGCTTGTATAGAAATTAAGCCCGTATGGTAAAAGGCAATCGCCGAGTCAGGCATCCCGTAGGGGGCGGAGGGCCGTAAGGGAAAGAGATAGTCCCAGAAAATTAGCACGAGACCGTGGCTAACGAGCAAGAGTCATTCGGTTATTTCCTCCGCTATCTAGGAAGGAAAGTGTAAAGCCAGAAGTAGGCGGCGAAGCGCTGACATCACGTAAGGAGCCACGTAAGATCTCGCATACTTCGCATACCTCGCATACCTCGCGCACCTCGCATACCTCGCATACCTCGAGTACCTCGTGTACCTCGCGTACCTCGCGTAGCACGATCCGGAGTAGACGTGGATATGGGAACGACAAGCTGGTGGCAGAATGATGAAGATTCTCTATCTGAATAGCTGCCGCCAGTATCTGTCTGGGGCCTGGCCCTTTCTTCCTTCCTGACCAAACCAACGACGACCGTATCCTGACACCGCGTACCTCGGATACCTCGCATACCTCGCGCACCTCGCATACCCCGCGCACCTCGCATACCTCGCATACCTCATGCAACTCGCATACCTTGCGTAGCTTGCGCACCTCGCGCACCTTACGTACCCACAAAAATCTGGTACCCTCCTAATACATGGAGGACAGATTCAACACCGAAATATCCAGAGTGCAACCACATTTCCTTAGTCTATAGCTTTACTCTTTAGCTAGCAACTTGACCGTTCGTGGTCGACTTAAGGTAGCAATTACTACCAATTGCTATAACCCTGCCTACGTGCCTTGCGTACCGCTTACAGGCAGTCCCTACGTTCTTCTGTCCTTAGTAGTGGAAGCAGCTCCGTTACAGCTAACATCCCTATGATTACGCTAGTATAGAAGGGGCAGGCGGGAGGTATGAAGTGGTCAAAGATCCATAGAACTTTGCTTTGGGGAGAAGCGCTTGGATCTTTAGGGCTTACTGCGCATACTTGCATGCTCGGAGTCCGATACTACCCAAAGACCGAGCCGAACGAGCTGCATATTCTTTGCCATTCACAATCTACCGTTCTCTGCTATCTACGTACACGTTATATCGCGCAAGGAAAGGTGAGGGGATTTCGACTCCAAATTCGGCGGACGTCGCAGGGAGACAAGATCACGGCGAGCACAAACGTAGCAAGGCCATAGACGATCTTCTCAAATTCGCTGCCATCGGGGCTGAGGGCAGCACTTGGCCCAACGTAGGCGCAGGCCAAAGGAGACAGAAACAGGTGCGGGCTCGATACGCCGGTCAAACTAAGCCTTTTTGCCCAGCCTCCAGTGGGCGCGCACTGTTCATCTGCTTAAATGTCCATGCTGAAAGAAGAGATCAGCGTCAGATTTCACAAAAGCATTGCTGCGACTTACTTGATGTGCGTCGTCTTTGCCTCCAAATATGCCATCAATCCCTCTCGACCCATCTCCCTGCCCTGCCCGCTCTCCTTCCAACCGCCGAAGGGCGCCTGTACGCCCGGAGCAAAGAAGGTATTTATCCCCACTGTTCCAGCCTCAAGCCTCCCGGAAACGCGGAGTGCTCGGGATATGGACGCCGTGTACACAGTCGCTAGATGCGCCGCGTCAGCAAATATCAGATCTAAAGAGTCAAGTGAGAGATTACCAGAGAGCCCGAACAAGGTATTGTTCGCCTCGTACACGGCCTCGTCCTCGGTATCGAACGTGCGCACCGTCCCCACCGGACCAAAAATCTCGCGACAGTAGATGTCAGCATCAGGCTTAGGATCCACGAATAGCGTCGGCTCCACATAGTAGCCCTTTTCGCCGATGCGGCTGCCACCAACAAGAAGAGTGCCTTCGTTGCGTTGCTTGGCGTTCTCGATAAAGGACATGACACGCTTGAACTGCTCATGGTCTGCCAGCGGGCCCAGTTCTGCGAATGGTGAAGTCAGAAGCGCCGGGTCGCGCATGCCGGCTGCCATGCCGGAGAATGCAGCTTGGAGCGCGGCGATGAATTGTGGAGCTATGGAGCGGTGAACAAGGGTGCGGGATGATGCGAAGCAGGCCTGGCCTGAGTTGACAAGGAGACCCATGGTGCAGCTGTCGGGACACATCAGCAATGCCGTTTCGCCGGCGTGGGGAGAGTGGGGAGCTCAAGGCGCTCACTGCTTCACCGCATTCTCAATGTTGGCATCCTCAAACACTATCGCAGGGCTCTTGCCGCCCAATTCTAACGTCACCCTCTTCAAGTTGCTGCGTGCGGCTGCCTCCTGGATCTTCTTTCCGGTAGCTACCGATCCAGTGAAGCTGATTTTCGCGACTTTCATGTGCTCGGCCAGCAGCGCTCCGGTGCTACCTGGGCCGGACAGGATCTGGATAACGCCGGGAGGGAAGCCCACCGCCTGTATGAGCGAGCCCATCGCTGCGAGGCCTAGCGGAGCCTTTTCGGACGATTTGAAAACGACCTGCACGAGAGAGGTGAGCATTCCGGGAGGCACGGGTCTTGCGTGAGCGTACACACCGTGTTGCCGGCCGCCAGGGCAGGAGCCGCCTTCCAAGCGAACGTGCTGCCCACAGTGAGCTTTGAAGGAAACAAGGCTGCATCCTGTGCTGAGATCTCTACTCACCTGTGGCTAGAATTCCACGGCCCGATGCCCGCGCACACACCTACCGGCTCGTACGTAACGATCCTCAGCGGCCCGCCAGCCTCAGGCCTGAAGGCTTCGCCGGCGATCTTGTCTGCCCAGCCGGCGTAATCTGCGGAGCATCGAATCCCTCGTGTTAACCTGCCGCCGCTCAAGTTCTCACACTGGACCGGCAAGACTCACACCTCCATGCGTCGACTGTCGCTCCCTTGATCATCTCCCTGAGACCAGCCGGCTGGCCCATCGTCATCGTTTCCAGCTGCGCCAACTCCTCCATATTCTCTTCTATCAGGTCCGCTAGCTTGAGCATGCACTTAGCCCGCTGCGCGCCAGAGTATGTGCTCCACGGTCCATTTTTGAAGGCTTCGTAGGCGCCGTTGACGGCAGCATCGACATCCGCGGGTCCTGCAACAGGAACATGCGCGACGAACTCCTCGGAGGCAGGGTTGTAGACGGAAAGGATTTGGTCGCTGCTCGCAGACACGTACTGCAGCGTGAAATTGAGCCCGCGAATACTTCCATGGCGAAAGGACTGTCCTTATCTCGGGACACACACACCTGGTTGTTAATGAAGAGGTCGGTCCTCATCAGTGAGTTCCCCCGGGCGGTAGCCATGTTTTAGCGACAACTGTTGATGGTGGTTGGCAAGAAGTTCCCGCGGGACGATAGCGACTTCGTTAGTTTTAATAGAGCCATCGGGAACATCGATGTCATCTTGATTGCCACAGCTGTCGGCGTGGATGTCGCGGCTCTGACTTTTAATGCCGAGCTGATCAGAGAGCGTCGGCTGATTTTCGCCGACCGACATCAACCTTGTCCGACGCGGCTTAATACTGCAAACATAAAGCGCGACGGTAAACCAGCTCTCCAACACAATCTGCCCTCTTTCATATCCTCATGCATCTTCCAACTCGTCTGCTTGACCCGCTGGCGGCTGGCGCGCTGCTCGGCCTCGCTGCCGTTGGCTATGTCATCTATCAGTGTTTATTCTCGCCACTCGCAAGGTACCCAGGTCCTTTTTGGGCAAAATTGACCAAAGCTTGGCGTGCATACACCACCTCAAGCGAGCAATTCCACCGCGAGCTGGTCAAACTGCACCGGACGTACGGAAGCATTGTGCGAATTGGGCCCAATGAATTGTAAGCACCCTTCGTGCTTGTGCTCGACTGATTGTCCGTTTGGGCTAATCCCGTTGAGCAGGAGCGTAGGGGATCCACTGGCCTTTAAGGAAATTTACAGTGTGTCATCCAGCCTCTGTCTTCCTCTCTCTCTCTTGTGACGTCGCCTAAGCACCAAGCCAGAGTCAGGGAACAAGTTCATCAAGTCCGAGTCATACAGCGTGATTCAGGGCCGCCGGTCGTTCGACCTGACGGGAGAGAGGAGCGAGAAGGTGCATTCGGAGCAGCGGAAGCTCGTCGCGCGCGCCTACTCAATGGACTCCATGGTTTATCTCGAGCCCAAGATCGACGTGGTCATCAAAGCCTTGACGGAGCAGCTTGACCGACTATGCGGCCAGACGGTGGACATCGGAGATTGGCTGCAGTTCTTTGCATTTGGTGGCGCCCCCCACTGCCCGGGCCGTCTCTTGTGGCTAACACGCGCTCTTCTCCAGACGTCATCGGCTCCGTCAGCTTCTCGCGGGAGTTCGGCTATATCAAAGCGGGAGACGACCAGGGCATGTTCCAACGCATCCAGAACACCATGGCGTCCGCGGCGTGGCTCATGCACGCCGGCTGGTTTTTTCGCCTCCACCAGCGGCTCCAGCCCCTGATCGGGAACTGGCTTGCCGTCAACGACCGCAACGGCTACTTCTTCGAGTTCGCACGCAAGGAAGTATCCGCGCGCCTCGATCGGGGCGGCGACGCCAAGGATATTCTCGGCCAGCTGCTCACCGTGCAGAAGGAGAAGTCGCAGCTCGATAATACCAGCATCTCGTTCATGATGACGTCGAACGTGTTTGCCGGGTCTGACACCACCTCGATCGCGCTTCGGAGCATTATATACCTTCTGCTGAAACATCCAGCCACAATGGACCGTCTGGTGCGGGAGCTGCGAGAGAGAGAAAGCGAGGGCAAGCTGAGTGATCCTGTCAGCTTCGAGCAGGCTGGCGCTTGGCCCTACCTGCAAGCTGTTATGCACGAAGCGCTACGCCTGTACGCTCCTGCAGGCTTCGTCCTGGACCGTGATGTGCCGCCCGGGGGACTGGCGATAGGTACAAACTACATACCAGCGGGGGTGAGCAATCCCTACGTCGGTAGATAAAGGGAAGCCAGCTAAAGACTCCAGACTGTCGTCGGGACTAGTGCCTGGGTCATCCACCGCTCCCCAGAGATATGGGGACCGGACGTCGATGAGTTCAAGCCCGAGCGCTGGCTGGATAGCAGTAGGGAAGCCGACATGAGTATGTCTCCTGAGCGTATGCGGAAAGGGCATGGCTAATTCCATCAAACTAAGAACGGTTTTTCTTCGCCTTCGGCGGAGGCTCGAGGACATGCATAGGCAAAAGTATACTTCCTCGTCGTGGGTCCTCGACATATGCTAACGTGCGCGTTCCAGATCTCAGTTTGCTTGAGATCGGAAAGGTAAAATCCTACGGCCAAGTCACTCCTCTACCACCTTTTCTGACCACACTCCAGCTGATACCAACTCTACTCATGCGTTACAACATGCAACTTGCAAAGGATGTGGTCATCAAGGAAGAGTACGGGTAGGTTTGATTTACCGCGAGTCTCAAGTATGCAGCTAAGGTTATCCAATAGATCTCTTGTATTCCTCAAGGGCCTTCGAGTTGAGCTCAGTTTGCGAAAATCGTAAGGTAGGTCTGAAAGCGCACTTGTCTCCGGGTATATTATGCGCGCAACAAGAGAAACTGCCAATGGAGTATTGAGCTCCCCGGATGCTCGGGAGGTACAGGACGGGAGATGAGTAGCCCGAGTACAATTGCGTCCAATTACGGCGCGACATGATGCTGGATGGCTTCATCAACCCGGCCATTATGAGGTCCGTGGCAGCAAAGCGCATGCCTTCAAAGACTAGCCCTAGTGTTCCAAAAGTCAGCGAATACTTGTATACTGTTAATCAATGCGTACTCTCATTCAAAACGATATCAATATCTGATGGACGAATATGCTGTGCTTGCGTACATATTGATTCCGCTTCAAAAGCTACGACTGTCTCACCGGTGCAAATTGGTTCACAGCCCGGCGCACTTATTTGACAGAGCTAAAAGGTCTAATGAAGCGCTGAATATCTCTTGCCATGGCTAAAAGTTTTACAGTGGGACTGTACGTGGGTAGTCGTACTATCATACTAATCCTTTGCCAACCACAGGAATGTAGGCGTCATTCTCTTCTTCGCACTTCGCTTCTACTATAATCATCCCTATAGTATTATTGTCTCTCACCTGTAACATAAAGCAACCGGGAATGTAATAATGCGCTAAAATTTATAAGGGAGCCATTGATGAAAAGCAACCAAGTTCATCAGATTTTTACCATGTGCAAACTCTATATCGCAAACCAACCCTCTAGTGGCTCTTGTGCAGGGCTTGTATACCAGCATTTCCCATTTGTTTTATGAAAGAGAGAGCTTAAATACTATCAAAGATTATTCAGACGACTTTAAGGCGTTGTTTGGAAATTGAAATGCTTAGAGGATCTCCAAAGGGCATTTGAAGTTGAAAGTGCTACAAGTGCCGATGAACCCATTAGACTGGCAATGTAAAGAGGTAATTGGCAAGACTTCTCATTGGATCTAAAGACGGATCTACTCCTAAGGTACTGCGATCAGATGCTACGAAACCCCAATTTCTACCGTATTGGCAATCTATGCTCTAAGGCTGTCAGTGAGCCCAGTTGCTCCTCTAACACTGTTGTAAAGCTCTTAAACTTCGATGGTCATGCCACCATTAACATCGCGCGGCACGTCACCCAAGCCGTATCTCGTCGTGGTCAAGCTGTTCACTCTCGTCTCAGCCATCTGCAGGTCTCCGTGCACACTGGAACATTTCACATACCTCCACACAAAATTTGCCATCTGGTTGTAGCGGCAGCCCACGATGAAGCTGGCGACTGCGTCAGCCTGCTCCGGCTCCTTCGCCTTGACTTCGCCGAGCAGCTCTTGGCCGATTTGGTCGAAACGCTCGATGTTGACCTTGAGCTCCTTGCACGTATCGTCAATGGCCTGCTGGACCGTAAAGCCACGCGTAGAAACAAGAACGGGAATGATGCTATCGATGTCGCCGTGGCGCTGAACAGAAAAAGTCTAGTCAGAAGGGTGTCTCTCTGTATCTGTATGGGCTCACGTACGATTTCCTTCCTGAGGGAGAGCATGTCGTTGGACCTGCATTGCACATCGGATCAGTACGCAAATTCTCCACCAGGAAGATGTTCCACTTACAGGGACATGTTCATGTTAACCTCGTGCCACAGGGCCCGCATCTTGGGGTGATTCATGATCCACCGGGGAATGTTCTGGCCGTCGGCATATCTGCTGCGTGTTAGAAGATGGCAGAAACCAGTGAGCAGAAGGATGGGGGATGATTTACTCGTTCAGAGCCAACATGGACGTGACTGCGCTGGTGCCCATCCGCGTCCTCCAGTATTCGGTTACCTCGGGCATCGCGCCGCCCAGCTTCCTCGCTTGCTCACGCTGCTGGCAGTCCATGTAGTAATCAATTTCCTCGACGAAACACATGATCTGGTCTGAGAAGAAAGGTTCGTTAGCAGGATGATCCGACCAACTGAGCTCGTGGTCTCCCCTACCTCTGTTGTACACCTTCTGCAGCTCGGCACCAATCACGTCCAGGCTGCGGATCAGCTTGTTCGTGGGCGGGTTGATGTCGAACCGGAACTCGTCAGTCTCCTTGTCGGGAACGCCGAGAGCGTAGCGGGCGTAGTGGAAAGACTCGCGCCTGAATGCATTGGCGTTGTCCAGGTTGATGAAGAGGTCCGAAGTGGACTGATCGATCTCATCGTCCCAAGTGAAAAGCCACAGGAACCAGAAGGTCACTATTTTGAGCCTCTCTCCGTCCGCACGCGGCCACCACCGAGAGGACAGTAGGGCGTAATCGCCTTTCTTTAGGGCGGCGGCTCTCTCGGGAGGGTACAGACTAAACAATGCGTTAGGCGAAGGAGACAAAGCTACTCCCATGTTTGAGGCGCACTTACTCATCAATTCTAGCGGAAAGAGCTTCTCTAAGTTCAGGGTAGTTGGGGTTGACCGCCTCGGGCCAATCCTTGTACAAGGGTTTGAGATTCGGAATGTAGAAGGAGTTGGCGCTCAGCTTGGCCCGCAAAGACGGCCTAGGGTTGACTGCTGGAGTCTGGACTGCAACTGCGGCGGCGGCCATTGTGGAAGTTGAAGAATTGTAAGTTGGTGTAGTCGTAAGGTGTTCTTGGTTTGGTTGTGTCGACAAATATCAAGACTCCAGAGCAGTTCTTATACTGGATGCTAGCCCCGTATACTCAATTCCAGATATAAAGCGTATATCCCCGTACCGACACCTTCGGAAAGCTAGAAAATCCAACGGTATAGGAGACTTTTTTTTTGCGCCGACTCTATTCGTGATTCGAAGGGTCACGGTGTAAATTCTACCGCCTCGGGACGGTGACGGAATCCGCCGATTGCTCCGATGCAATTATTGCCGATTTTAAAATAGGTCCGTTTTCATCCGACAACTTGCCGACATACAATAGAGAGATATAGATTGTCGGAACGGTATAAAACGTTTTGAAAATTATCTGCCGTTGAGCACGTTTCGCGAATCGTTCGTTTTCTCTGTTGATGGAGAGAGGCATTATGGCGATACCCTCCTTGCCACTATCTCTTACTACTACTGTAGGGAGCGTCTTGGCTCTGTTGTTCGTCTATGCAGCGGCTACTGTTGTGTATCGTCTCTTTTTGCATCCGTTAGCCAAGATCCCTGGGCCAAAGCTTGCCGCCGCCACGAAATGGTACGAGTTCTACTTCGAAATTATCAAGGGGCCTGGTGGCCAGTTTTTCAGGGAAGTGAATCGCATGCACGATGAGTATGGTAGGCAACGAGTCCTCCAGATGCCGCAGGTCTCTTGCATAGCTAAATGAGACGAGTCAGGGCCCATCGTACGCATCAATCCAGATGAGATCCACGTGCGAGATCCGTCATGGTTCGAAATCCTCTACGCGTCTCACCCCGCGCAGAGGAACAAGTACCCCCCGGCGGCGCAGCTTGCAGGCTTACCCCTAGGCAGTAGGTATATGATGATTGGATGAATTCGATTCTCGGCGCCTGACACTTACACTACTCTTGCAGCTCACGGAACGGTCGACCATGAACTCCACCGAAGGAGAAGAATGGCAAACGCGCCGATGTTCTCGAAGCGCGCGGTCGCAAGCGCTCAGGGTTTGATACGTGAGCATGTCAACGAGCTCGCCGACGTCTTCGCTGCCAAGGTGGGAACAGGCGAGACCGTCGAGCTGCAGACTACGTTTCTAGCATACACCACAGACACCATATACCACTACATGTTTGACAAAGACACCGGATACCAACGCAACCCCGAAGCGGCGCAGAGCTGGCGGCGCTCTATGATAGCAGTCTCCCAGGCGACGCCGTTCATGAAGCAGTTCCCTTGGTTGCTCTCAAAGATGATGATACTTCCTGGCTTGGAGTGGACTCTCATGCGGACGCAGCCGGATGTTGCCGGTCTGCTGGGCACACACAAGGTAGCTACACCTGCTTTTTACAACCCATTTCTCGTATTGGCTGCTTACACCTGCGGCAGCTCATGGGTGAGATTGTGTCGAAGTACGTCACAGCAAAGCCAAACGAGCCGGACGTCGAAAAGCAAAAGCCAGAGGACAGTGAGCGCCCATTCAAAAAGCCCAAGACCATCTTCCACGCCATCGAGAGCAGCGCTCTTCCTTCCCACGAGAAGACGCCTGCCAGATTGGCACAGGAGGGCCTTACAGTTCTCTTTGCCGGGGGAGAAACTGGGTCCAGACTTTTGGCCAACACGGTCTACCACCTGCTGGCCAATCCGGACGTGCTGGAAAAGGTCAGGAAAGAGATATTCGAGGTGGCGGGGGGCTCGAACCAGCTGCCAGATGTCAAAGACCTGGAGAGATTGCCGTGGCTGGTAAGGATGGCTTGAAAAACGCCTCTCTTGTGGGCAAACGCTGATGATGCTCTGCAGGCGGCTTCAGTGCGAGAGTCGCTCCGGCTCAGGGCCCCCACGACGTCCCGACTCCCCTTGGTATCCAGCAAAGAGCTTGTATATGGCGACCGGGTCATTCCACCCAACGTGAGCCGGCCGAACATGCACACAGCTGTGATTTCTCAAAGCTAACTTTTGCGCAGACCCCAATCAGCATGAGTATTCCCGATATCGTCCACAACGCAGACATTTTCCCCGAACCTATGAAATTCATGCCCGAGCGGTGGTTCAACGCAACGGATATCCAGAATCGCTATTTCGTACCTTTTGGGAAGGGAACGCGGATGTGTGTCGGGATGGAGTAGGTACCCAGGATCTCTCAGCGAGTGATTTTATGCTGACAGTGTTCCGAAGCTTCGCGTACGGTGAGGTCTACATGAGCTTGGCGACGATTCTCTGTCGATTCGATCTCGAGCTGTTCGAGACATATCGGTCGAGAGATGTGGACTACAACCGGGACTGCTTCCTTGGAGAGAACGATCCTTCAAGCCCGGGCATTCGGGTCAAGGTTCTTGCGGATTCCAGGGCGTTCACTGCTTGATTCGTCTCTGCTGAGCTGGTCTTTGCCAATCCAATGCGGCTCGCCGACCTTGAGGGGGCGTCTGTTGTAAGGCGACTTGGCGGAGGGAGCTTACATAGAAATTTGCTATGAAATCTCATGGTCCGTGGTTAGTAAGAGCTTACTTGGGAAGATGTTGTAGAAGTCCCGTCGAAGGTGTGCTTGAAACACGAGCTGGACAGGCTGAGGTCGGCGACCAGAGGCGCGTCTGGTCCGACGAGCATGGCAACGCAGCTGGAGCCACCTGCAGGCGCGCCGCTGACCGGTTGTACAGCCCCGATATCCCCTGGCACGAGACGACTTGACCCAATTGACGGAGTTGAACAGGGCATTGGTGGCGCCGTATTAGGCATCAAAGGGGCTTAGAGAGCTGCATCATCAGCACGCAATTCCGTGGGGCTCGAAGAGCTGCATCAGCACGCAATTGCGCGACTTTGACTTGTCGATAGGTGACTCAGTGCTCACTTCAAGGCATCCAGTGGACTAGGGGTCATCGCGATGGCTCTGCAGAAGCGAGGATACGGCCGTACTCCGGTGGCAGGCGTGAGTATTGATAGTGCAGCGCTGAGTGGGGAGCGGGGAGACTAGCTGCTTCAGGATGTGAAATGCACCATGTCCACCACCGCAGTATTTCGTATCTACTCATGTCCTTCAGATAAGCCGATGCGGAGAAGTTTGTGTGTTTCTCCGAATAGTCGCAGACCCCGGCCTACGCCCGCACTAACCATACTTGCGCCTGCAACGGTTGTAGGAGTCTGCCGAGAAGTCAGCCTTGCCCCTGCGACGGCCGGCAGCTCACCCGAAGCGCCCGTCTTGGACCAGCCCAAGCCGACGGGAAGCTTGCTGGGCGCCACGGCTTGGAAGGCGTCGAGGCTGCTCTGATCGACGCACTAGGGCGGCGCGTCGGTTTACGGCCCGAAAGAGATATGGGAGACTGACTTAGTACGGGAAGTATGTTTCCACCGCGTCTATGCCCACGTCTCGCGCAGAACCGGAGATATTGACCGCTCGGACATGCCAGTCGGACAAACCACTCGAGGGCGTCAGAATACGCCGTGCTCAAGGCAGGGCGTATTCGGATGTCGGGGAGTTTTGGCAGGTTCGCGAGCCGAACGCGGTGGCCGCTGCTAGGTGGCATCAGCGACGGTCTTAAAATGGCTAGTAGGGGACTTGCACTAGTGATTGCTAGAGATGCAAGCCAGCAATTGCGCAGCGGCCAGGTAGGGACGCGGGACGGGCCATGGTTGGACAGTGACTGACGCGCGCCAGACAACGACGGAACCCAACAGAAGACGGCATGAGCATGGCGGGAAGCTGCAGCTGCGTGCGGGACACGCTGGGCGTGCTGCTGCGCATCGAGCAGGCGCGCGAGCAGCCGCCGGGGCTGGACGCGCTGCTGGAGCTGGCGGAGCGGTGCGAGAGCCAGTGCATGACGATTCTGGCGTGCGCGGGCTGCCGCGGCCAGCGCTTCTCGCTGCTGTGCGCGACGGCGGTCAGCACGCGCACCGTGCAGCTGCTGGCGGGCAGCTGGAGCGCGCGCAGCCCGCAGGCCATCGCCGTGTCCATCGGCAGCGACACGCTGGACTGGGCAGACACGGCGCCGCTGCTGCTCGAGCTCATGGCGCTGCACCTGGACAACCTGAGCGGCACGCAGCGGTCGCTCGAGTCAGCCGTGGCCGGTCTGAACCACACCGACAAAGCGCCCTTCCTCGACGCGGTGCGCGCGAACCTAAATCAGCTGCGCAGCCTCAAGGAGCGTATATAACCAGCGGCGCGGCGGGCCCGGGGGCAGACGCCGCACCGCCATGGACGACGCAACGCCTCCCCCCCGCACGCCCAAGCAGCGCCTCACCTGCGACGGCTGCAAGCGCTCCAAGGTGCGCTGCAACCACGAGCGGCCCGTGTGCGCGCGCTGCCTGCGCCAGGGCGCCGCGTGCGTGTACAGCCTGTCGCGCCGCGCCGGCCGCCCGCGCCTGAAGAAGACGCCGCCTGCGCAGAGCCCGTCGAGCAGCTCGTCCAGCGCGCCGACCGCCGCCTCGACCGCCGCCACCATCAGCACCGCCGCCACCTCCAGCGCCGCCTCGACCGCCGGCCCGCCGCTCGACGCCGGCCTCGAGCTCGACGCGCTGGCCACCGCCGGCTTCGACGCCGCGTGGGCCGCCGCCGCGTCGCCGTTCGCCTTCGCCGCCGACGAGCACGCGCTGCTGCTCGACAGCTTCCACTGCGACATGGTCTTCGACGCGCCGCCGCCCGGCCGCCGCGGCTGCAGCTGCACCGCGCAGCTGCTCGACTGCCTCGCCGACACGGGCCCGGCGCTGGGCGCGGGCGGCCCCGGCTCGCGCATCGCGCAGGCGATCCGCGTGTCGAAGCGCGTGCTCGACCAGTGCCGCGCGGTGCTGCGCTGCGCGGCCTGCGCCGGGCGCTGGTCGGCGACGCTGGCGCTGCACCACGCGGCCGACACGGTGGCGGTCGCGCTGGACCTGGGCTCGCTGTGGGCCGGCGCGGGCCTCCCGCGCCACCACCTGTGGAGCGACGCGCTGGCCCGCGAGGACGTGCTGCTGCGCTGCGGGAGCCACACCGTCAGCGACGCCAAGCGGCGCCTCGTGCTGCGCGCGATGCTGCTGCGGCGCGTGGCCGAGCTGCGCGACGTCGTCGACGCGGTGCACCGCGCGGCCGACGCGCACGCCGCCACCGCCGCCTCCACGTGCGACAGGACCTTCGCCGCGCTGGCCGGCGAGGCGGCGGCCACGCTGGGCGCCAAGGCAGACCTGGTCAACACCTCGCTGTAGCGGCGGAAGGCAGTGCGGCGCATCTCACTCCGGGGCGATCACCCAGGCCGCCAATTCGCCGCCCCAGCAATTCCTCCGTCCACGCCGCTGCCAGTCACGCACCAACCGCACCCTTCCGATTGGCCGCGCGCCGCCCTCGCATCGCTCGCGCCCTGCAGACGGACGCAGCGTCGGCAGGCCTGAGTCCGTGTCGGCCCGTCTATGCTTCGCTGCCGTGCTGGACTTCGGACTCCGACCTGACCTCCCCACCACGCCTGCCATGGCGCAGGACCTGCCCGTTCGATAAATACCGCCCGCAGTCGGCTACCGTGCCCAAGCCGTGCCGCTCCCCTCCCTCGGACCCGAACCATAATGGCTCTCAAGGTTGCCATCAACGGCTTTGGCCGCATCGGCCGCATCGTCTTCCGCAACTCGCTCGACCACCCCGCCGTGCAGGTTGTGGCCATCAACGACCCCTTCATCGACGTCAACTATGCGGTGAGTCGCCTGCCTGCCTGCTGCTGCCCCGCCGCCCTGCTGATGATGCCCGCCAGGTCTACATGCTCAAGTACGACTCGATGCACGGCCGCTTTGACGGCGAGATCGCCGCGGACGGCGGCGATCTCATCGTCAACGGCCAGCGCCTCAAGTTCTTCACCGAGCGCGACCCGGCCAGCATCCCGTGGAGCGACGCCGGCGTCGAGTACGTCGTCGAGTCCTCCGGCGCCTTCACCACCACGGCCAAGGCCAAGGCACACCTGGGCGGCAGCGTCAAGAAGGTCGTCATCTCGGCTCCCTCGTCCGACGCGCCCATGTTCGTCATGGGCGTCAACGAGCAGACGTACGACGGCAGTGCCGACGTCATCTCCAACGCCTCCTGCACCACCAACTGCCTGGCCGTGCTGGCCAAGGTCATCCACGACGAGTTCACCATCATCGAGGGCCTGATGAACGCCGTCCACTCCTACACGGCCTCGCAGAAGACGGTCGACAATGTGTCGGCCAAGGACTGGCGCGGAGGACGTGCCGCCGCCACCAACATCATCCCCAGCAGCACCGGCGCCGCCAAGGCCGTCGGCAAGGTCATCCCCGAGCTCAATGGCAAGGTGACGGGCATGTCGTTCCGCGTCCCCACGCCCAACGTCTCCGTCATCGACTTCACCCTGCGCACCCAGAAGCCAGCCACGTACGCCGAGCTCTGCGCCGTCGTCAAGAGGGCGTCCGAAGGTCCTCTCAAGGGTAAGCCACCTCCTCCCGCGCCTAGCACCACCCCGCGCTGATCGATCATTGGCAGGCTTCTTGGCATACAGCGAGGAAGAGCTTGTGTCCAGCGATATCAAGGGCAACCCGGCCTCGTCCCTCTTCGATGCCAGGGCTGGCATCGCGCTGAACAGCAACTTCTTCAAGCTGGTCAGCTGGTACGATAACGAGTGGGCCTACAGCCGACGTGTCTTGGACCTCATTGCCCACGTCGCCAAGGTCGATGGCGGCCGCTGATGAGGGCCGTAAAGCCCATGCGCGTCTTCTTCAGTGCAGCAGTAGTCTATCCTCCGTAGATCAAAAACTAGCTTCTACCGTACTTACTTACTTCTTTGACATGTATCTTGCGAGGTAAACGCGCCGTGTCATTGGTGGAACTCAAGCCTCCGCACGTGAGTCAGAGGGCGCCCGGTGGCTCTCTTTGCTCTATCTACATCAACATGCAAACAACGCGCACAAGCCAACGATTGAGTGTAGAAGCCGGGGGGGTGGATGGCGTGAGGTTATGCCTCCGCCTGGCACTGCTAGCCTGAACGAGACGCCAAGGCTCTGCTGCACCGATCGAACAATTCCAGCGCTGGCTATCACATGCAAAACCAAGACGACCCCTGTCTCAAGCTCTTACTACGGTTGTGCGCGTAAGTAATGTTCGTACAGCGCTAAGTGGGGAGTAGCGAAACTAGCTGCGTCAAGATGCGAAATTCACCTCGTTCACCACAGCGGTAAGTATTTCGTACCTACTCATGACCTTCAGATAAGCTAATGTGGAGAACTTCGTGTTCTTTCCGAGCGGAATCAGTTAGTGGCCAGACCCCGGCTTAGCCGCACTAACAATGCTTACGCCTGCAACCGTAGTACATTGCCAAGAGGCCAAGTCAAGTCAACGGGCGGCAATCATGCGCCCTGTGGGGCCTTTGCCGTTGTGTGTCTCAACACGTCATTAGCCAAGGCGGTACGGGTTCACGGGCCAAGTCTCTAGTGAGAAGCCAAAACGGACAGTCTGCTTATGTTGCGCTGGTCGCTAACCACTTTCGAAAGGTATAATTGCTTAATCACTGCACAGTAGATTGCTTAAAACATAAGTCTATTTAGTAACGACGCTGCGTTATCGGGCCTCCTTAAGAGAGGTTTTGCAAGACCTATATTGCCACGGGATAGCAATTTATAAGCCGATCGGCGTGTCGCACTATTGGTCTGATAGGAAGGTACCTTTTAGCTAATCGCGAGTCGGACTGGATCAGTTACCTAAACAGTAGTCGACTGGCGGTCGACTAGCCGAGGTGGCATTAGCGCCTATGACGCCGGCCCAACCAATCAGGCTGGCTCCTCTAATACTACCCGATCAGGCTAGCCGCCCTAACAGCGGAGTGAAAATAACGAAAGCGACGGTAGCGAGGTAGGTAGCCTATTACGGGCTAGTAATTTCCAAGTCGATGATCGGCTTGTTAGACTATCGGTCTACCAAGAACGTACGGAGTACCTTTTGGCCAATCGCCAGTCGGACTGGACTAGTTACCCAGTCGACGACTAGCGATGAACTGGCCGAGGTGGTGCCAGCCCAGGACGTCGGCAGTCCCTGACATCAACACCAAAAGGGCTATCACGAGGAGCGGCCCACAGGCGCAAAAATCCTTGTCTGACACTTTGCGCCGTCCGTCCTGCGCTAATCTGTATGAGGAAGCCGCACCCAGGCGCCTGCAAAACCTCTCTTTCAACCCACCCAGCTCCGCGCCGTATCTGACCAACGCACGGTCCCTCGCACCTTCCAACACCCACCGCACAGCCAGACCTAAATGCTCAAATCCGCATCGCGTCGGCGGATCAGCAGCCTAGCCGCCGGGTCCGCGTAGTACGACGCGCCGGCGTAGCGGTGCTGGACGGTGGCGCCGTCGGGGAGCTTGATGTCGTACTTGATGAGGATGTGGCAGAGGGCGACCTTGAGCTCGGAGGAGGCGAAGAAGCGGCCGGGGCAGCCGTGCTTGCCGTGACCGAAGCCGAGATGGCGCTCGCTGGTCGTGACGAAGAGGGCCTCGCGGTCCTTGCCGGGTATCTCGCGCAGCCGCAGGAACCGGTACCCGTCCCACTCGTCGGGCCGCTCGTACACCGATGCGTCCCACATCCGGTGCGAGGACACGGCTAGCTTTGTGCCTTTGGGTAGGAAGGTGCCGTCTGAGAGCTTCACGTCGTCGGTGGCGATGCGCCGCATCGAGACTGGGTTCGGTTCGTCAGCTTTCTTCTACTTTTCTCTTCGTTCGTGCTGCGGGCGTCGCTTGCTTACCGACGGCGATGGGCTTGAGGCGGAGAGACTCCTTGATGACGCTGTCGAGGAGCTTCATGTTGTGTAGCGACGTCTTCTTCCAGCCGCCCTCGCCGAGCACGCTGGTGATCTCCTCGCGCAGCGCATCGATGACGTCCGGATGCCGCACAAGGTCCAGCAGCGTGACCGTGAGGAGGTCCGACGTCGTGTGGATCGCGACGGTGGAGAGAAACAGCTGGACGATCTCAGGGTCATACGAGCAGCCCTTGGCGACCGCCGCCTGTTCGAACCACGCGATCGCGTCGTTGTACACCACGGGCTCCTTGCCGGCGGCCTCGAGCGCGGCCTTCTCGGCCCGCCGCTTCTCCAACACCGGCCGGATGATGCGCCCGGCCTGCTTCACCTCGGCGCGCAGCTTCTGCGCCTCCGGCATGAACCAGTGCACCCACCTCCGCAGCGCGCCGGGCACCCGCCGCAGCCGCTCCGCGGCCTTCATGATGTCGACGGTGTAGTTGACGGTGATCTTGAGCCAGTCTTCGTCGCGGCAGAGCGCCTCGCCGAGGAAGATGCGCGACGAGATGCGCGCCACCACGTCCAGGTTGACGTCCTTCACGTTCACCTCGTGCCACTCTTTTCCGCGTCAGCTTGCGCAGTCCGTGCGGAAAGGCGTTGCTCACCCTTCTTGTCCGTGTAGATCTTCTTCAACGCAAAGTCCGACTCCTCGGACAGCGGTTGCGTCATCCTGGCTGCATGCAGCGGGCGCGGCGTCAGTGGCTCACCCAGCAAGAAGCTTGTGGCGGGAAACGTACCGAGATTCTGGGTTAGCCACTTCTGGATGACAACGATGCCAATGTCATTGTCGAACATGCCCTCCCGCGTGGGCTCGAAGCCCGGTAGCTCACTGAAGAACAGCTGGTGTGGTTGTCAGCGCAGGGCCTGCGGGGGTGGCGTTTCCTCGAGAGAGGTGAGTCTCACATGCGCCATGAAGGCAACAAAGCTAAGGTTTGGGTCGTTCCTGATCTCGTGGGCATACTCGGGCGGCAGGATGGTCGTCAACCCAACGTCGGCGCCGATCATGTTGAACGGCCGCTTGGGAAACCGCTCCGCGCCCTGCCGGATGATCTGCCTCGCTTTCACCAGCCATTCCTTCTTCACTCGGCTTGTGGTCAGTTCGAAGCGGTTCGGCGGGTTGATCAGAGGAAGCTTGGTGGCTTTGGGGAGGCTGAACCAGTAGTAAGCCAGGACAACCACGCCCATCAGAGCACAGAGGATCGAGTTGGCCCTGGAGACTGGTTCGGGCACGGTGGCCACATCCAGCGTCGAGTAGTTGTACACGCCAGCCATTTTCGCAGGGGGCGTGGTCTTTGGTGTCCGCCTCGTGCGCGAGGTTGGCTCTGCCCTAGTGTGAGAAGCGGGCTGAGGATAGGCTGAGGTAGCAATTCAGATTATAACACATCTTCGGGGTTCTCGCTCTCAGCGGGTTATAACCGCCGTTGTGGGTGTTTGGAACCATCCGAATCTAGGCGGCAGTTTTTTGCACTCGCACAACCCTGTAGCTTTTTCGTTATGTTGGACTCAGCGACGCACAATATCGGCTGCCCTTATTCTGGGAATACTCCAGTTATTCTTTTGACCGACATCCCCAGCGATAAGAGGCGACGTGTGCTGTCGGTGTTCCGTCGGCGTCCGAGTCACTGAAATTGAGCGATGCGTACCGAAACGGCCGACACCTGCCGAGGTCGAGTAAATATACCGACTCCGAGCATACACAATAGATGGCAGCAATTCACTTAGCTTGGGGAACCCCATAGCTTGGGGAACCCCACGACAGCCTCACTGTCAATTTGCTCGAAATGGATTCCCCTAGTCCGGTCACGCTGCCAGCCCTTCGAGCTGTTCAACCCGCCCGGCTTGTTTCTGCTGTCGCCTTCATAGCGCTGCTGGTAGGCGCACTCCCTCGCCGGGCAGCTTGCAATTCCAATTGGCTCACGTTTGCATACAGTACGTGCTGTACCATGTTGCAGTCGGCATCTACAACCTTTACTTCCACCCGTTGGCGGGATACCCGGGGCCACTGCTGTCTCGTGCGTCATCCCTGTGGTACGCTCGCTCGCTGGCTCGTGGCAGAATCGCTCAAGATACGTTGACCTTGCACGAGCGCTATGGCCCAGTCGTCCGCATTGCGCCTGACGAGCTGTCGTACATCAATCCGGAGAACTGGAAGGAGGTCTACGGGGTCAAACCTGGCAGAGGCGAGCTGATCAAGGACCCGAGATACCATGACACCGTCAAGCCGACGCCGACTATCTTGACTGGAGACTGGGACGAGCACAGCAAGTATCGCAAGATGCTGTCCAACACCTTCTCGGAGAGGACTCTGAAGGAACAAGAGTACATTCTGCACAAATTCGTCAATACCTTCATCCAAAGACTCCACGAAGTGTCGGAAGAAGGCAAGAAGCCGGTGGATATGACAGCCTGGTGGAATGTCCGTCTCACACAACGCCGTTGCTAGAGGGCATCTAGACTGATTGCGTGTAATATTGCAGTTCCTTACATTCGACATCATTGGATTCCTCGGTATGACAGGTCCCAGGTCTTGAATTGTACCGCTTTCGAGCCGCTGACGTTCTTGGTAGCGTACGGCGAAGCTTTCAATTGCCTGACCAGCCCGAAGCTGCATGATTGGATTGAGGCTACTCTGAACATCGCAATCCTCATGTCACTGGGTCAAGCTGCTCGCCAATTACCCGCGCCTTTCAACAAGATCTACAAAAAATGGGCCATCCCAGATTCCGTGATTAGGAATGCGCAGCTTCACCGGGACTTGACTCAGGTAAAGTTTTCTTATTCTGATCCCGCGGTGGCACAGGATACTGACTATAACCACGTCAGGAAAAACTTCAAAGCCGTCTCGAGAACGAACCCGAGCATCAGGACGTTGTTAAGCGCATGGTTGCGTCTTACAAGGAGGGCGACGTGCCGTATCCGGTATTGAAGGAGCACGCCTCTATCCTCACGATCGGTGGGAGTGAGACCACGGCAACCTTGCTGGCAGGTACGTCACATACTCCGTCGGTGGCGGAACAAGTTTGCAGCTGACACAGCTCAAGGCGCCACTTACTACCTGGCCACGAACCCAGTTGTATTCGGAAAGCTTGCCAGCGAGGTTCGAGCTGCCTTCGCCAAAGACGAAGACATCACTGCGGCAGGCGCTCACGACTGCCCGTACCTCGTTGCCTGTGTTGAAGAGACACTGCGCATCTATCCACCGTCGCCAGCGAACCACACGCGCATTGTCCCGCCCGAAGGCATCATGTTGGACGGCCGTTACGTCCCCGGCGGGACGGCGGTCGGCATGCCAATGTACGCTTCCTTCAATACCACGCACAACTTCCGGAACCCCGAGCGCTTCGTCCCCGAGCGTTGGATGGGCGACAAGGAATACGAAGAGGACAAGAAGGGTGCCCTGCAGCCTTTCTCTGTCGGGCCGCGGAACTGCCTTGGCCGCGCCCTCGCGTACCAGGAGATCAAGTTTGCATTGGCTAAGCTGGTGTGGCATTTTGATATAGAGCTGCGCCCCGAGAGTAAGAATTGGACGGATCAGCAGAACTTCACGTTTTGGGTCAAGCCCCAGTTGTGGGTGAATCTCACTCCTACTAGGAAGTGATGAAGGCTCGCCATAGATCTTTAGGATAGCAGGTCGGGTCGCACATCAAGTTGTAGACTTTGTGATCTATCCTATACTAGTGCTCAACGACCAATGAATAGTTCTGCAAATCAATACCTATCAGAGCATCTTTCTATCCCCATGGACGTTATTTAAGCACCGTTCGAAATTTGTCGGACGAGTGCCGAACGGAGTAATTCTTGAGGCCCTGCAGTGTCGGGAAGCAATGATTGTGGTCTCGGCGCTGGAGAAGGACCACCGAGTGGTGAAAAGGTTGATATTCCTGCACACATCCGAGCTGACTAAGTTAATGTTGAATGCTAAGACTTGACAGTGGCATCTGAAGGAGAAAGAAAAAAAAGCCACCGGTCTTCACAACAGTATTGAATGTCATACGATCAAAGCAAGCGTGCTGAGCCACGGGTTGCTCTATTTTTCCAGCTTAGATAAGAGGACAAATGTAATCTCACTCGAGGATCGGGGAGCCTGTCCCCCAGGAGAAATTACCGAGCTTGAACCCAATTGCCGGGCCGAGCTTATAAATGCAGATAAATTTCTTGCGCCGAGATCAGAATCAGCTCTGCAACAAGTCACCAACATTCCCATTCTCTGCAGCCATGCCAATCTACGTAATCAACACCGTTACCCCCGCACAGGGAAAAAAGCAACGAGTGAGGAAAGCAACCAGAAGAGGCTGGAGGCCTTATTGACGTGATATCAGGTCGAAGAGATACTTGAGTTCCTCACCAACGAAATGCAAAAGCATGAGCCCGGTGCGTTGCAGGTCCAAGTCCTCTGGGATTCCAACGCAGGCGTTTTCCACATATTTGAGATGTAGGTTCGCTGGCGGTTGGGCAATGAAAGTTGAGGATTGACAAGTTACGCCAGCTTCGCTAGTGAGGATGCACGCAATGACCACCACAACAAGCCGTATACGGCCGAGCTTCGCCGCATTGTTCAAGAAGAGCAAGTTTTTGCTAACAAGATGGAGATCTCCGTGCTCGATGGGCTGGTGGGGTTTGCGAGGAAGTAGGTCTACAGCACACGGATCTAAAGACGGATATTGCACGCTTTGCACAGATGAAGATAAGTACTCTGCCCATCTTGGGTTCATTGGTAGTCATAGAAAGTCGCGCATACATCAAACGGTGGAGGGTGAAATCATCTATACATCGTATCTTTCCAAATAGATGTTTCCTCAGGACTGGTAGTACTGCCATCTAGATTGTTGCCTACGAATGATATTCAGTGTGAGGGTCAACTCGGCAGGTATGACAAGCAATCGCCACGTCAGCGTGCTCCATCGCCTTCATACCTGGTTAGGTAAGATATTTACCGATATTCGGGGCTACAGCGCCGTACGAGCACTCAGCTGTAGATGATAGCAGCATGTAAAAACATTCCTAAGCCCTCTGTCGGCGGCTCGGTGGATACATACCGGCTGATTTCCTGCGTTCCCCGTCGAAGATAGTTTCTCGTCGGACATTTGCCTAGTAACCTCAAGATTGCACATTCATCCGACCTCGACAGCTCACTTTAAACTACCGACTCCGTGCTCCGGCTAAGTATGGATGCGCTAGGGCTTATCCTACATCTTTCCGCACAGACAGTTCCGATTATTACGGCTTACGATTAATACAGCCGATGAATGTCACGCTACGAGATCAAATATGAGCCATTTTAACTTTTTTTCAAAGAAGTTTAGCTGTCCTGTGTCAACACCATTATCAACGAGACTAACGATCATTCGTTAACATGTTCGCGACTTTACGTTATTACCATAAGAACACTCCCTTCGAAGTCTTGCAAGATCATGCTTCCGGGGGCGCGCGTCAGATTAGTACACATATTGCGTGTGCCACTTGTAGAGCCAAAAAGGCAGGTGCAATGTCCTCCAAAGCCATCATCCAGACTTTCACTGATGTTTATAGGTACGGTGCAGTGGCGAAAAGCCAACGTGCAAACGCTGTCAACTCAGGAACATTGAGTGCACGTACACCGGAAGGAGAAAATACTGCTCTTCTACAAAACGGAAGCCTCCTTCCACCATGCGCACGCGAGCCAAAGGACAAACCCCATCGAGGCGAAAGTCAGATACTCCGGAGCATGTGGCAAAAATGGTTGAAGAAGATCCGAAGGAGCGAGGGGTTGGCGTGAGCGGGATGTCCTCGGAGGATCCGCTCGACTCGCCGCACAGGGAACACGTACACCCGGTCACAGAAGAGCGCTTTAACGAAAATCGGCTGCGGTCTTTCGAAGACACTTCGGGGTCGGCTATGGTGGATGGACGCGAAGAAGTTTTGGTTGAATCTTTAGGTGCCTTGGAGAGCGGCTCCAACGACCACCTCGGCGCGAAGCCCGCTACGACAAACAGCCTGTCGGCGCTGTGTATGTTACCTGTTGTCAAAGGCCATACGAAACCCTTCGTTAATGTATTCTACCTAGTCGTGCAAAGTCATTCTTCAGACGGAACCTCCACTACTGCTGACTTCGACTTCGAAGCATGGAGTCCCTTCGCCACCGCCCATGAACTAGATACCGGCCTTCAAGACCAGTTCAGTGCGAAGGGACTTGAGCTTGAATCATCAAATCCCGAAAGCTCTACACCAGGCTGCGAATGTGTGATGCAAGCAATCGCTGCTCTCGAAGAGTCTGCAGCGTGGGCAGAGATAGTAGCTCCGTCAACTATCGAGTCCGCTCTCGCGGCAAACAAAAAGACGCTCGCGGAGTGCGAGACACTGCTCAAGTGCGAGAGGTGCTGTTCATCCTCAGCTGCCACCCTGCTCACGCTTCTGATCACGGACAAGTTGATCACCAGTTCGCAGCGGCTGCATAAAACATGTGCCTTTTGGACGGAGGGAACTCTCCAGCCCCAGGCTAACGGAGCCGCCCGTGCCGTGCTGTCGGAACGGCAGGTCTACCTCGGAGATTATCACGTCGACTGCCCAAAGGAATGGGGTCGAATCATGGACGTCTTACTCTCACTCCACCTCGCACGTCTGAAGGAGATGCTGGTACGGGGCGGGTCACACATTGATACGTCCAGAGAACAGTTTCAAGCTCAGATGTTTCAGGTGCTAGAGAATCGTCTACACGATGCAGTCATCTTTTTTGAGAAAGCTGCCGGGGTGTCTCTCTGTTAGTTGCCCCCCAGTTTTGGGCTTGCAAGCTCGGCCTTGCCAAATCGGCATAGCGCAGGACCTGGCTCGCTTTTCCCCTCAGATGCAAGCTCGATGTAAACTGCGCGTCTTACGCTTCGTGTACCGTCTCCCTTCTGAGCAATGATGCCGCCTAGGCTGACCTATACAGTTCTTCAAACAGGAC
This sequence comes from Neofusicoccum sp. Z2, assembly GCA_037356115.1. Lineage (NCBI taxonomy): Eukaryota > Fungi > Ascomycota > Dothideomycetes > Botryosphaeriales > Botryosphaeriaceae > Neofusicoccum > Neofusicoccum sp. Z2. Next base: position 260,361 of record JBAWJY010000035.1, on the reverse strand, counting down.
GAATCAGATACCGAGTCTGCTGCCAACAGGGTCATACTCGCCGCTCCTACTCTCTATGGCTGCGTTAGCCCCTCCCATGCACGACAGTGTTTAAAGTGCTTCTTCGCGGCCGCCAATTGTGCTATTCGTGGGGTCTGCTTCTGGTTCGGCTGCCTGGTGTTCCTATGTGGAAGCTAGCCATTCGCCGGGTAATATAGAACTGCGATGTGAGAGGCGTCCAACAAGACGTCAATATCATCGTAAAGACAACATTCGATCATAACGTACGCCACAGTACCATCATGCGTTGCCATCCCACCATTGTTGCTTTTCGTCCTTCCACACATATAGCCATCCAACCAGGCTTGGAGGCTCCGCTTCAAGCTTGTTTCTATTGCGCGAGCTATCCCCGCAATCCTCCAACCGCTGTACATGATTCCTGCTGGGACTCCCCTCCCCACCCTCGCATCACCTGTCCCGAAGCCCTTAACTCTCTAGTTAATGACGGCTAAGTCATGTCTTAAATCTGTCTAGTGCCCGGATTGATTGGGAATCGTATTATAGGTAGCATCGACAACGCCTTGTATTGGGAAAAGCTACGTAGCAATACTTGCTCCGTGAGAGTTCCTTCAGTCAACTCTTGTTAGCGGCAGAATCATATTGAGCGTTCGGGGAACTGGACCTCTGAGAGCGAAATTGCGCAGTGCACGGTCTGGCAGCACTCACTGTGCCTCGGATTCACGCCCCATTGAAGCAGCCGCGTCGGCGCCATCCCGAATTTTTCTCCAGAAGTTAGCGGATGACAAGCCGTTGCTATCGCAGCGCATGAGTGAGACTGGCCAATATACGGTGAGGTGGTAGGGCGAAATGCACGCAGGAACTCCCTGACTCTACCTATTTTGCCCTTCTTCGGTTAGCCTGGAACGTGACTTTCCCGAAACCGCCGCCGCCGCCCCCGCCTCGCCGATCTGGATCCTGCCTTTCGGCGAGCCGCCGCTACGGACCTCCCCGGCGCCGCCAATCTTGGAGAATAATCCGCGAAACTTCGAGATTGTGTAGAGAACACTACCGTGGCCCTTCTATTAGATTTGCATCCAATTTCAACATCCCGTTCGCCAACGATGATCCGTCGTTTCTCGATGGTCCGGAATTCCTCGATAACCTGGGTCCTTGAATCTATAATTCCTTAACCCATTTTTTGACAACCCGTTATCAAGAGAGAGACGAAAGAAAAACCCCCAGTTTGCGAAGTAATCCATATGGCGGAGCCTTGTATATTAAACAATAGGTCTAACACGTACCTATTAAATTCAACGACGAAGTCACGGGATGTTGTTAGCAAGGACGGCCTCTATGGCCCCCGGTTGGCGCTAGAAGCGAGTCGAACTGGGAGTGTCAAAAACTGGGAAAGAGCCACCATGCCGCATGTTAGTGTGGCGCTCTTCGACGAGACGAAAGAGAACTTTCGGCGGCGGTGGCGCAGCAGGCTATGAGACAGGCGGCGAATGAGTCCTGCTCTCAGCGAGAGCACTGTCACGCGGCTCTGCCAAGCGTTGAGGCTGATGCGCACGGCAGATGAAACATGTTCAGCCGGAACAAATGCACGTCGAGTGGGCGTGGGCTCGTTGGCCGCCGCTCACGGCGTTGCGTCGTCGGCGGGCTGGCCGCGGCATTGTGCGTCATCGGAGAACAGGCGGGCAGGTCGCGGCGGGCAGGCGGGCTCCAGGTGCCGCCGTTGTACACGTGGGCTCGCGCCGTACGTTACTGGAGCTGCGGTGGGCAGGTCGCGGCGGGCGGCCTCTACCGCAGCGCCGGTACGGGCGGCTTCTACCGCAGCGCCGGTAACGAGCCCGCCTGCACAACGGCCGCACCTAGGGAGGTCGCGGCGGGCAGGCGGGCTCCAGGTCGCGGGCTCAACTAGAGGTCGCGGCGGTGTGCATCACGGCGGGAAGGCGGGAGCGTGGTTTCAGCTTGTGGAGGTTCGCCCGCCGACAACCAATCGATTGACCCTGGTGCTAATGTGGAAAACAAAGGCTCAGTTGGAGAGGGCGCCGACCATTTAAAGCTGCCCCGCGCTGTGTGTCAGCCCACAGCAATGCGGCTGCGCGATGTGTGACGCAAGCGCCTCCGGGGCGTCGGTACTCCGCCTCGAGCAATTCTTATATAAAAAGATCCCCAACGAATTGGTCGCCAAAACCCCTCCATCTCCGTCGCCTTTCCCACTTTCTTCCTCATAGTCGTTGTGGCTTTCAAGCTTCCGTTTCTAGGCCCTACGCCTAGTCGCTCGTTCATGCGCAACCTCCACGCAAGATCACTGCTGGACAGTGGTCGCATGTAAGATCTCTGCCGCTTCAGATACAGCTGGGCTGATTTGAACATGACTGGTAGCCCTGCATGCCCGAGGACTGAGTCGCCGATCTACACTTCACCCAGAGGGAACTCATCGCCGTCCGCCGCATCGTCATCACGCTCTCGACCGGCGGTCTCTTTACCCAGGCTACCTGCGGCTCCGACGCCTACCTCAAGCAGTCGGCCGCCTCCCTCTCGACCATCATCCAATACCTTTACACGTGTTGCGTCCGACATGGAGTACGAGGGCGACCATCCAACCTTGGGTAGGAGCTCATTTTCGGAAGAAAATGACGCCATCGAATACCCCGCCTCCGTTGCCGACGTATCTCAGAAGTACCCCTTCGAAGATATGACCCGATTCATTGAGATCATCAAACCCGGCGATCGCGAAAGCATCCGCAACGCTAAGGGGCTGTTTGACTCCGGTAATAGCCATGACAACATCATCGACAGCAAGTTGGTGGATGCCCTTGGCCTCCATATTTGGCACAAAAAGCCCTCCCACTTCGAGAGAATGTGGTACAAGGTGTTTCCTTGGACACAAGCAGCGAAGTGTGCCAAGGACCAGGCTAGGAACCAGCTTCAAACCATCGACGGAACCGTAATCAAAGGACAAGTTGGCTTCGTCACGATCACTTGGTATGGTGTCAATCGAAATTGTCTCAGGGGTCGATACATCCACTTCTCTCACAGTAGGTACGAAACAACACATCGCGTCATAAACACCAAAGGCCACGGCCCCGAGATAATCTTCTCCTGGGATGAGGTCGATCGCCTCGGGCTCACGAACAAGATGATCGCCCCAATCCGTTCGGCGCCAAAACAGGAGCCTGACCAAGGTGACACCTTATACAACAACTACGAACAACTCAGGGCAGAGAGCGCAGCGGCGAGATCCGCACGTCGCACGAATGGTCAAAGCCAACGGCCCGAAGCTAGCACCACAAACCAAACCCGCGAATAGTGGTCATGTCGATGTTTGGTTGGCGCGAATCACCACCTTCACGTATAGACGAGGTCTATCTCGAAAGGTCTATTTTCTCCGTTCATCTTGTCTTTCTGCTCCGCTCGCTGGCTGGCTGAGCTGTATGTTATTACTCCTTTTTCTTTTCTTGTCCCCGTTTCCTTTGCGTGCTTGCAGCCTTGCATAGGGGATAACGTCCCTTCTCTCTTACTCTGCGCGTGGGATACCAGACATTTTCAGGTTGTCTGGTTCAAGGGTTTTCTATTACTCTATTTTTCCTTTTTTCTTTGTAAAATTCACATATTTCGCTTCAAGGGTATTGCTTGACGGAGCAATACCGTCAGCAGATATGTGGACTAATAAATCATCTTGAAAAGTTCTTTGCAATAACTTTTAACAACTCGCTTCACCCGGTGCAGAAATTCATGGACCTGTCAGCAGAATGAACGAAGCCAATTTGAAGATACACCTTGCTCTGGGAATTGCCTTCTTTATCTGACAAGCTAAAGAGAAATTCCAGACCTGCTGGCTTCTTCACGTATTGCTATGGTTTGTAATTGCTTACTCCCGCTAAAGCTGAGTCTTGCCCTGAATAATGAGTTGTTGCTCTTGCGCCCGCGCCGCACTACCTGTCGACAGCCCCATGGTGTTGTTCCCAACTCAAAATAAAAAAAAAAGGCCAGATATACTATGAATTGTCGAACACCTGGTGGACTCCATTTGCGTAGACAGTCAACAGTGAACTTCCTTTGTTGCTTCAACCCCAGCCTCTTCAATTGCATTCCTTTCCAACAACGATTGTCGAAACTCCTCGAACTGCTCGCTCGTCCACAACGTTGTGCGTTATGCGCTATGGTTTATCGAATGCTCTGCCAGTAGTGGAAGATGTGCGGACCGAACAACAGTTGCAGTGAGGTCGTGAGTGTACCAAGCCATCCTCGATCGCGCGCCGCCGGCTCAAGATGACCTCAAACCAAGGGTCCTCGCATGTCGCAACCAAGAAACGCGTCGTATGGACGTGCCTCGACCGTTCTACACTCCAATCCAGCACGACGTGTCCCTTTGTCTTGAGTGTTTGGCCCATGAACTCGACAGTCGATACGTCTTTCTCAGACTCCTTGATCTTGGCACCCAAGCGCATCGCCATCTTTGCAGATATAATGTCGCTATCCCAGTTGTCCCCGGGCGCCCATAGCATAGCTATTTTGGATTTCCTGTTTGCATATATGGATATTGGCACGGTGGGCTCGTCATGCGGCTTGAGCTGGAACACCGGTTAGGAATGGATGTTTTTGGGATGTAAGCGAGAACAGACCTTTCGCGGTCGTCTTCCACGAAAGCGTTTGATGGGAAGACAGAAAAACATGGCCGAGGTTCGCGTTGGCTGAGTGATTGCAGAGTGCGAGAAACGATCGTACACCCACCAGTGCGGCCTTGCTTTACTTTATCAGCAGCTGCGTACAGCCCAGTTTAATCAAGCTAGCCAGCATTAGTCGCCCACACCCAGTCATTCCGCCCTTAGCCGCTCTACCCTAGTTCCCGGGTTGAATCCAAGCACCACTATCGTATTGATTGGTGCAATCGGATCCATGAGCTTACTTATGCGCCTCACCCTGACACCCCCCCTGCAGGAAAAGACACCTCCCTCTACAGGAAAGGAAAAACGCAATACCGCTAGGCGGCGTGCGTATTAGCCTGATTAGCCTGTAAAGCGTACGTAGACACCCCGGCACTGCGCAGCTCGTTTGCCTCAAAGTCGCCGGGTCGGAGTTGAGAGAATATTCCGGACCCCCTAAAATTCACGACAACGACGTTTCAAAATATCAGAACATCGCTCAGGAAAAAGCAACCCTCAAGAGAATGAGTCAACCGTGGAAGCCAAAAATGATTGGGTGCAGGAATCCATTGAGCTGTTGTGCACGATATGCGCGCACAAAATTTCATTTCGGGGCCATCCAAGCGTTCTTCCACAGCCGTGTACCACAGTAGTACATGCGGCGTTCGAGACAGGCCAATCGAGCCCCAAGTTTCATTTCAACGTAACGTCCAATGATGCAGAGTCTGAGCTTCTGCAGCGCCTATAGTCACAGAAATACTCAACTGGTCTTCATGGTCTTACTCCACTTTGCAGAAGGCCTACGCGTATCGAGATCGTTGTCAAGCCTGCGTTACTCGAATATGGCTACACAGATGTGCTATTCGAGACGCCACGAATCACTGCATTCTGTGAGACGTGAAAACTGCCCGCTGACTGCTGTTGTGCTCCGCATCACTGAGGCTGTGAGTCTCGCCGCTCTCCTTATTAAGAGCATGCCCTTTCCCCATGTTCGTAGTCGGGCATTCACCTCAGGTTCTCACTTCATCACGTTCAAGATCGCGCATTCTCTTTTTCTCATGAATCCAGCTTCTGATGTCCTACTGCACAATGTCCCGAGCAGCGCTCGAACCTCGCCGACCAAAGTCTCGAGCATCTCCGCCGGATCGGCCAATCAGCATGCAACGGCTGTAGAGCATAACTCCAAGCAGTGTGCAGCTGACGGGACGCAGGATGTTGAGATCCCGCCGGGTTACCCGAAGCTAGCTGAACGAATGGCCATTGCTCCGGAGATCGCTGTATTTCGGAGGTTCGGCTTCTTGAACAAGCTGAATCTGTTGTATCTACAAGCTGAGTTGATGGATATCGAAGAAGAACTCAAACACGTGCAGAAGGAAGATCGCAATAAGCCCGGCTGCGAGCAGTACTTTGCTACAGACTGGTTCTATTTGAAAGAGGGAGATCATCCTCAGGCAAGGCTTATACGGAATGCACGAGAGAAACTCGACAAATACAGTAAAGCCTCCACATTCAATCCCTTAATCCAGGCAATGGAAAATTTAATCTGAAACAGATACGGCACTGATGCAACAATCGCACATTCTCACCATGAGGCCTCCCGGAAGATCTGACTTGAATTACATCCAGAAGTATCTTGCTTCGAGAGACATGGGACCCTTCGCTCTTCATGGTGTCGACGCCGAAGTGTGGGGCACTGTCAGAAAGCCTGATGGCTACGAACCTGACATCGTTGCGCTCTTGCCGCGGCCGAAGGAAGACTTGTTTTCGAATCTCATCATGGGAAAGGGCATGGAGAAATGGTTCAAGTGGGGTCTCGACCGCTTTCGCAAACCATCTGTCAATGGTCTCGTCGAGTACGAGGAAAGTACACTTCTCCGTCTTACCTCCTTAGTTTCAACTACACTAGCGTCTCTGCTTCCAATTGCCTCGATAGCTATTCTTTACTTTGTCCATTCGATGAAGGCGCGTCTAGGGATTATCGCGGTGTTCAACGTGTTGGTTTCTCTATGTCTTGCGCTTTTTACTACGGCCAAGAGGACTGATATCTTTGCCGTGGCTGCAGCCTTCTCTGCTGTTCAGGTTGTGTTTGTCCAGACCGGAGGATACTCGTAGATGTAGTGCCTGTTACGGCGTAGTAGTATAATACCACGTTAAAAGTCTAAGCGAACTCGCTTCCTATCCTACTATCAAGAGGGGTTGGTACTGCAGGCAAAATCTGTCTACCAGCAGTACACATCCAGCTATTGAGTGGGTGGGTTACCGGTAACAATGACGACACTGCCTTTTGTGTAAGTAGTCCTTTGCATATATTACACCTTCGACTTGATAGGTTCCCTGGACAACTACATCAATCATCGCTTCACCAGCGCCCATATATGCCGGTAAAAGGTAATATATATACAGCGGAGATAGCTGCCACGCCATTGCAAAGTCCCAAGGCATTAGCACTATGACTGTTAACCGATAATAACCTACCGGCTTAGTGTACCGACTTTCCCACGATAGGAGACCTCTGCTTGTTGCACCTGCAGCGTACGCACGATCCAGTTGAATGACACATGTGACTCGATTGTCGCCCATAACGATTCATTAACCTTTTCACTCCAAGCATAAAACCCAGCAATCAACGCGGAATGCAAAAATCTGAACAGCAGCATCGGGAACGAGATTCGCGTCGAGCAGCCGGGCCAGAAGTAAGCAACACGGCCGAAGCTTGATAGCTGAGTAGATTGCGGCCCACCCTCGCGCATGTTCCGTGTCTTTCATAAGCCGCCTGGGTGGTTCCAAGCCAAGGACACAGTCGCTTACCACGTCCCGCCCACCTTCCATCTCTCACCTACCTACCTACCTCATCTTCACCAGCCACACCGCCCCCCAGCATAGCATGCCCCCAGACCTCAGCCCAAACGCCACCCTCCCACCCCGCAACCACCTCCACCCCTTATCCCCCATCTGGCACACCGCCCCCTCCACCGACCACTCCTTGCACACCGCGCAAACCGTCTGGTTTGACCCCTCCTCGGACCAGCGCCCGCCCGCCGTCCCCGCATTCCAACTCTACACGACATTCCCCCTCGCCGCCGACACCGCCCAGTCTTACGTCCGCCCGCGCCAATGTGCGCTTCGACGTCTACGCGGGCCTGCCGGACGTGTTTGCGTGCGTGGCACATCAGCGGCGCGAGATAAGGTGGCGTTTGGCCGCCGCCGCCGCCGCAGCAGCAGACGGTGGGGCGTCGCGCGTGGTGCTGATTCCGAGGTTTGCGGCGTCGGTGTGGGGGAAGCTGCGGGGTTTGATTGTCGTGCTGGTGGCGGAGGTGGAGGTTGAGGAGGTTGGGAGACGGAAGAGGGAGGGCTTGGGGAGGGCGGGGGATGGCGGGCCGTTGTTTGTGTGGTTTGAGAGGGGGGAGATGAGGAAGGTGAGGGTGCCGGAGGACTTGGAGGTGGAGGACGGGGGGGAGTTGGCGCTGGAGAGGATTGAGGTGAGGGGTGTTAGCGTGGGAGAGTGGGGGGGAGGCGGAGCGAGAGATTATGAGGGTCCGGGTGGAGGATGGGGATGCGAGTGATGAGCCCGAGGATGAAGGAGAGGAGCGTGTGAAAGATGAGGAGGGGAAGAGCCAGCGGAGAACTGCCGCTGCAGAGCACCGGCTCGTCACGACGCCAATTACTGACAGCTCAGGCAAACCCGCTGTGACCGTGACGAATGCTCCGGAGGCCTCGACTTCGGGCGGTTGCGACCTGCACCACCTCATCTATGATCTCTCCACGTCCGACGACGACCTTACCAAGGTTGCTACATCCTTCACATCCGCCCTCCTCGCCCACTGTGCCCCCAACATCACCATTCGCCTCGAATTCCACTACACAAGCAGCCTCACAACCAGTATATTGCACTTCTCACACGAACAGCAAGCACGTCCCGGCCTCATTGTCGGCTACTTTCCCCAGATTAGCTCCAGTTCTGGTCCAAGCCACCGCATCTTCCCCTCAAGCCCGGAGATCGAGGCCGGCATTGATAAGCATCGCGCTGCAAGTCTCGGCGCAGAAATGCAGCAATCCGAGTTCAAAGTCTTCTTTGTGGCCTCGGAGAGCCTTGATTTCATGCATGAGGACAGCGTGCTTCTTGTGAGGGCCGACTCGGACTTTTTCGCGCCAGGGAGAATGCTGGGTAGGAATTCCAAGGAAGATGGAGATAGGGTGGGCGTAGGTGATGTTGGGGGTGTAGTCAAGATCTTAGTGGGCAGGCCACCAGGGATGGAAGCCGTAGCGAATAGGCTGTGTGGGGTTTTGTAGCTACTGGTCCGGCTTGGTCAGCCCGGCCTCGTTGGCGCTCGCGGTCGGCTGTAACAGCGGATAGGAGCATCTTGATAACTACTCTTCAAAAAAAAAAAAAGGTAAGCTTGCTATTGTATAAATTCCACATTAGCAAGCGGAGATTCGGGGCCGCTTGCTTGACCATGCAAACCCTAAGCCGCGGTCCGAATGTGATCCGACGGTGCAGATTAGGCGTACAAGGCCACCCGCGCGTCGCGCTTGGCCGTTATAGGTAGCGTTTCACCTACATAGTAAAGGTGTATATCACAGGCAGATAACCATCTGATGACGTATGGAGCCACGTTCGCTTCATATTTCCCAATGCGCTTTTAAGGTTAGTCTACTGCAGGGGACTTCTGTGTTAGCCATTGGCTGGATTGGGCGCACGAGTGCTTCCCGGCGTTGATACGGCAGCCCCGAACAAACTATCTGAAGCCCAAAGAAGGCCTTCTCGGGTCTGTAAGATCAGGCAGAGATTATGAAGTGAACAGGGCTCAGTAGGGCATTGCCAGCGACGCCAGCGAGGCTCGCGATGTTCAACACCATGCCAAGCATCACGAGATTTGGCGGCTCCTACAGGAACAAAACCTCCCGAGAAGTGGGCGGGGCTAGGCTGAGCCTAATTAAGTAAAAAAGCCTCAACACCACGCCCAGTTGATGTTTCGCTGGCTGTTGTTGCAAGTCGAGATGTGATCAAATAACCAAAGCAGGTAGCGGTACGCGTGGTGGGGTAATATGGAGATTTACGTAGTAGACATGTTGGGGGGCAGCAGGGTTAGAGGCTTGCAAGGCTGAACTTTTGACTTGATCAGGAATAGCGTTATCTGTGAAGATAGCCTGCTTTTGGCATAATGCGAGAGGCTGAGCGAATAATTGGACAGCGCATGGAGCGTCTTCATCTCGCGCCGGACGCCCGTTGTTGCAACTACGTAGATAGTTACCCAGCGATCTGTCTATAAAGAGCCTGCGTCTCGCTGGCGAAAACCCAACAGCTCGTGCCCGAAAGTCCAGGCCTCTCTTCTCACAGATCCGTCCGTCTACTATCTTTTAAGCCTTTTTTAATGCTACCATTTGCCCCTGCCTGGATCTCGCACCTCACACTATCATAAAGCACGTGCTGAAAGGGTGTGCCTTTTGTGTGTTCGTATCTGCTTGAATATCATCTTTTCCATCGCTTGCGCTCTACGGCATCAGGACCGTAGTGATAACCGCGGCGTGCCCCAGGCAGTCACGCATCCTATTGTCCCATACTCGTTTCACGCAGGCCTTGGCCTTGCCCAGTCCAGTGTCCTCCCGGATGAACTCGAAGTTTGGTGGGGGTGAGGCACAGTGGCCTGGGATGGCACGTCGCGGTGTGGAGGACTAGCGCCAGAGTATGCGCTGCGTGCGGCGCGGATGCGCGCTCTCGAAATACGGGCCAGTCAGACAAGTGCGTTAGCTCTCCCAGCATTCATCAAGCCTACGCAGGCGCGCGCCAAGCACCGCTGAAGACGAAGGATGGAGGCTAGCGCTTAGGCTGCGGCGCGCGTTGACTGGGGCGGGCGCTAAGCGGGAAGCAAGGCGCGTAGATGGGGCGTGAAGTCTGTTGGACCTGTAGGTAGGTAACGAAGGGCAGAGTACAGTACTGTAGAGGGCTGTGGGCGCGAGGAAGCGCGTCATTGGGACCAAACCACGCCAGCCAGAGTAAAAAGGAAGGGTTACGTTGTATAAGAGACTGGCAGAGACGTGGAACGATCCCGCAATTTCGCCGCAGGGAAAAGGGCAGGTCGCAGGGACGCCTTGTGGCTGTGCCGCAGCGCACGCCTCTGCTGGGTAAGGCGTGTTTGCACACCGCTTCCCCGTGCACACGGGCCGATGCCGATCCCACTCCTGATCAGCCCCCGACGTTATTAACGCCAGCGCTCAGCCCGTAAGGCGTGGGCTCTGGAGCATGTCCGCAGCCGTGCGGGTGCGCCGTGGTCCGCGGGAAGAGCAGTGCTGCGGGCAATTTGGGCGTCGTCGTGGACAGAGTGAGCGCGCTGCGGCACCAATCACGGGCTGGCCCTCCTCGCCGGAGATGTTGACCACTTCCGGTGGACGTCATGGCCGTGGTTGCGGCTCTGCGTGCTAAGAGGGGCAGAGGGGCCGACACTGCGAAGCGCCGTGGTGCGGCGGCTAGCCGAAGATCTCTATCCGCGCTGGAGAGGCTCTCATGCCCGCTGAAAATCTCATTTTACCGACGGTCCTGGTGTGTTGCGCTCGTGGGTACTTAAGTCCTGGCGTTTCAGCCGCTGCTCGTTTGCATCCGCCTCCCCCTCCGTTCCTTTGCCTGCATCTGAGGCTGCACAGTCCTTACTACCATTCCTAGTCTTCTTCCATATTCACCAACGAGCGAGACTCGTGAGACTATTCCCGGCTCTTACTTACCAACCCCACGATGGCTCCCCAGCTCTTCGCATTGGGCGCCGCTGCCCTGTCGGCGCTCCCGCTGGCGACTGCGCACATGAACCTGAAGCACCCGGTGCCGTTCGACTACACCGAGTTGAAGCAGGACCGCAGCCCCCTCACCTCGACCCAGTACCCCTGCAAGTTCCAAACGTACTCGTACTCGGAGCGCACGACGCTGGCCGTTGGGTCTTCCTACACCATGGACTTCTACCCGGGCGACTCGGAAGAGGTGGCAGAGATCGGTAGCACCAACGGTGCTGCTGTGCACGACGGAGGATCCTGCCAGCTCAGCATCACGCTGGACAAGGAGCCCACCATCAACTCCGTCTTCAAGGTTTTCCACTCGATTGAGGGCGGCTGCCCCGGTCTTAACAACCAGGCCTCGACCTTCCAATACACCCTGCCCGACTCCATCCCGAACGGCGACGTCACCTTTGCCTGGACTTGGTTCCCGGTCTCCAGCTACGCCCCCGAGATGTACATGAACTGCGCTCCGGTCACTGTCACCGGCGGATCGGACGACACCACGGCATTCAACGAGCTGCCCGACATCTTCGTTGCCAACATCGGCTTCAGCACCTTCACGGATGGCCTTTCTGCCGTTTCGTCCCTTCTTAGCAGCACCGTCACTCAGGCCAGCCTGCTCGCTTCTGGAGAGATCCCGAAGTGCCTGGCCCAGGGGGAGAAGGTGGTGCAGTTCCCGAACCCTGGAGACAGCTTGGACGTGAACAACGGTGCTTGGGCCCTCGAGGCGCCCTCAGGCCAGTGTGCGGGAGGCAGCAGCGGCAAGGCAGCTGCAGGCTCGAGTGCTGCCTCGAGCGCTGCGCAACCCTCCACTACTGAGAGTGCCACCTCTTCGACGACGACGATCCCCGGTGCCGCCTTCGCTGAAAGCCCGTCGGCCGTTGCCACCACGTTGCTCACCACGACCGCCGCCGCCGCCGCGCCCATCGCAGAGACTACGACCGCCGCTGCTGAGGTTCCTGCGGCTGTTGTCTCGACTGCCGTTGCCGTTGCCACCGAGGCTGCTGCTGCTGCTTCCTCCACCTCTAACGGGCTCTGCACTGACTCCAACGACGGCCAGGTTGTCTGCAACGGCACCTCCCAGTTTGGTCTGTGCAACAGGGGCTCTGTCGTGTGGCAGGACGTCGCCGCTGGAATGGTGTGCAAGGATGGCAAGGTCGTTGGAGCTAACCAGAAGAGGAACGCCCACGCTCACGCGCACCACCGCCGCCACGGAAGGCACAACTGAGGTGTCTCCAGCGCGAGTCGAGCCGTAGTGTGAAGAGCTTAGATTTCACCTTCTATAAACCTCTTGCTAACAATTAAATCGAGTGTATAAAGCTTATTATCAACCTTTTGAATACTATTTTGCTTGGATGCACCGCGGCTCTGGATTGTGCAAGGATCGTGTGTGGACCACCGCACGGCCTGGGCATGGCCGTGAAAGGGCCACAAACCACCCAACCGTGATGTTTTCTGAATTGCGGGGCCCGCTGCAGTCGTACAGCTCGAGACCGGTCGGTGGTTGATTCTACAACAGTGCTTCTGGGGTAAAGGGGCCTCCGCAGGCTCCTGTTCATCCGCAGCAGGAAAGGGTTTAGGGGAACAGCCCTTAATGTTGCTCGCTACAATGTATTGCAATTTCAGGGACCAGCTTAGCTGGCCGATCTCACCAACGATCTGCCTAGAACAAGGCATGTGGAAGATCATCCAAGCCTCTGCCGACTGGCAATCTTGCCATCCCTTGGCCTCAGGAGGCGCTCTTTAATATCCATAGCCACCTTGGACTGAATCCTTGGTGCCGCTAGAGTGGTATTGAGAGCAAGCTGCCCACCGTTGTGCGAGCCTTCTGGCGATCGATGCTGTTGTAGGCATACGTGGACGTCATTTTGCGGCTGGAATCACTGCTTACTGCCGAACTTGCAGCCGCAATTTTCCACCACCACATTTATTAATGGCATCTGGTTCGTCTTTTTCCCCCCCTGCCATGTAGCTCGCTAATTTGAAGCCTAGTAAAATGATGGAACACGTTTGTTTCGACGTAAGGCATAATGGAAATGTCTTATACCGCGTTTTTCTGGAACAAGCCAGTCATAACAACTGGATACAGTTTGTTCTGTCACACTGCGGATGATATGGCAATTCGAGAGTATCTTCTTTGGTTGCGCGACATCTTTTGATTTTCCCAAGACGCGAACAAAGAAAGAAATAAGAACTCTACCAACAGCCGAGGCAGTCTTGATTTACTGTTGATCTTCTCGGCTTAAGGATTCAACTTTGCAATCACATTTATACAGTAAAGCTCTGTTGTCAGACGCTTGATATGTCCGTGCCAAAGCTTTCCCGCAAACCTTTTAACTTCAGTTGCCCATGCTCAGAGAGATATATAGTATGATTTTCGGCTAATACCTTCGTACCAGACCGCAGGTCGATCGGCACGGTACCAGCCGCGGTCGATGATAGCTGGCTCGGCACACGTATTTGGCGTACGATCTCTTTCCTACCAGGGAAATCCCGCTCCCTGGGGCCTTGTCAATCACTGCGAGCTCTTTGCTCCAAGACTGACACACAGAGAAGAATCGAGACTGGAAAACTGGCTCTGAAATCGGTATTCTCAATTACTTTTTCTTGCGCCCAGGCTTCTCGTCGGATTCGTCGGCTGCGTTTCTCCCATCCTCCACTCCCTGCCTGACGAGCCCTCAGAGTTCACGTTCTCCAGCCTGGGCAACTTGCTTCACGCTCGCTTAGAATTCAACCGCATCATGGCCGCGGGTGTGGTACTGGTCGACCGCTCTACTCAGAGTGCCGCACGTCAGCAGCACCTCGGCATCACCGAAGATATCTGGAGGAGCTCAACAGGGCGTAGAGAATGCCGAAAAAGTATACATAGCAAACTATATAGAAAGCATCCAGCTACAACAGATGAACTCTTAGGTTGCAGCCCAGAATCTCGCAGGCAACGAACAACGGAGCGAGGAAAAGAAACTGGTCACTGCTGCAGTAGATTTTGCTAAGTTCTGACCGTGAGGTAGTTCTAAAACTAAGAAACCTCAGGGTTGCTACTACGAATATCAGCCTTACGCCTCTTCCCGTATCTGATTCGAAGACGCAACTTTCCAATGTCAAGCTCATGTTCTCAGCCCAGCCAGAAGTCTGACGGCCCACCTGCATGCCGTCTCGAATTCTTTTCGAGGAACTCGTCCGTTTTCTTTTCCATTTTTTCCCACCATGTGTATAGATCCCCGTCTTTCTCGGAGATCAGCTTCGCAATTTTTGCCATGTCTCTCAAACTCTTCATCCTCTCTACCGCCTCATTGAATACCGCTTCACAACCTTCTCTCGCTTTCTTAACTTCTTGAGATCTCTTCATAATCTGATGCATATAAGTCCTCTCGACCAACGATAACTGCGCGACATCTTCTGGAGCCCATAAGATTGTTTTGGGATCGAGAAAGACATCCAGCTTGTCGAGTTGCACGAATTGCTCGTGCAACCAGTCGCTGAATCCGCCAACGCTGTCGCCTTCAGCAACGTCCGCCGCCGTCATGGTAGGAACAATTTGAGCACATTTCATCACTGCTCTCGCTGCCTCGACGACGCGGTTCAATCCGTTGTAGCAAGTGGCAAATTTCAAGTGCGCGTAACACATATCTCTCCTCGAGATTTCGCGCCCTTGATGCAGCTTCCACCACTCTTCCAGCTGCGTGAGGCCCTTCTTATAATCCGGCTTATCATTCCTCATGACGACGAGCCCATAAATGCGCATATGGAGGTCGGCCAGACTCTCCCACCCTGACGACGAGGTTGAACTGAGTGCCTCGCGCTCCATGTTGAAAGCCAGTGCAGACGCCGCAGCAGCCGTGTCTCCTGTCATCATGTGCAGATAGGACTCCATGTCCCCTAACAATGAGCGAAGGTCTGCGGTCTCGGGGCTGTCGTTCTCGAACGTCTGACGCAGCCAGGTGGCCATACCGCCGGGCGCTTGCTTCTCTACAAAATCCGCAAACACATTCATAGCCGGAGCGTCAAGCATGCTTTTGGCCAGATTCCCGAATTTTGATACTGTGTCTTTCTCCCGTTCGAGCGCGAAGTGGAATTGGTGGCGGAGAGTGAAGTTTTCGACCATCTTCTCATCAGCCCACACATTTTGCAGCAACCCCATCATGCCTCCCCGCTTGATCTCGCCGGAGACTAGACGTATGTTTTTCTTTGCCTCTTCTCGATCCAAGGACCCTTCTCGATCAGCAATCTGCACCACACAGGTAGCCCAATTTGTCAGATTCTGCAGCTGACAACGCCTGATGGCGTTGAACAGTTCCTTGTTTTGCGGGTCATCGGCCAGGTTTCTTTCATAGAGCTCCTTAGCTTTATCGATGATGCTGTTCGTCTGCGCAAGGCTGGCTTCGGCATGACGGAGTTGGAACCAAGACAGCTCTCGAGGGGACGATAAAATCCATCCAGTAGGATTCGCCCTTCTGTAAGTCTCTGCTGCATCCAAGGCCATGCGAACGAGTGAAGATGCGCGTTTTTGATCTGTCTCGAGACGATTGAGTGTCGTTGAATATGTAAGGATGGCATCCAGATCCGAAGACGTCGGCACACCACCCGGACGCACGAGAAGCGTGAGCATGTGCACCCGCAGCAGGTGTCTCCAGATCAGTGGGTAGAACAGTTTTGTCTGCCTCAGATTGACCCACAGCGACTTCATGGCCAGGGTGTAAGTGCAGTCGAACAGGGTCATGCCCATTCGCTCGACCTCCTCCTGAGGATCTCCATCCTCGAGCGACCATGCCATGGCGATAGCGTGCAGGTTGTGCACATAGTCCTCATGCTGCTCAACCCCACCCCATTCCGCGCTCACAAACTCGCTAGCAAATGACCCCATGCGAGGGTTGTCCCACAGGAGCGCCTGGCGGATGTACGCGAATTTCGTTTGCTTCCAAACATCCTCCGTGACCGCCGATCGGCATATCAAGGTGAAGATTGGATTCACGTGGTAGCATGACACCTTTTTGCCGTCGGTCCTCGTGATGGAAGCGTGCTCCAGAATGCCTGCACGAAGCAGTCTTTCCTCGATCCCGGGCCAGTGCTTGGTCCGCAGGCCGGCCATTTGCGCACCTTCGACGATCTTTTGGAACTCCGGTGAGATCCAAGTCCCATATGAAGCCTCTTGGAAGTATTTAGAAAATGGCAAGTAGAGGAACCAGTAGTAGTAGTTCAGGTTTTGCGGCATGAGTGTCCAGAAGGGCGCGAAGTCTCGGATCTGCATGAGAGTTTCGTCGAAGTTTATGAGGGACTGTGTGCCCATGGCGCCGCTTATTGAGCGGACAAAGCGGCACCTCTTCCACTCGTCGTAGTTTGTTTTACATACTCCATACAGAAGCAGGCTAAGCAGCTTCTCGCCGTCATAGTTTTCGCGCTTTAATGCCGGTAGAATCATTTGTATGGCGGCGGGGTTGCCTTCGAGAAGAATGGCAACGCGGCGAAGGAAGTCAATGTTCTGTCGTCGATAAAATGATTCAGGCGGCCGAGTCCTCAGGCCAAAAGCCAGTTGCTGAAGAAGATCCACGGAATCAAGAACCGAGAGTCCAGTAAGGTTATACTTTTGTCGTTCGGAAGCGATGTTGGCCATTTGCACCTCATTCTGGCGAGAGGAGACAATTGCCATTGACCCGTCACGGGTGGCCGCGTTGATGAAGGACTTCAGCTCCACTGGCACATCTTTCGACAAGAGCGTCGAGTCGATTAGTAGTGGTGTGTCAAAAACCTCAGCGCTGTCAAAGATGAGGAGGTATTTTCCACTACTGAGCTTGCCAAGAATTTCTGCCTCTGTCCGCTTCTCGGGCTCCATTCCCAGTTGCGCTCCGATGTCTTCCACGATGTCTTCCACAGTATAATAGTCGTTGTCAGCAAAGTCAACATACGCCGACCCTCTGATCCACCCTGAGGCCTTCCACCAATTGCAGATGTAGCGGAGCAATTCGCTCTTCCCGCATCCCCCCTGACCGTGCAGAAGAACTACCCGGGAGACAGAGAGGAGAAGCTCGAGTGACATAATATCAGTGTCTCTCCCAATCAAATCTTGACGTGTGGGGATAATGGTCTCTCTGGTCTCTCGATTTGCGGGCAAAATGTTCTTGACTGAAGTCAAAACTTTTTCCAAGTGCGAGAACATAGAAGTTTTTGGCTGAGGACTGAGCGATGTCTCGAGAATTGCGGGTCCCTGGACTGATGTGTATAGCACGGGCACAATGTAGTCTGCAAGATGCACATTGTACATGTATCGTGCTCTCCTGGAGCGGCTCTTCATTAGAGCCAGGCGTGACAGTCGCGCGGCGTCCTGGACCGATACTCGGCTGATGAGCAGAGACTGATAGAAAGCATTCATGAAGACTTCGACAGCTTCGTCGACAACTTTGTATGCCATTGCCAGTACCGACTGGACACCATGGCCCAGGAGAACCTCGGCCAGGTTGCTCCCGGGATCGGAATATTGAAAGCTCGCGGACTCGCAAGCATTCAGCACGACCGTCTTCACACCGGCTCGGCAAAGCTCCTTGCCGACCTCATCAGCAGTCCTAAAGTCCTTCTTCATCTTGAGTGGATTTAGCAGATCGGGCTTGCAGAATGCGAGAACAGCCCTGTGTATTATCAGCGCCGGCCTTGCGAGCTGGATTAGTTGATGCAGTAGCAATACCCCAGACTTACTTAGGAGCTCCTTTCGAAACGTCTTTAATTCTGCCGTGCATATCTAAGTGGACCAAATCATAGTCCTGCTCTTGCAGATGCTCTCGAAATGCTTGCCATGTCGGCGGACGAAGAACCTTCAGTGAGACCTGTCTATCAGGATTTGTCTTAGAGATCTGGTCGATGATTGCTACCAGACATCTGGAGACAAGCAGATAGTCGAGATCTGTATGTTGCCCTGGACGGGAGACAACCAGGAGAATTTTGAATTTACTTTCATGTGGTGGCCCATCGTTGCTCAAGAGGGCTTCATCCTCGTGGTGTACGGTGCGACGGACGCTAACGCTGTCAAAATTGCAGCCGGAAGGCCAAACTGCGATGTCTTCCAGCACTTCCCAGTGCATCCGTTGCAAATTATGCCCTGCATTTGCTGGATAACCGTCCGCCGGGTCAGAGCTGGAAGCTCTAGCACTAGTGACAATCTCCAGCTCAAGGTGGCCATCCTGGGATACCCTGCCGCTCCGTGTGATCTGGGCAGCTAGATTGCGTCCATAAGAAGAGAGAGCCTCTGAAGCGAAGTCGGCTTTGGTGGTCTCGAAAGGCTCGGCAATGTAGGTCTCGAGATACCATTTGAGAGCTTGCTCAGGCTCCTTGCCGAATCCACCAGAGTCTTTGAACGGGTCCGTCAGCCTTGTCTGCGTTGTACTCTCGTCAGCTGTGATTTCAACCCCCCATTCTGAAGAGCTGTCGGCAGAGTTCACAGCTGCCGGCTGGTCGTGGACGGTGGAAGTGATTTCGCGCAAACGAAGTCGGAACACCATGGTTGCCGATAGTCAGCTACGGTGGCTCATGGAACTTAAAAAAAGGGAAAGTTGAACTTAAGAGGGTCGATTTTGGGGTGTCGCAGCCTGGCGGGGGGTGACACGACGCCTTCAGCTGCTCAGCCGCCGCCATCGTTTTTCAGCTGCCAATCGTTTTAGGCTGCCCAGCCCTTTAGCTGCTCAGCCACCAATATGTAACCCTGTCTCTTCAGAGTCCAGCCCGCGCCAAAGAGGCTGCTTTCAGAGTGGCTTTACTATAAGAGCTTCGCCTCAGTCGCATTGGCGCCCAACCTTCCAGAAACCCAGCTGCAATTATGGCGCCACAATCGCATGAGCCAACTTTCTACCTCCTCAAACGCCGCCTCCCGGCCTCGGAAAGCGCCCATCTCCTGGGTCGCGTGGTCCGCCAATATCAAGATCCAACACTCGACTACACGCCGGAATCGCCGTCTCAGACCCTCACGGCCGAGGCTTTCAGCCGCTTCTTGCTGGCCGTGCAGCACGACGACAGCGCGCATTTCACGGCGCAAGCCTCACGAGACGACACGGTCTGGGCCAAGCTCAGGGGCCTGCTATCGCTATCTTCCAATTCGGCAGAGGGCGGCACGACCGATGTGACGTCGCCGTGCATCACCACGCGGCGCCTCAAGCTGGAGGTGGACTACTTCAACGCCCTCAAGGCTGCGCCCGAAGCGCGCCGGAAGATCCTGCAGATGTGTCCCGTAGGCGGCAAGGTGTACCTCGTTGTAGGAACGATGAGCGTACAGACAGCAACATTCAAGCGCACGGGGATGCAGCGCAATGCCACCAAGGTTTCGGGCTCTCTGCCTGTTGGCGTGGCTGCGAGTGCGGCGGCTGCGTCCGCAGGCGTGCCGCTTCCCTTCAATGCCATGTCCAATCCTCAGGCGGGAATTCAGCGCTCAAACTCATCGGACTGGACGATGGACTTCAGTGCCACTGCTGTCGGAGAGGACGGGCAAGCCATCGAAGGAGCTGAGGAAGTGTTTGCTCTTGCTTGCAAGGAAGTAACGCGGGACTGGCGCGGCTTTGGTAGTGATGTCAAGATGAAGGTGAAGCGCCCAGAGTATCGGGGTGGGCAGCACTTTGGGCAAAAGGATGATTCGGATTCTGAGGAGGAAGATGATGATGAGGATGAGGAGATTTTTGCTGCTGAAGGTCTCTGTATCACGCAGGCCGAATTTGAGATAGTTGGATCTGAGTCTTTCGTCTTTCGACCCGCCTTCGCAGACGAAACCTGAGCATGCACTGATAGTTGTGGATTCGATGTAGTCTAGGATAGAACATGAGATGAAACAAAGATTCAAATCCCAAGTCATAAATTAAATTGAGAGAAGGTTTGCAAAACAAACAATCATGTTCAGTTCGTGGCAATATATTCTCTCACATCCAACACTTGTTTATTGTTACTGTTGCGCGTGTCAAATTGTCCCATTGTACATTAGTCGGTCGCAGAGGGAATGTGATCTGTATTGTGTTGTCCGGTTAATAGTCCCTTCCTCGGTGTGGCATCACTTTTTACAAGTACGGGACGTCGGCATCCGAGATATTCACGTCATCAAGCTGGGAAGTTCAATCGTTCCCTGTCGTTGCCAAGTAGGGGTCCATGGTTCCCCAGGCTCCTTAGTCGGAAATTTTCACCATGGCGGACCATTGTAGGAGTTTTCCGCCCGATTCGGATACGGCCGGTAAGAGCAGGAAACCTTGATTGCATAGCTGTATGGGTTAAAACCTTGCTGACAGCACTAGTCTAGAGTTTGACCTGAACTTCAAACCTTTACTAACCACTTGGTTGAGCACTCCCAGAATGTTGCTGGAACAAAATTGCATGTTGATGTGAAATAATGGGGAATCCAGATTGACAACAGAGAATACTTCCATTTCATTGCTTATCGATCCGTTCTTTTCGAAGTTTAAGTGAAGAAAGAGCTTCATGTGACGATTATTTGCGGCCAGGCGGTCACTTCTGAATCACCTTTGCACGGCTAGTCATCTCAAGCTCTTCGTAAAGCGCCAATCAGACTTGACTGGTCCTCCATAAATTAACGTTTCCTGCCAGACCATAGATACCCCACGCCAAAATTCTGAGCATGCATGCAGCATGCTCCAAAATTATGCTAAATCGCGAAACCCCCCGCGAGTTCCATGACACCGTCGGGATCAATCCGTCCTCGAATGCTCGCTAACCGAGCTGCATTTTGCGCACCATACAACTCTTCGGCCGTCATGTTGGAGATGGCGTAGTTGGGATACGCTGTGTAATCATCCGGATAGATGCCCTCCTGGATGGCGACCTTCTTCAAGTTCTGGACTGAAGTCCGCATTGCGTCGTACCAGAATGCGTCGTCCGCTGGCGAAGTCCAGGCGAAGTACAGATTCAGCTGCGGAGACAAGAGTCAGTCAGTCCACATGCGGAAGTCAAGGGAACGTTGCCAGAGGTGTCTGTGGATGCAGCAGTGGCAGTGCTTAGAGTGGTTGACTCACTGGCAGCGGTGACCCGGAGTGGGGAAATGCACTGTCGGTAGCCTTTTGGCCGTATGATTTCAAAAAAGGCTCAACATCGTAGCTGATACTCGTCCCACTGTGCAAAGCCATGACCTTTCCAAGAGACTAGAGGACGCCGGGCGCAAGTTAGCCAACGCTGTAATATTACGGGAACACTCACATCAGTCTCGTTTCTGACGGCTGCCAGGAAGTTGGGCGTCAGTTTTGACGTCGAAAGAGTATGGAAAGTGCCTCGCACGTTGACTATGAGGGTAGAGGGGAAGCCCTGCACGAAACTGGAGAATGTTTGAGTGTTGACAGTATTGAGAATAGTAGGTATTCCATCAAACGGTGCGAAGCTGGTAGGCCGACTTGGGCCGTCATAGAAGAAGATGCCTAGAGCAGTTGTGCCAGTCCCTGCGCCCTGCAGCGTGGTTATGACTTGCGCTTTTGGATCCGTATTGATGGAGTCGAAGATCGAGGTTGCGTTGAGTATAGCGGTGACTTCACTTGTATCGTAAAGGGCGAAACCGCCCTGCTCATAACATCAGTGTGAGGACGCGCAAAACGGGAGACAAGGTCGAACGCGGTAGGACTCACGTATACTTCAGGAGACTGCGCGTGGGTGTAGTATTCGGCTGATGTGACGATGCCGAACCGGTTGAGACCTCCCTTCAGCGCGAAAAATAGATCTGGCTGTGAGGAATCGATGCGAGAAATAGTTCCATTCTGTGAGTTTGATTATCAGTACTTGGTATCAGGGTATCTTTTGTCTGGAAGTACTTGCCGGCAGCACAATAGTAAAGCTCTTCACGGTATCGCAAGTTAGACCATGCTGATTGGTTTTCCTGGTAGTCGCTATCGTTAGGAAAGCCAAATGCATGACGTCGAGTAGAGAGTGAGGCAAGCAGTCTGAAGGAGGGGCAATGATTATTGGTACCAGGAGTAGCCACCGCCAAGAGTGAACCCGCCGACTCCCGGCCCAACTGTTCTTCCACCGACGACGTTATATCCAGTATCCTGCAACTTCTTGTATACTTCGGACCAGGTCTGTGAAGTACTTGTCAGATCGAGTCATCGTCCCAGATGTAGCATACACACCATTCCCATTCCAATCTGAACGGAGCCGTTATCAGCGGATAAGACGACTTGATCCATGCGCGTGAGCGAGATGTGCACACCGGTGGTGCTGGAAAACCCCGGATTGGAGGCGTGTCCGCCCGACCTGACAGCAAATGGAACCCGGGATGCACCAATGACTTGTATCTATTGCAGAGGTCAATGAGAATACACCCATGGACGCTATCCAAGCATTTATGCACTTACGGCGGTAGCCACATCCTCTGCAGATCCGGCTTCAAGCACGCAAGCTGGAATCTGGCTGGACGAAAGATACCAGTGATGTATGTTTGATGCGAAATTTGGGTCCACTGAAAAGCTCAGAATCTCTGCAGTCTGCAGTTATGATGATTGTGGAAGCTTACGAACATAGATGACAGCGCTTGCACTAGATATTTTCGTGCCTATTTCTTGGCATGCTTGAGCTGCGCTGCCTGTGCTTGCGTACGAAAAGGGTACAACTGTCAGCACCCAGAGAGCCAAAAGAGCAATGTTCAGATGGGACATTTTCTCTAGCAGAACGATTGAATGAGCATGTTCCCTTCAAAGTGTTTCTTATTTGTTTATATATGCGCAAGAGAGAATTGATGCTGGCTGCCATTGATTCCGGGAAGAATAATCATGTACGATGCAGGTCCGCTGGCATCCATGTCAAATTCGTACATCGAGTGCATTCATTCGACAAAAGTTTTAGGCTCAACCTAATAATCCAAGTTGACGATCATCACACCACGTAGCACCCTCGGCACTAACATTGCGGGGTACCTAAACCTCGGTCGTTTGGGCCGCGATGTATCCATCCCGTGAAAGATAGGCAGCATGTTTTAGTCTCCAGCAATGTCCACAATATTTCGGAAATTACTGAAAGCCAAAACCTCCGGAGTAGCAACAAACTTGAAGTCTTACCGTAGATGCCAGCAAAAGTCATTACGATGATACAGAAGGTGTGGCAACAAGATACAAGGCGCCCAAAAAGGGAGATCATAAGCATTGCGGGAGTAATTGAGGCTCTGTGGAACATAAACAACTGGAGCTAAGAGATACTATCTTAGTCTACCAGAGCCCTGCTCATCGTAAGACTCAGTACACTAGAGCCTGGAAATTTTGCGGTTCAGCGTGTTTCAGATGATATTCCAACCAGCATGCCCTTGGGATCCTGAATCACATCGCCAATTCCCCTCCAAATCTAGGACCACTCCGCCAGGAGCCTGCATAAAATGGGCTGCCAGTCAGTACACCCTCCCGCCGCCGGCGAAACGCCAATGAGAATTTGTTTGCGGGGATCTTCAGAAGCCGGAGAAGACACCGTTTCTGTCTGTGTTGCAGCTCACAAAGTGGAGCCAGCAAGTTCAGCTCCCAATGAGATGCTGTTCGGCTAAGCATTGTAGCATGCGCCGACCGCGGGATACATGAAGCCCCGCCCGACGCTCGTATCCTGAACTGGAAATGGCGATTTCAACAATTAAGTTTGAGGGCTGTCATCTTCGCATTCTTGAAGCTGAATATTGCGGCGGATGAAAACCATGGATAATTAAGAGCTGGCAATCTGTGAGCCTGTGCCATCAAATCTGAAAATTCATGCGAAAAAAAAAACGCCAGGAAACAAATTTGGGGGCCGGATCGACTGCATGCAGCACAGGCATTCGAGCGAACACCGATCGCGTGATGAGAAATGCAGTCCAGCAATAGACAAGATCTGCCAATGGATCCCCGCTCTTACGGGTCAGAGATAAGGCAGGCTATGCCTTAAAGACTTGCATTTAAACTCGTGCACCTTGGTCGAGGTCATCCTCTAATCCTTCTGGCTTTTCTCGCCTACAGACTCCCACTATTCTACCCTGGTTCCCGACCCAAAAGCGGAAAAGGATGCCGAAAGACAATAATCCAATCCCTGCCTTTGCGCTTGGTATAATCTGCCATATTTGCATCAGGAAAACCAGAGTAGAGCTTGATGGGAAAGGATGGCGCGTTGTCGGGCTTTTTGTTGGCGGTCTGTTATTATTGAGTTGTCATTTCACGTTTGCCTTTGGGTCTGACATGGCCGCATCCATCTATCAAGCTTTTATCTTTGGAATTCTCTTTACTACCAGCTTGTTTGCGAGCGTTGTTACCGGCCGCCTTTTCCGCCTGAGTGCGTTTCCGGGTCCTTTCTGGGCAAAAATCTCGCAATTCCACGCTTTCACTCTGGCAGCCAGGAGAAACCAATTGAATCTCGAGGTGCAGAGGCTCCATCACGAGTATGGAGACTTCGTCCGCACTGGCCCTCGTCATATTTCAATTAATAGAGCCTCTGCTATACCGCTCGTATATGGTATTGTCCAGGTATACCGGAGGCAAAGGTTCAGCGCTAATATGAATAGGCCCGCCATCCCGTTGTCTCAAAGCTCCATGGTATACCAACACAGGAGAAGACCCGTCCAAAATCGCCATAAACATGACCAGAGACCCCGAGATTCAGAGAAACCGACGGCGAGCGTGGGATAGGGCGTTCAGCATCAGAGGTAAATGATCTCTACTTTCGCGCTCCGGGAAAACAAACCGCTAATATGAACATTAGCCTTGGCAACTTATGAGTCTCGCGTGAATGCCAAAGCGGACGTATTGGTTTCCCAGCTTCGAAGTCGCGAGCAGAAGCCGGTAGACTTCACTGCGTGGGCGAATGCTTTTGCGTTTGATGTTATGGGTAACATAGGTCTCGGAAAAGAGTTCCATTCATTGGAGAGCGGCGAAGACCACCCTGCAATCAAGGGAGTCCACGACTCAATGGCCGCGATTGGCTTCCTTACTCCCGTCCCATGGTTGCTCAGGATGCTCTCTCAACTACCAGGCGCAACGAGCAAGTTGACGAAGTTCACAGAGTATTGCTGGAACCAAGTAATCCTGAAAGAGCAGGTAAGTGACCCGTAAGCGGCCTGGAAGTCTAGATTGCAGATGATCTCACGGGTGTATCAAGACGATGGATATGGACCAGGATCCACACGATCTCGTCTCTTGGCTGTTGAAAGCCAGATACGCGAATGACAAATCTGCGCCTCCGGGGAAAAAAGCGATGCACGAGGATGCGCGATTGATCATCATTGCCGGAAGTGATACAACTGCAGCGGCGCTGGCGAACGCTGTCAACTTTCTGGCGCGGCATCAACGGGTCTTGGCCAAATTACAGTCCCAGTTGGATGCCTTATTCCCACGAGGCGATGAAGATTGGTCATATGAGAAGGCCAAGAGCCTCCACTATCTTGATTACGTTATCAACGAAACGCTGCGCCTGAGACCGCCCGTTCCGAGTGGACTTGCTCGTCTTACGCCTCCTGAGGGTTTGCAGATTGACGAAATCTTCATACCTGGAGGCACTATTGTGTCCATTCCAGCTTATACCATTCAGCGCGACTCACGTTACTTCGAAGCGCCAAACAACTTCGTTCCTGAGCGGTGGAGTAAGATGAGCACAGAGACAGCGCCATTTATTCCGTTTTCAAGAGGTACGAGTGGAATTCGCCAGCGAAAGTTTCAAATTCTGAATTTTCCAGGTGCATTCAACTGTGCGGGCAAGCAGTTTGCTCGAATGGAGCTTCGAACGTCCATTTCACGCATCGCGCTTAACTTCGACATCGAGCTTGCAGATGACGCCATAGCCACCACGTTCGAACAGAACCAACGTGACACGTTTACGCTTACTTGTCCGCCACTAAGTGTGACTTTCAAATCAAGACTGGCCGCCAACTGGGAGGTCAGAGGATGAATCGACACACGGGATGCAGAACTGTACACTACGCGCTACCCGACACCTTCTGACAAGTGGACTTTGGACTTGCAGAAGATTCGTATTGAAGGGTTGAGAAGCATCAGGATTGGACCACATGCACGATCTGATACAGCGGCAGAATTGCATGCAGATAGTGATGGCGGCATAATGCTTCAGCTAGCCACTCGCTATCGCAGGACCCCGCATTCCTATATTACCGTCTGCTTATGGATGATCCCCAGCGGCGCTGTTACCCGAGCGGGGCGATCACCACATCTTTAATCCTTTTTGGTCACTTTCATGCATTGCCAAGCATGCAGACGGCAAGAGATAAGCCAACCACCCCTCGCTCTTCCCTTACCCCGTCTGCGGTCAGCTTACTTAAAGTGAGATACGCTGCAGTTGTTCCAGCCTTGTAGTGGAGTGTTCATGATAAAGCGAGTGAAAGAATGATAAATCCTCCCGGGTTTCGGGCGCCTTGGCCCAGTCTCTTGGTTCAATCTTCTCTTCTTGTTTTGTTTGAACATGGAGCCTCGCCAAGAGAATTATAGCACGCTGGAGGTGGACAAAGACAAAGTGGGGGACCTTCCGGTAGTGAACAAGGATGCACGCGACCTGCCACAGGTGGTTGACGGCAACGCACCAGAAGTCGTCGAGAAGAAGGGCGACGTTGAAGATGGACTTCACGCCGTGCGCGAAAAAAAGATATGCGGCCTTCGAAAAAGAACGTTTTGGATCGTTGTCGCCGTTGTAGCTCTGGTGGTCATCGGCGCGGCAGTTGGCGGCGGGGTAGGCGGGACTTTGGGGCACAAGGCTGATTCACCCACCGCTTCTGGACCACCGCAGATCCTTCCCAACTCGAATGTCGCCGCGGTCAACTATACAGACGGACAGAATGTCACGCACTATCGCGTTTATTTCCAGGCCACTACCACAGTCATCTACCAATCTGACTTCAATTCCTCGACCTCAGAATGGACGGTCTCCCCCGCTCAGGCAACAGACAACCAGACAGCCATCACGCCTCAGAACGCCACATCGCTTAGCGCGCATGTGAATCTACAGAGCGGCACAGATGTCAGTCTGGAAGAGCAGTACAGACAAAGCTACCAGAAACAGACAGCCCTAACTCGTGACACCAGGTTGATTTCCACCTCTACTTCATCGACACCGACAACACCATCCGCGAGCTCACGTCATCGCTATCCAACCCAACCTGGACCGAGGGAGACTTCAGACTCACCTTGCCAGTCGTCAACTCGTCAATCGTCTCATCTGGCAAGCAGTGCCCACAATGCAGCCCAAACAACACCATCGTCTATCAGAGCCAGCAGAACAACGAGAACACCCTCAACGCAGTCAACCGGAGCTCCGACGACGCGACAAAGCTGATCGCAGATACCGTCCGACCCGTTCTCGGCAGCAGCATGGCCATGACGCAGCTCACACCAGACAACAGCTCCGACGCGGCAACCTTCGCTCTGTACGTCAATGCCGGAAACCTGCAGGAAATCGCGTACAACTTGACGACTGGCAATTGGGACCTCCAAAACGATATGGGTAGGTCTTTCCAGCAGTGTCTGCGAAGAACCGTGTAAGCAGGGCTCTTACGAAAGACACTCACTAACTTCGGCGTAAATCATGTCCCAGAGACCGACGGCGTTGTGGCATCCCTCAGCGTAGAGGCGCACATTGCCGCGTGGTGCACCACATTGGACGATCACCGCAACATCAGGATCTTGTCGACCACCAGCAGCGGGGGCGTTCAGCTGATCTCGTGGAATGGTTCGCAGAGCACCGAGGGCTGGACGCAGCAAAGCTCTCTGGATGCGTTCGACTCTGTAGCCAAGAATTCGGCGATTGCGTTCAATGAGGCGGGCAGGGTCTACGCATTCGAGACTGGCCAGAGTGGGGAGGCGCAGCTTACGGAGTGGTCGTATCAAGACGGAAGTACGTTCAACAGGGTCGGGGTGGTCAACACGACTATTGTTTGATTTGCTACGAGGCGGAAGTCAGAATATCAGATACGGCAATGTGGCGGCCCGCCCGGATATCGATCCGCAGTACAGATGATGCGAAACGAGGTTTCGAGCCAATGGAAGGATACACAAGGGGACCACGTATTGATCGGACAGGATACCTCGCGAGTACACGATTCTCAGAAAATAAAACTACTGGCAGCACACATTGAATTAGTAGAAAGCAGGTGGCACAGCATCATGGGACTACGAAACCCGTTGCGGTTTCATTGCGAAATTCCACGTGAAGTATTCTACCAACTGTAGCCTTGTCTTGGAAGAGTCGTGAAGGGCTTGGGACAGGTCAGCAGCCAACCATCAACTGCTCCCGGAATCCTGGCGAGATAGAGCGGAGGACTCGGAAACAGCTTCACACTTTCTGAAATAGCTGAATCTGCTTGTGATCGGATCCTACTGGATCGTTTCGATAGGTAGTCGTGGCCAACATGGAGTGAGTGGAGCGCTTTGTTGGCAGGATGAAGTTTCATGAGGACGGACTCGAATTACTGAAGAAGCGCTCTTGACGATCGTGAGTGTTACGAGGCGCACGTGGCTCCAATGGAGCGCTGCTTCTCATGCGGATCTATTGTGGGTATCGAAGCATCTCAACCGCGGAACCTCTTGGTTTCGAACGATTCGGGCTTCCATTGCATTTTCCATGACCAATTCCTGCATTATTCGAGTGCCTCATCAAATCGACATATGGTTGCATAACTTGAATTGATATACAAACATAATGTGCATCATACAGGCTTGGGCGCTTTTGATTATTCAAATATCGGATAGGAATCAAGTTGCTCGGGAATAAAAATGGGGTGACGTGTGCGGGCCTTCCGCACAACCCTGACCTTGACTGAAATAATCCTCGACTGACCGCTTCGTATCGATCTCGCCTTCATCATACGTTACCACGACCTCAGTCTCTCTCAGGAAGTATTCTGGCTGTCTTGCTCAGACGCGTGCTCGCACCTCTTCCGGTGTGGACCGTACGCCGCCACAGACTCCAGGCTGTCCATCTTCATGACCTTGCATCCCTGCATTCGGTAATAGTTGTTAAGGTTTTCTGCACGTGTTCCTGCTCTATTGTCGATGCTGGTGATGATGAATGTGCAAGTGAATGTGAAGCAAATCTGTTATGAAGGATATTAGTTACCGTGAGACTCATGCAGAGTAAGAGATGCATGCAAGGCCAGTCATCGAGGCCAAAAGCTTTGATGTTCCTGCGCGTCCCAACTCGGAGACATGGGCGGGCAGGATCAAGGCGCCTCAAGGCACCGACCAAAGGATCGAAGTGAGGTATGATGATCATGAAGACGAGAAAGGAAAATTCTACGCATCCAGCATGGCCGATATCCAGTCTTGAACGCTCTCGGCCTGTGGCATCTTCATTCAAGGGGTTTCGGGCAGGGTTCAGGCATTTTGCAAAACATCATTCCAGGGATCGCCCTTCAAAATTGGCGGCATATCGGCATGACTTTCAAACGAAAGAAGAGGCGCTCCGTAGGAGAGTCGAGGAGGCGTAAGGAAAGCATCCTGGAGCTACGAGTGTCTATAGGTGTCACGGTAGCGAAGCGAGGCCAAAGCAAGGGAAATAAGAGTTCCCGATTTAGGTAATTATCGTATAAAACGTAGTACGAAAGAAGAAGAAGGAGGAGGAGGAAAGAAAGAAGCAACGCCGGAGATTTATACCCAACGTAGAGGTGTTAATTGTTAGTCAGCTCTACTTTAGTGTTTAGCCGACGTCTCGGGCCAGCACCGGATGATAACCCGGCGTTAATCACATGTGGCAGAGGAATTTAACTGGTGCCAGTAACAATAGGGAAAGACTAAAATCGTAGGAAGGCGGAACGGGCAATGCAGCTCAATGACAGACACGACGGTGCCTGATCACAAGGCGATCAGTACCAAATCTTCCGCTGCGCCGCTGTCAGGAGAGAGGGCTCACCCCGTTGCTGCGATAGCGCACAGAAATCTGGGGCCCCAGCCAGAGCGGAAACAAGCCACCCGCAGTGCAAATTAAGCCACTTGGACGGGAGCGAGTCATGTGGCGGTGATCATCAGCCTGATCTCCCACCCAAAAAGGTGGAGCTGAAGGGCTCCGGATGTCAAGGGCTTTTTTTCGCTAGGCAATACGATGACCCTCGTTAGGCGCGCCCCACTCGCTTGAAGCTACGTACGGCCTCACGTCCTCTGCTTTTGCTCACGGCGCCACACGGCGCGTGTGGATTGCTGCAGGGCTCCTTGTTCGGGTGTCGCCGATGTTTAGTATTCATGTAGAGTCCTTCGGTTCAATTTTGCAGCTCCAAGCTTGTTTGGGAAAGCACAGAACACAACATTAAGGGAGAGATCGCCAGCAGGGACTCAGATTTTGCGTCTTAAATGGGCGTTGTCACCGATAAGTGAGGTCAGAATGATCCTTTTGTAGCGCCAGAAAAACAGTCGCCCCTACCGTCCTTCTGCTAGATGAGCTGCACACCATCCCTAAACCCCCCGTTCTGCTATGGCTCTGGTGTTCAAGCGATGTTCGGCACTTCCCCATACCAAACCAGCCACAGATGATTTGTGAGGCTTCGTGTCTGGCTCTTCATTCCACTCAAAGCACCTGAGATGATGAAGAGCTATGCAACAAGCCGCTGTAATCATAGCAGATACATCCATATCACAAATAGGCGCAAAAAGTGGCTGTGAGCTGTGGTGTACGGGTCCAAAAGGGTGCATGAGTTGCAAAAAATGGAGACGCACGACGCGAACACCCTTAGAGCACTCTGCTCCTCTTTAGCTGCATTCCTCTTAGACAGAGCAAGCTTCAGACATTGGTCTTGCCCCGGTCAACCTCCGACTCTCGCTTGGCGCTTTCGTTGTGGAGCGCGATAGCAACGAAGCTCCTATCTCATCCGATGGGCTATCCTACCAGCGAACGGACGTGACCAGCTAGGCTGAGCTTTCGGCATACTTCTTCCAGAGGGCGAACAGCCTGAGTGAGCGCATCGATGATGTTTTGGCTAACGCTGGCATCTCTACTCGGACGCCATAGCTGGAAAAGGACGTTGACGATGATGGAGAATTGCTCGAGCCGTCGCACGAGGTGGTCGATGCGAACTTGCGTGCTGTAATCAGCGCAGCGGCGCTGGCAGTGTCGTACGTGAAGCCAGAAAGACAGCAGGGAGCAGGGTAGTGCTGGTCCGTATGTCGGTCCTACGAGAAGTGCACGTGCTGTGATTCTCTTCTCCAGAAGGCTGGTATTGGTCATGACAGGGGTTTCAACGATGCCGTGCTGCCGACTACGTCATTCTGTTTCGCCTTATCGTTTGTGTCGTCGAAGTCATGCTGTCAAGGAGGATGAATCGTTTGCATAAGTGTGAGGACACAAACAGAGGGTTGATCCCAGAAAGAACCGAGAATGAGTGGCATTTCGCAGAGGCGAAACTGACAGCAAACGTTTGTGAAGCCATCACAAAACACGGAGTCGTCGACGCAAGGCGCGGTCTTTTTCCCAACCTGAAGAAAGCGGGTCTCCCCATCCTTATCAACGCCATCAATGCAGGTTGGGCGGCAACAGGCCTCGTGCCTGGCTCTCCCTTGAAGAGCTTGGAATCAAGACGCAGGCACCGGAGGTCGTGGCGCGCTTGGTAGATATGCTCATAAGCGAAAAACCGAGGAATGGATAGTCAATCTATCTAATCGAGGGCAGGTACTTCGAGATCAAGGAGAATGTTCGACTCCGGGCGGCTGCAGGAAGCATTGGCCCCGAAGGACGGAGTGGGGACACTGTCTGGCGCAGACGTTGGAGAAAATGGGGGACGAATAGCATGCTCCAGACTGATAGAGGAGCACTTGGCACTGTCACCATTTCCGACTTTTATTTGCTTCACAGGGTATTGACACATTTTTTTCGCGGCTTGCAAATCATTCCGTCATGCAGCACGGCAGAGGTGAGCACGACCTAGCCAGAGCTTAGACCGCGTCGATCCAGTCATCGTGGAGGGGTGGCAGCGAGCAGCTGCATAACACTAGGGATGGTCAGAAGAGACTGCAGAGGCCAACGCGCTCGCAAATCCAGCTAGGCTCGACGCTAGAGGAAAAACCGATGCGCCAGGATGGATGGGATGGCAGTGTTGAGCGGGCTGGCGTGAGGGGGGAATGGACGGGAAGGGAGCGGTGTGAACTCCAGAGCGCGCCGGCGACAACACGGTAGCACACACGCAGGCGGAGCGGACGCGCAAGAGCTCAGCTGGGCGACCGCTGCAATTTTGCAGGCTCAGGGAGCGGCGTTCGCCCCCTGCGCGCTGCAAATGGCTGGTGAGGCCGCGGGATGGGGCGGCGTTATCTGTAGACGGAGAGAGGGTGAGACAGGCGGCCGTGCGAAGGCGTTCGGGAAGGCGGAAAGCGCGTCCCGGAAGCTTCCATGCAGGATGCGGACGAGTGGAGCGCGACCAATCAGCCGTTTCACAGCCTGCGCTTGTCGCCCAATCGCCGGCGGCACGCAGTCGCGTCGCGTCGCCCTCCTTCGCGCTGCTGCTGCGCACTGCCTGCTCCCCGCGTGCCATGACACGAATGGCTCCGCGCGCGCGCCGAAGCCGGCCACGTGAGACGCGCCCGGAGCTGATTCGACCACCGCCAACGTAACCGCGAACCCTGCCGATCCACTGCTGCAGCCGCCGTGGCGTCATCGCGCGACCGCCGCCGCACGTGACGGACGCGACGCCGGTCTCGCGCGCCCCTCAACACCATCGCCGCCGCCATCGCCATCGCCATCGCCCCCGCCCACCGCTGCGCTCGCGCCTGGCGCCGCCCGCCCGCCATGCCTCGCGCGCCCGCTCCTGCGCGCCCGGCCCGGCCCCCGCCCCGCGCCGTCGCCGCGATAAGACGCGCGGGAGAACGAGCAACGATCTTCTCAGCACGGGTCACTTTCGACAACGCAGCAATCACGCGCCACGACGCGTCCCATGGGCGCGCCCACGCCCTCGCCAATAATCGCGCCACTGCCGTCTGGACAGCCCAAGCTGGCCCCGCCGACTGCGCTGCCGAAGAAATGGCGGTGTATGGCGATCATACTGCTCGAACTGGTGGACCCGCTCGTCACGCTGCGCCGTCCCCGTCTGGCCTCGATAAGATGCGATGCGCTTGATAGCGCCCGCCGCCTTGATAAACTACCCGCGGCGCAACCTTGTCCAAGGTTGTATCCCGCACGCCTCCATGGGGGCCGCTGAGTCCAAGGCCGTCGCCGTCCCGGGCGCCGCTGATCATTCTGCTCTCGCTGGCGTCGCTGCCGGCGCCCAGCTCGCCGCCATGGGCAACAACCCCTCCGTCCCGACCGCCGACCCCGACGCCCTCGTCCCGGATCAGGACGCAGCGTCGACCGCTCTGCCTGGTGCCGACGAGCCCAACGACTCCAGTCAACCCGTCGCTGCCCACGATGTCGACCCTGCTGACCCGCCGTCTCCCCGCAAAGACGCGAAGGCCGCCGCGTCCGCCATGTCCGCCATGCCCGCCATGCCTGCCATGCCTGCCTTTCTCCGCAGACTGACCACTGCGCCCTCGGCCGTCCCGACTGCCACGACACAGGTTGAGAATGTGTCTGCCGGCCCGTCGTCTGCGAGTCCCGCCGACGGCCAGATGATCGGGGCCAAGGAGCACTTGAGCAAATCCAACGGATCCATCACCCGCGCATCTCCGCCCTCCGGCCCTGTCGAACTGCCTGCCGGGGAGCTGGAGCTGCCGCACCAGACGAGCAGGAATGTCTCTGCTGCCTTCGTCACCCTTCCCCCGTCGCGGCCCTCTTCTGCCTGCTCCGTGAGCAGTCTCGGATCCGCCGACCACGCTTTCGTTCCTCAGGCCCACTGGGACTCGATGCATCATGCCGGCGGAGACGTCTCTCCCCTCGACCGATCTGCCAACAGCTCGCCCGCGCCCCCCTCCTTCCGCGAGCCCTTTAACCATGGCCCAGCGTTCCCGAATGGACACGCCTATCACGCTGCCTTTTACGAGCGCAGAGACGATGGCGCCGCCACCATCGCCCTGTCTGAGGGCGATGCAAGCTGGCGCCAGGAGTTCCTGTCCGGCCAGGACACGGAGCCCATTTCGTGGCACGAGGAGAACCAGAGGAGGAGGAGCCTGGCCGCCGAGCAGCGCCTCGACATGGCTCTGGAGAGCCTGCGCAGGGACAGCATCCCTGCAAGTGTCGCCACCGGCCAGACCTTTGGCTCCTTTGCCCAGCCCTACCACTTCGAGGACGGCGAGAGTTTCGACGACGGCATGTACGACGTCAGACCCGAGTACTTGCCCCTCCCCGACGACGCTACCGATGGAACGGCCGACGACGAGCTCTCGGTCAGCATGGCCACCGCCAACGACTACGACAATCACTACACCACCGCCATGACCATCCCCGCCCAGATCCCGCACGAGCTGCACGAGAAGCCCTCCAATGCTTCTCTCTCCGTCGATCCCCTGTCCGTCCGCATGCAGCCCTCTCAGGATTCTCTCCGTTCTTTGCACGATGCCGCTGCGAAGGAGACTCACATGGGCCAGTCCGAGTCGGACACCGAGGTGGACAAGGCCACGACCGTGGCTGACGATGCAGAGGATGTCAGAACTCCCATCGAGCGTTCAGTCGCCCTTGACAATGTTTCTGAGATCAACGTACCGCACACTGGTGAGCATGAAGATGCTGTTTCGGCCAAGGACGACCTCG
Organism: Neofusicoccum sp. Z2; assembly: GCA_037356115.1. NCBI lineage: Eukaryota > Fungi > Ascomycota > Dothideomycetes > Botryosphaeriales > Botryosphaeriaceae > Neofusicoccum > Neofusicoccum sp. Z2. The sequence continues at coordinate 225,406 of JBAWJY010000035.1, read as the reverse complement.
GAGAGCGCAAGGAGGAGGTCACTCCTGAGTCCGAGTCGGTCGTCGGCGTTGCTACCGCCGAGGAGATCACTTCCGAAGATGTCACCCCACATGAGTCGGTCAAGGTGCTTGAGTCAGACGCCAAAGCCAATGAGCAAGAGGGGCAAGACAGCCTTGAGGCCAAAGCTCCCGAACAGGAAGGGGAGTTGGACGCCGTAGTCGCGGAAGAAATTCCTGCAGCAAAGACAGATGCCACCGCTTCCGACGTTCCGAGCAACCCTGAAGATGCTTCCCAGCCCGCCGTTCCCGCCGATGAATCTCCCGACGCTGCTGCTGCTCCCGCGACGATCGAACCTCATGCAACTCAATTTGACGCCGAGCCAACGACCCCCCAACCCGCCCTTGCGCCCGAGTCCGAACAGGTTGAGGAGCAGCTGAAGACCATCAAGGAGCCTGAGCCAATCGACAACGGCGGCCAGGTTTTCAGTGGCATCGGCGCCGCCGCCGTCCCGGTCAGTGCGATTGATGCGTCCGACGAGAACCCGACCAGCCCAGAATCACACGATATCGGCCCGGTCGATGACTCTGAGAAGGAGGCTGAGAGTTTAGCTTCACCGCCTCCCGATGAGCCTTCGACCGCTCCTGCAGATGCCACGGTCGTGCCTGAAGATGCCAACGGGAGTGTTCCACAGCCCGTCAACGTCGCCGCTTCATCCAACCCTGCCACTCCACAGAGCTCCGCTGCCCGCCCCGTCGAGCCTATGGCTGAGGAAGCGGTCAGTCTGAAGGAAATGCTGGATGACTCGAGGGTCGAATCACCACAGGACGCCCAGAGCGCTGCCAGCCTGGCGTTGACGTCCTCATTCCCGAAGGATGACAACGGCAAGGACGCGCATCGACCGGACAGTAAAGCAAGCGAGACCGGAGTGGGCCTCAAAACCGAGCTGGAGCCTGACGACAGACCGTCAAGTCAACACGACGAGCCTCCATCTCGCATCCCGGTCCGCAAGAGGAGGAAGAGTCTGCCGATGCTGTTCAAGGACATGAAGGACAAGGACAAGCTTCTGTCCTCGCTCAGGAAAGAAGCGAAAGAGAAGACTGGCTCGACACCCAAGAAGGACCAGAAGCGGGAGCAGCAAGTCGTCGCCGCGGCTGGTCAGACGGGCCTGAAGGACTTGGGTATCCCCTCTGAGCCAAGCTCACCCGCTGTCGCTGAGCCGTCCAAGACTATGTCTAGCCCGGCGAGGAAGAGCCGGAACGTGCTTCAGCGGAATTTGTCCACCAGTAAGCTCCTCGATCAGCCCTTGTCCTCGCCAGGCAAGGACAAGGAGAAGAAGAAGCGTGGCTCTCTCCTTGGGGCCGTGTTTGGCCGATCTACTATTATCCACGACGCCAACAAGGAAAAGGAAAGGGAGGAGAAGAAGGAGAGGGCTCTGGAGAAGGAAAGGGAGAAGGAGAGGGAGAAGGCCAAGAACAAGGAGGAGAAGCCCAAGAAGAAGGAAAGCAGAAGCCGACTGGCCATGCCAGCACGCCGTTACAGCCTGGCTGGGCCTCTGGGTGGCCATGAGCACGTTGCAGGATTCCCAACCCCTTCACTTGCCCTGCACAAGAGAGCACAGGAGATCTCGGCCCAGTCGCGAGACGACGGCCCTTACCGCCTTCAAGAGGGCAGTGGGCGCCCTGGCAGTGGGACGTCCCTGGATTCTCAGCCTAGGGACGAGCCCATCACCAGTGCTGCCGATCTGGCCGCCGCAGTCGCCGCCGCAGTTGATGCCAACCGTGATGAGCTCCAGACACGCGTCCGTCGGCCTGGAGTTATCCCCGAACCCGGCCCGGAATGGGAAGAATGGGAGCAAAAGGCGCGTCAGCTCGAAGGCCGCTACAGCAAAGATGTTACCGACTCGCCCTCGTCCTCCATCAGCATCCCCGCAGTCCTTCACGGGCCTGGCACTCCCACGCAGGCCAAATTGTTTCCGTACGGTCCCGACAGCTACGCATACTACCAATATGCTCCTCCACCTCTTCCTCCACATCTTCAGCCTCAGCCAAGACAGTGGTACTACGGTCAACCGCAGCGTTCTTCCACACTCGACGAATATCCCGGCGCAAGGCAGTACGCTCCCGGCTACGGCCATCTTCAACGCCGATATTCTGAGCACTTCACCTCTGCGCCAAGTTCAGGTGTGGCGCAGTACCCGCCCCATATGTACGGCATGAGAGATAGCGAGTACAGCGGGTACCCACCAGCGCCAATGAAGCAGACCAGCCAGCCGCAGCTTCGGCCGCAAAACAACACTGGCCCATCCAGCCCAAGCGGCGCCGCTGGCCCGTCAAGAGCGGCAGTCAACGACATCTCCCTGACTCAAGAAAGCAACATGGCGGGCAGCAAATCGGCGAGCCCTGTTGCCTCCAATGCCGCCACCGTCGACTCTTTGGACAACGAACCCGGCTACTTCCCACCCCCTCTGCCCCCAACCATCGAAGCAATCGAGAAGCAACGAGCCTTCTACGAGCAACAAGCCGCCCAAGCCGCGAACCGCCGCGACAGCGGCTACTCCCCACAATACGGCTACCCACCACAACAAGGCCTCGCCTACCCCCCGCAAGACTACCCCCCGCACCTCGCCGCTCAAGGCTTCTACCCCTACCCCCCGCAATGGTACTGGCCCCAAGGCTACCCGCCCTCACCCTTTTACTCAACGAACAACACCAACCCCGCCTCCTCAACCCACCCGCCTCAATATTCCCACCCCTTCCAACAAGACTACTACCACCAAGTCCTCCGCGAGCAACAGCAACAAGACCGCTCCGAGAACAACAGCGCCACCGACGAACACCCAAGCGACCGCGACCGCGATCTCCTCGGCAAAGGTCCCGCAGCCGCGTATGGCTACCCTCCCGGCTTCGCCCCGCCTCCCCCTCCACCTCACCTCAGCCTCAACCTCACCCACCCTTACGCCCCCGCGCCTACCGCCGCCGGCGTCCCTCCCTACGCTTACCACCCCCGTCAGGAAATGCGCTGGCGCGACCTCACGTCCGATGGCAGCGGCAGCGGCGGCGCGCAGCAGCAGGGGCAACAGGGGGGCCAGGTTTCCCATAAGCGGATCGATTCGGCGTATGCGCCGGGTGTGGGGCCGTTGACGGCGCATCCACCTAGTCCGCAGGTGGGAGTGCAGCAGCAGCAGGATGGCGGCGAAGGGGGAGAGAAGGAGTCTGGAGGAAAGGCGACGGTAGCAGTGAGAGGTTCACCAACGTCACCGTTGTCGCCGACGACAGTGGCGGGGGGGTTGTTGGATGGTGCTGGGAAAGGGGAGGGGCAGGCAGCAGGGCAGGGAGGAGCGAGCCTGTCGAGGCGGTCGACGACGTCGAATGCGCGGAGCGGCTTGCGGCTGGAGACGGTCATGGAGCCGGTCGAGCTAGCGGATACGGATGTGGGGAATAAGACTAGGGCCACCAGGAATGGGAGTAGGGAGACGTTGCCGGTCATGCATGCGGCGAGCTATCCGGGGATGGAGTGGATGCCGGATGGGTATGTTGAGGGGGGGAGTGTGGGGGTGGGTGCTGTTGGTGCTGCTAATGAGTGATGAGTTGTGTTTTGATCTTTTCGTTGATTCTCACGATTTTGGGATTGGGGTTTAAAAGTTTCTTATTTGGCGGCTCGATCGTTTGCTGTTTTCTTCTGTTTTCTTTCGTTTGCTCTTTTTTCTTTTTTTTTGGGGGCGACTTTCGATATCGATGTGGGTGCATGCATGCATGATGATGTGTACGTTTACGGTTTTTTCACCGCTCTTACCTACTTACTTAGATGACTCGACTTTTTGTCGTCGTCTTGTCACGAATCAATGTCTCTCTGCGTCGGAAAGTTTGTTTTTCGAGTGATGTGGAACTTCCATCAAGAAACTGTGTGATAGTGATGACGGATTGAGGAACGCCAGCAGATTTATCGTATGTACAGTCGCCTATAGTAAGTCATAGGCCGCTTGGCCAAAGCGCCCTTCTGAATCAACTACCCTATTAGCTAACTATCCCTGTTTGAGGAGGAGGTATATCACGAAGGGCTACAAAGCGCTTATTTTTGGTATTTTCTTAGCTAGGGAGTTAGAATCTATTGAAAACTACTTAGTACCTAGTAGAACCACCTTTTACTTTAATCACAGCCTCACATCTACGCTACTAATTCATAATATAGCTCCTCTAGTCTACTAGAGTTAATTTAGCCTATTCCTTATATAATACTACCTCCATCTCTTTAATTAAGGTAATCCTATAACGTCTCTTACAGATCCTAATCTTTATAATCCTCTAGACATTCTTAATTAGATTAAGATTAGGCGAATAGGCTAGCTAAATAAGCTCCTCTATTCTAAGACTCTTCTTAAATTCCCTTATTTACTTTAAGGTATAATATCTAGCTCTATCTTTCTACTAGACTACAAAACTATACTTATATATAATCTTCTTATAGAATAGAAGAGTATACTCGTTAATAATAGTATTATAGTAGGTACTAGAGTTTATTCTCTAGCCATTCTTTAGAATTACTAACTCCCCCTTCTCTTCTAAAGTAATCACACCCTAAACTCCTATAGAAGATCTTCTAGACTTAAAAGAAGGCTTAAGGTATCTTAACTTATAAGCCTAGCCCTTCTTATAGCGTATATAGTTATATAAGGTATCTAAACTAATCTTAAATATTACTTCGTTAGAAAAGCAAATTAGGACGAGATCCTCCTCTTTTAAATAGCGCCATTTTCGAGCAAATTCAAGCCGTATTTGCTTATATCTCTTAGTTAGATATAGCTTCTTACGAAGCCTAAAGGCATAGACCTTATATTTAGCTAGATATTTACAAGTTATATTAATATACATATAGTAGCCAGTCTTACTAAGCGTAGAGAAGCACTCAAGGCTTTCGAAAGGGTTTTTAGCCACATATTAGACTAAACGACGTTCTACGCGTTCGTCAAGCTTTAGAGGACGGCTAGTACGCTTTTCTTTCTTAAAGGGATTACCTCTATTTACTCGAATTTTGCGAAGAATACGGTTAAAAGACTCTTTTAGGATTCTAGTATAAGTACGGATAGCTTTCTTATCAACTCTAAGGTGCTAAGCACTAGCAATAAAGTCAATTGTCTCTTAGGGCCATTCATACCTCTTAGGCTTTAGTTTAGGTGGCATTTGGTAGGGATGGGTGTGGTAATGGAGGTGGTGTGGGGTGGCGAATATCATGAGTCTATGTGGGATTATATAAGCTCGCTTAATCGGCCCATGACTTATTGTAGCCGACTGTACAATGCCTCAGTCTAGCGGTTCGATAACCCATCAAGAAAAGAGTCGACAGCGTCCATGTCAACATCATCATCTCCGATATCGTACAGATGATCTTTCTTGTCACGAAACCCAGTCGAATGCCAAAGACAGCAAACCACAAGAGAATCAGTTTATCACATCGCAATACACCGCCAATTCGCCGCATACCTATCTCACGCCCCATAATCTCCAACCCAGCTCCCAGGCGCAAACTCGCATCAATACAGCACCCCAGGAACCACACCACCCCCCAGCAAGATAACCCACGCCCACCACCACCACCACATCCCCCAACCCCTCTCCGCCCCCCTCCCCTGCGCCGCCACACTCGCCGGCACTCCAGCACCTTCAGTCCCACCACGACCCCCTCCAGTCGTCCCTGTCCCCAACGGCGCCGCCAGCGTCAATGTCATGCTAGTCGAGCCCGCCGCCACGACGAGGAACGCCGCCGACCCGGAGGGCACGAGCGTGTAGGACCCGAGTGCGAGTGGGGGGAGCGTGGCGATTGTGTGGGGTGCGCGATTGGCGTCGCTCGTCACGAGGATGGTTTGGCCGGCTGGGTTGGTTGTGAGTGCTACCGCTACCGCTGCGAGCGTGCTGTCGGTTGTGGCGGTGCTGGAGGGCGGGAGTAGGGGTGCGGGACTGTGTGTTGTTGGGTTTGGGAGGGGGTGGGCGCTTGGTTTGGGGGGTTGTGGGATGAGTGAGCTGAGAGGGGAGATGTCGCCGGGGGGGAGTGTTGCTGCTGTTGTTGCTGGTTCGCCTGCTCCTGCTACTCCTCCTCCTACTGCTGCTCCTCCTCTATCTTCTTGGATGACGACGATGCTATTTCCGGCGGAGTCGATGGCTACCGCGAGGACGGTTCCTTGCACAGTCACGCTGCCCGGTGGGGTGAGCGTCTGGATGGTGGTACCGTCGGTTACGAGGTAGACGGAGCCATGAGGCTGGAGGAGGATGTTGGGACCAGCTGTGATCGGACTCGGAGTGGTAGGCTCGGCTGGTGGTTCCGGATGGCCATTTTTTGGTGCCGCTGCGGTCTGCGGCGCTGGGTCATTGGCTGATGGCGGTTCTGTCGCTGTTCTGCTCTGTTTGGTGAGCGCCTCTCCCAGTGCTTCCCATATGTTCTTTGGGGAGGCAGCAGGGGCTGCTCCATTTTGTGGCTGGGGATTCACTGAGTTTGGAGGCTCGGCTGGCGCTGGGTTTTCTTGGCCCGTGGGTGCTGGCGCGGGTTGAGGTGCACCTACTAGTGCCTGAGATGGCATGCTCTTGTTAGCTAAGCTGGGAGGTTGGAGACTAATGACGCTGGCTCTTACCGTGTTGGGAGGCTGTTCATTAGTATGTGTAGGCGCAGGAGCTGCAGTCTCGGCTGGATTCGTGGGGGCTGCGACGGGCACTGCTGTATTACCCGCCGCTGTATCAGTCGGCCGGGCAGAGTCATGCTCAGCTGATCTGGCTTCGTCATCAATGTATTCAACCGTACTCGTGGTCAAGAACGCAGCTGTTGTGAGAGCGTTGGGGGCGAGTGCTAACGGAGAGGAGCAGCTCTGTAAGGCAGCATCGTCCTTTAGAGCAAAGACGAAGCTGTCTGGTGCCCATGCTCCGTTCAATGTGCAGGCAAGATTCAGGCCGCCGGGATCGTCGGTGTTGCGAGGCGCCACCCACGGCTCGAAGGACGGTATAGAGGTCAGGTTGACAAATTGTACTGGGGGAGCAGTGGAACAAATGGTGCTTGTAGCATGCGGACCATGTGTTCGTAGAGTTCCCCACCAGTTGTAGTCGGTTGAATAGAAGCGCCACAATGTCGGATAGGTGCTGAAATAGGATGAGCGGTGGTTCCAGCCCTAAAGAAATGCGATCGTACATCGTGGTGCTATGGCCCATTGTGCTCAACGCACAGACTCGCGTACCATTTTCATTCAAGTCCAAGGTCTGTCCATTTGGGAGACTGGCTGTGCGTATGGAGTATCTGGTACTATTCAGGCGTGTATTTATCTGGAGAAATCATCACCCTATACGAGACCCGAAAGAGTGGGCTGCTTACCTGTGTTATTACGGTAAGGGCGGTAAAAGTAGTGGTAATGACATCCGGAGTCTGCCAAAGAACCTCATATACTCTGGGCCGGGCAACACTGCACTCGGTTGCTGTTGTGCAGACAGAATCTGCGGTTGCTGAATTGTTGCGAATGCCCGTTCCGGCCTGCGGAAATGCCGAAGCACCAGCACAATATGCCAGTAGAGGCAGACGAAGGGCGCTGGATAGAAACATTGCCACAGCGTGAAAGGATCTAAAAGCGATGCTGATAGATTTTGGTGATGGAGTGACGTGGGAGCCGCGCTGGAGGATCCGATCATGCGGTGAAAGGCGGAAAAGCTGCGACTAAAGCTGACTGGGTCGGAGATCCTCCGCAGTGGGAAGTTCTTCGAGGCATTGGATCCATGAAGAAGCTGTCACGAGTAAGAGATACATGTAGCAGAGGCCAATGAAAAGAAAGAACGGCGGGATATAGCGGAGAACGCCGGTCCTTGGCAACCACCATGTTTTTGTGGCTGTGGCTCTGCAATCTAGCCGTTAGAAATGAGCAAGGCGTGTCCTCATAGCAGGCGAGTAAGATTTCAAACTTCTCCATCCGGGCCCTTTCCCGATGTAGATGGGCCAATCTCTGGGTTTCGCCCCCAATGTGTTTCCGCCCCCACGAACCAAAAGACTAGGACATGCTCACTCGCATGAATCAAAAACACTGCTGGCTGAATGTGATCTGCATGCCCAGAAAAAGTATATAGTTTGGATCCGTCCAGCTGTATGTCCGTGGTGGGGGAGCTCCGAACTTGCCGCAGAGATTTAATGACTTCTGAATGCGACAAATGCTAGGCATCGTGTCATCAGCCATATATGAATAAACTTAGATGCGTCATATTAAAGTGTACAAGGGCGAAGACTCCGGTCCAATTGTCAACAGAATAGAATTGAATCCGCCCAAAGCTGCAGCAAGGGTAGAGCATCAGCCAGTTCTCCAGAATCCGAGTCTTTCGAAGAGAGTTTGAAGGATATTTTATCGTTTTTGAGATACTTTTGTTAAGTGTTCGCAAGGAGAAATAATGCTGACGCATGATTTGGGCCAGGAACACTCTGCCATTACGTCCAAGTCTAGACTGTCTTGCGGATGAACTGCAATCGATCAGACAGAGCTCCATAAATTCTTATATACACTGAGCGGCAACATTTACACGAAACTATTAAAATATAGAGTAATAGGCAGGTTCCGTTTACACCCTGCCCTGATTTACAGGCACTGGTGATACCAGTCATTCTGGACGAGGCAAGAAGTTCCGGACTCGCACGAGCCGCTTCCGCTCCAGCCCTGGCCACCGCACTGAAAATACTTCTTAATAGAACCGCCAGCGCTGGATGCTTTTGTAGCAGTCGAAGCAGCGCTGGAAGTCTTCGGTGTGACTGTCTCGGCCGCAGAAGTCTTGGTTGCGGCGGGGGTTGAGGTTGCAACGTCTTCCGCATCCTGCGCCGCAACAGCCGAAGCAGACGACTTCGACGAGGAAGAAGAAGAAGACGAAGACAGCTTGCCCACACCCGCATTGGCGACAACATCGTCAGCAACGGTGGAAGCAGCCTTGGCTTCAGGAACAGAAACGCCAGAGAAGGCAGCCAGCGCAGCGGCATCCTTGAACGAGGTAAAGTCGCCAGAGCTGCTCACGGAGTTCTGAATGCAAGCACGGCCCAGGTACGACTTGCAAGACGATGTGGACGACGAATCGGGGACGTTGAAGAGCTTTCCGCCGGCGGTCGAGGAGCCGGAGGTGATCGGGGTGGTGACGTTGTCGAATACGTTGCCTTCGATCAGGAGCTGAACGCCGGTATCGACGTCGAAGGCGTGCCCGCCAACGTTCTCAAAGAGGTTATTGTAAGCGTGCATGACGATCGTTGCGTCGTCAGTGCCGATGTGAGGTGCGCGGCCGGAAACGCTGTGGATGTAGTTGTTGGCGAGGGTGTATTTGTCGTTTTTACCGATGAGGAGCATCGTCCAATAGTGCTCGCCGTTGCAGGAAGCTGACCAGGAAGTCTCGCCGTCGAAGTCGTTGTTCGAGATTGTCACTGCGATGGGACATTAGTATGCGGAGGGAAAAAAGTTAATGGGAAACGAACCGCGACCGGCGGCGTCCCAACCGCTGACAATCATTTGACGGCCAATGAGGGAGAACTGCTGAGTATTAGCAAACTCTCTTCCACCATGTATGTGTGGGGCGTACCTTGTTGTGGTCAATCCACACATTGTCGCAGTCGTCCAGGGTGATGGCATCGCCGCCCCAGACGTATTTCGGGTTCAGCTCCTGCGGCAAGTCAGGTGATTTGGCTTTCAATGCTACATATAAAGCGACGTACCGTGATATGAATGTTTTGAATGATGACGTTGGAAGCGCCGTTCCTAATGGTCAAGCCCTTACCCCTGAGCACGCCTGCGGACCCGACACCAACAATGCTCTTGTTGCTCGCAACCTCAAGCGGATCCTTGGCGGCATTGTCGTACGTGACCTGGACGGTAGCATATTTGCTACTGCACCAGTTGGCGCCGTTTATGGCTTCTTGGGCACCACTCTTGCAAGTATCGGCCCAGGGAGCGCATCCAGTCTCAGTTGTTGTGTCTTCAGTTTCCAAAAAGTTGAACTCCTTGTCGATGAGGATGACCCTATTCATGTCGGTTAATGGTGGTCCGTGGGCGAGAGCAACGGAGGAGTGGCGTACCTTGGTTCTTTGTCTGCAAGCCATGATTTCAGCCTGTTCACACCAGTCAGTTCGTTTGCCACCAGAAGGCGTGCTGCACCGGCTTACTCGGCAATGTCAAATGGGGCGGCAGCAGCAGTATCCCCTCCGCCGGTTACGGTAGAAGCGAAACCAAAAGGAGTTCCTACAACCTGAGCGTATGCTGCAGGGGGGAGTGCGGCCAGCAAAAGAGCGCGGTAATGCATAGCGGAAGAGGAGGAAAGAAGGAACGCAGCCAAAGAATGGCTCAAAGACAAAGCCGTTGAGATAATACTAGAGCTAAGACAGAAAAGAAACGCTTGTTAAGGGATGACCGATTCAACGTGTCGTTGCAAGAATACATATATATGAAAGCTAAGAAAAGCACGTCGCCGGTCCTCCTATCCGAAAATAGTTCTCTGCCCATTCCATGCACCCCGCTGAGTCCCGGGAATAGTTTCATCGAGATGGCAAGCCGTGCTGATGGGCGCAAAGGCTGGGCGCCTCTCCACGAACCTTGAATGCCAAGCTCGTTACCGCCGTCGTGAAACAATCTTGTGCAGACGCCAGACGTTAAGGGAGACTCCTCGGCCAAATCGCCTACAGTAGCTATTACAATTCCGAATCGGTCTAACTCCACGCGGAGATGTATCTGTCCGGGGACTGCCGCTGAAGCCACTCCCGAATACGACTCGGTTCGGAGGCTAATCATCGGCCAGCCGAATGCCGTTTATGCGTTTCGAAACGCAAAGGAGCGGACCAATCGAGTGAAGGATGATATAGAGCGTGTACAACAAACCCCTTTTGCGCTGGTCAGCCTCCAACTCATGTTTCCTGTCCTTGGGGTGACCTTAGCTGTGGCTGACAGAGAACGAGAACCCGGACGACGGCGGTTCTCTTTGTTTGCGGCGCTTTCTGACTACGCGAGAAATCTTGTGGGGGTTTTCGGCTGGTCGCGCGACCATATTAGGCTTGCCTTGCCCATTGCAGAGCTCCAGTGGTGGGCGGACTCCAGTCTTCGTGCGTCGATCTTACTTGAGCAACCTGTCATTTCGACTACCAAACCACGTTGTGCTACTTGGTCCACGTCCTTTCCTCGAGAGTGCGGATATAAGTATCTGAGTGAGACAGAAATCCTGCTTGGCATGCCCCTTTCCTTCCACAGAACCAGCGTATGCGCCTCAGTAACACTGGCGCAGGACTTGAAAGAGTGGCAAGCGACGTCCGAAACGCGGCACAGGATCGTCATCAGCCACATGATCCACCGCCAGCCTGCCATTTCGCCTACGACACGGAACCATCCGACATCGGACCGAGTGCGGGTTACATACAGGCGGTCAGCGGTGCGGTCTCTCAAGATGTTGCCAAGAAGCTGGTAGACCTTTACATGCGGTTCTTAGCCGAGTACTATGTTTGAATCAAAAGCAAACATGCTCCGATATGTCTCATGCATCGTAAGCTTCTCCCCAAACCCACGTGCATATTCATCAGACATCATGTGAAAACACCCAACACGCTGGTATTTCCCTTGAGTATCTGGGTCCGGGACGAGAATGAGTCCGGCAACGACTTTCTTATCAGAAGAGCGGGCATCGTTTCGGAGTGCCCTCCTGCGGAAAGCTCTACGAACTGGAAGACAGAGAACACGGTGCATTGATTCAGTATCCATGTTGATGTCAGGATACGCTGCCGCGAGCGAAAGTCCCTCAACATCAGTGGGTTCGAGTTCATCAGAGGTGAGAATCGAGTTCTGGTACTCTTGACCAGGAGGCTTTTCCATGCAGATACCTTGAGGCTCAATCCAGGCCATCCACTGGCAGTTTCGGTCATGGTACCTCAGCATTCCAAAGTGCAGAGATCCCTGTACGATGATACCGGTTGCATTTATGAAAGATCCTGGTGTCTCTGGCCTCGGCGCTATGAAGCCATGAAAGCCAAGCATCCCAGGATCTCGAGAAGGCGGTGCAGCGGCAACGGGACCATCAATAGACGCCCAGGACCATGTAGGGGCCCTCCACTTAGAGGGTCTAGACGACTTGACTGCTGTAGACGATTTTTTCCAAAGAGATGGGTCGACAAACACGGTGGATTCTTGATGGTCGTCGACGGTCCACAGGAGCTGAGACGGTAGAATATCGAGCCAGAGACCAGAGATGTACTCATCCTTCAGGAATGACTGCAATCGCTTCGCAATACCGGATATAGCGATCAGTTTATCTTCTTCTTTGGTGAGGTTGGTGTTGGTATATTTCTCCAGTATTTGACTCCATAAATAATATCCCTCTAGCCCCAGCTCACTTTCGTCAGTGAACTCTTGTTGCTTCGGGACACCTGTGTCGACATCCTTTTCTCCTTCTCTCTTTCCGTCCTGAAGATGTCTTGCGGATTTTGCGCGTTTTTCAGCGACTTGCTGAGCATCTCTCGCCCCAGCTTGCAACTCCTCAAGAACACCCTTGATCAAAGTCGCGCCATCCGCATCTGGATCCAGTCCTTTGAAATGGCTACCTGTGGTTTTGAGAATACCTGGGAGCCCGGACGGAAAGGATTCGCAACATTCAAGAGTGTTACATTCCCACAGTATCTGGTTCATGCCGAAGTGAATGATGCGCGGAGAAAGGACTCGCTCCTGAAGAACCCACGCCCGGCGATTCAGTGGGGCATCGGAGACGTTAACTTTCCAGAAGTCCAAAGGCGTCACAAGTAGATTTTCCTCTTGGTTACGACTCCAAACCGGCTTTACCTTGACGAGGTTGATTGTGCCGGGATTTCGTTTCTTGAATAAGCCTCCTTGTCCGTTGATGGAAGCAGTTGCGGCTAGAGTACAGAAGGCTTTGCCGTAGACCTCCTGCATCGTTGCAGACTCGATCTTCCAATCACTCTGTGAGTTCTGGAGGATGCAGATGGCGTCGATCCATAGGTACCTCATGCCCAGTCTTCGCGTAACAGTGATTGCATCTTGGAATGTCCGAGGAAGACGAGCTACTGATACACCAGCCTCGAACTCCTGAAGGGTGATTGGGTTCTCCAGTCCATGCACTGGCAAGCTCGAATCAACCAGCGTTATCATTGGAGCCTTTCCCCAACAATGGCTGAGAGCGATATAAGGAAGATCTTTCTGAATGTCATCTTTCTCTCGAAGACCGATCTTACTGAGATCGTCACCCCAGGCAACGTCGACCAAGCGAGTTGGGTGAAAGATTTCCTCCCCTTCAGCGCGTTTGCATCTTTGATGGTCATCAAGACAGCGTCTCAGGCATCGCATCGCAAACTCCCAACTTTCGTCAAGCTCCGTACTTGAGGTCTGCACGCTGGATGAGAGCATATCAGAGAGATCTGGTAAGTACTCAACACAGACCCATAATTTGTACCAAAAATTGAAAACTTACCCTGACATGGCGGCAACGCAAATGAGGTGGCAAAGTCTTTTGCTCTAATCCGATAGTTCCCCCCAGCTCCAGGCCGAAGGGCCTCATAAACAATTTGCAGAATCCATAGATCCTCCGGGTGCTTCGTTTGCGATCCGAACTCGCGTCCCTGCCGCACGGCGTACGTCGTGAAAGGACCCGGGCGTCCGAGGAGCTCGTCCTGTTTTCCCGCTACACGCTCCCAAACTACGGTGCATATAGGACATCCAGCAGCAGCAGCTCTTTCGCAGTCGGAAGGCTCGTTGTGATGCCGTCCCCCAGGCCAAACCTCAGTGTTTGGCACGAACTCCGCCGTTTCCGGGTCTCGGACCCATCCGCTCTCTCGGATAGCGGTGGAACCCCAGAAAATCCGCTGACATGCCTCGCACAGAGGGCTGGCGGGCTCTGGTTCCTTCGATTTGTCGCTTGGCTCATGGGGCATCAGGGCCTCACTGCCTTCTGACTCCATGCGATCGGACGAAAGTGTTGTCTTGAAGAAACGGAGACAGATGGATTGCAGAAAGGTAAAGCCTCCGGTTTCGTGAGGGCGACTTGTGGCATGCACAAAGATTCTCGAGCGAGTGTTGGCCTGATATGCGCAGAGGAATCGCAGCGGCAGGCAGCAGCATCGAGCCAGGGCAATGAGGGGAAACTCCACTGTGCCCCCGGGATTACGCTGTTGCTGCCTTCAGATTAAGCCAATCATGATGCTGGAACGTGCCGTCAGTTCGGTTGGTGCCGAGGATCTGCGCCTTTCTTGACTCTCCAGAGATACGAGCGTCACAGCTGCTTGAAACGCTCGCGGTGCGCTCTCGACACAGTTTTATGCCCATTTTGGAGGTGGCGAAAGTCGGTGGTTTGATCGCAACTCGCGATTAGCTTGAGCTCTTGCGCGTGCCAAGCAATCCAAACGTTCAATCCAGTTCGAGATGCTTCGATGCTGAGTGGAGAAGCAGTACCCAGTATAAGCATTTGCATGCCTGTGCAAGTCAGTAGCAGCGGGGAGGCGATGAGGGACTCGCCGACAAACCAACCGTGGAGGCCACAAGCTACAGATTTATGCATAAACTGCCGAGCGATCGCTCTGAGATCCTCTCCTTGTCCTTCCGAGGAAACCCGGCGGCCCGCTCGGAAGAAAACTCTTCCACTCGAGCCTCCCTGTGGCACCCTGGTGATAAAGAACCTTGCGTGTATCTGACCTTCCTTGGCTAATGCTTTGCCCTCGAAATTCATTGGCTGAACCCAACAAAACTTGCGGAGGTTCTCCGGTCCCTTTGCTAGATTTTCCCGACCTTTCGGCTCTTGACAAAGTCACACGACAAGGGCTTCGGCAATGGGGTGCCGGTACACAAAGCTTTGCCTTCTTATTAATGGTTGAAGCGTCACTTCAAGACCCGCTTAGGCGTTCTAGAAGGTATGCATAATCAAGAGAGGCGGTATGGGCCGCGGAAAACGCTATAACCGAAGCCTCCAGCAGGGTTTGTGGGAAAGTTCAGACCAGCATGACCCTGATGTGGCATGATAAGCGCCCGTCGGAGAGATTGCGCCCCCTCCTCCTTTCAAGAGACTGGCAGTCTGCTCGTCAATCAAAGAGATACCTGTCATGCCGTCAAATAGCTGCATGAGCCAGATATCAAGTGCGCCTTCATATCCATACAGCTTCAGTCGTTGAAGAAGGAATAGGAATGTTTTCACCGAGCTTTTTTACAGGAGCGCACATACCAACGGTAAACCCCTTTCGCATGCTATGTCATCCGCTTTCGGGCAGCTTCCGTTGGCCTGATCTACTACAGCTCCCTATCTCATACTAGTTAAGCGACTATGTGTTATGCATATTCATTACCTTCAGCACGCCTTGCCGTCTACCACTGTGTCTTCTCGTATTCGTCATTTCACATCTGCTGATCTGTAACACACCAGCGGTCAGCTTCCGCTCCCCACGACATGTTTCCCAATTGAGCTTCGAATGTCCGTGCAGTGCCTCTGGTCTTCCGCGATGATTAGAAATCGTAGAAGACGCTATCGCAGTTGCAGAAGCTATGGGAGACATAAATTCGTAGGACAAGAAGCATTTCTTGAAGGACCAATAGTCAACTATTCACTTACCACTCGTCAATCGTTACAATGGCGCCACGCTCGCTCCTGCTCGGCCTCCTGGCCGCGTCCAGCTCCTTAGCTTTCGACCCACAGCTTGGATTCAACAACTACGTCGAGGTCGAGACCCGTTCCCTTGACGACATCTATCAGGCTGCGCTGAAGGAGGGCGGCGTCGTGACTCTCGCCGCCGGTGGCGATGAGAAGAACCAGCAGGACTCCCTGAAGAAAGCTTTCGAGGCGCGCTTCCCTGGAATCACCCTGAACGTCACTGTTGGTCAGTCTCCAGCTTCTGCAACTTCAACAGCTTCCGCATTGCTCGCTGACACCCGCACTTGCAATGGACAGATATCTCCAAGTACCACGACGGCAACATTGACCGCCAAATCGCGACCAACAACGTCTACACCGACAGTGTCATCATTCAGACTTTGCACGACTTCCCGCGCTGGAAGTCTCAAGGCGCCCTCTTGAACTACAAGCCGGCCGGTTGGAACCAGCTCTACGATGACTTCAAGGACGCTGACGGCGCGTACCACGCCATGTATGTCATTCAGTGGGCCAATTATTGGAACACTCAATACGTCACGGAGCCCATCAAGGAGTTCACCGACTTCTTGAGGCCTGAGCTAAAGAACAAAATCGTCCTGACGTACCCCAACGACGACGATGCCGTTCTTTTCGCATTTGACCAGATGTGAGTGAGGCATACTGAGATACATGTACTCCGAGGCTGACTGCTGCGCAGCTTGAGGCAGTATGGTATCTCTTGGTTCGACCAGCTTCTGGAGCAGAACCCGCGCTGGGTTCGTGGAACGGCGACGCCGGGCACCCTCATCCGCTCTTCCAACGGTAAGCACACATTGCTGGATGGACAGTCTGGGCAATTCAAGACCTTAGAAAGTTGCGCGGCTAACCCTTATGATCATTTCACCTCACAGGGACCTACGTGGCCAGTTTCTCCGGCAGCGGCCGCCTCCCCGGCACCGCCCCCTACAACGTTTCCTTCCCCGTCGAGGGCTCCTTCGTCAGCTGGCCCCAGACGGGCGCGATCCTGAAGGATGCGCCTCACCCCGAGTCGGCCAAGCTTCTACACTCGTTCATCGTGTCGAAAGACTTCCAGCAGTCAAGGGGCGGTTGGAGCGTGCGCCGCGACGTGGACGAGCCGAACGGACAGCCCGCCATCGTTGACATGCCCGGCACCGATCCGACAAAGTTCAAGGAGTGGATGATGGATCGCGCCGCTGTGGAGAGAATCCGGTTCTTCTTCGAGAACAGGATTGGTACCCCGCAGGGACTCAGTCCGCTTGAGGATGACATTTAGGCCCATAAGCATACAAAAGTCTGGCTCAGGGCTTGTGTCAAATTCTGTTGTACATATCTTACAAAGGCTGTATGTACATAGTACTGAGTGGACGTCCGTTCGTTTTCCATCTATTCTCGCGCGGACCTTTGGCACTTTCGCAAGCGATTTGATAAACGTGGATATGTCTCCATACATTTTCATAATTCCCAGCTGCTCAGATGGAAAATCTCTGACCCCCAAGCACATTCGATTACTGAGGTCCTATTGCTTGCAGTTACCATGCCAAAGAGCCTACTAGCAAAGCCCGTTGATAATACCAAATCACTATACGTTCCATATCTCTAAGATAGAGTGTTCTTCGATGGAAACGCTTTTCAATAAGCACATGATCGACCTCCCATGCAGAGGAGATAGTACTGATAACGGCTGATCAAACGCAGTCTTCAGCGTTAGGGATCCTCCAAAATTCTAAACAACATTCAGCCCACGATGGTTTTCGAACTTCTGATGGTTATGCCTATTCTTCCTTGGTAACAACTCCTAGCACCACTAGTACGCCACGTTCTCGTCCCTCCACCTAAGCAAGATCTTCTCAATCGGATTAGCCGAGCTCTCAATATTATGCGTCAACCTCTTCGGCCTGCCTGGACCTCCGGAAACTTCTAGTTATACATTAGTAGTATGTAGCAAAGCAGAACCTTGACGTCATGAAACGCGAAGAACCGGCCAGGGCAAGCGTGGATGCCGTGGCCAAAGCTTAGATGCTGCGGACTCGTGGTAAACCCGAAGTCCTGAACGCAAGCCGGGTTGATCACTGATCTCATGGGCATAGCTGTTTGGCAAGATGATTCTGGGGCCCAGAGGAGTCAGAGCCTGGAAAGGGCGTTCTAGCTGCAGGAAGCCTGAGTCATCGTCCTTGATGCAGAACTAAAGGCTCCCACCTACCATGGGCCTGGTACAATAAATGTTGGATTCGTGAGCATCGGGCCGCCTGAGGCTCGGTAGCTGAAGATATCACATCAGGGCGCCCTTTCGGGGCGACCTCGGCCTGGCAGAAGCCAGGGAGGTAGTCCACCGACATCATGTACACAGCAGGCTTCCGTAGCATCCTAGAATAGTCAGTCAACTCACCAGTTGCATTCCATGATGACTCTCGTGAGATTTCAACATTTCTATATCGGAAATAGATCTTCTCGGGTTCGGAAACTCGTCCCTGCCGGTCTTCGGCCCGGAACTTAGTAACCCGACATCTCAGAAGCAGGAGATTTTCCAGGCTCAAGTCTCTATCCAACTACTCTATTCTCTTCATGCTCGATCTCAGATTTCGAGTTCCGGCACTCATCTCAACTCATTCCTCCAAAGCCACTTGCAGCCCCTCTATTGCCGCTTCAGCAAAGTCGGTGAGGCAGAGATCAGGCCGATCAGGGCACGGTAGCCGTACATCACGGGTAGACGCGCTTCATTCTCGCTGAACATCTAACTCAGACCGTAGTACCTCAGACCGTAGTACATCGCACCGCTCTCTTCCAGCTTGCGCACCTCAGCGCGTGCGCAGATCAACCAGTGCATAGTGGGAGCTTGGCATAGTAGCTACAGCCGACCACAAGAAAGTGTTCGTGCCCAACGACCTCAAAGAACCGGCCCGTCCAATCTCAGAATCGAACACACAGCACGGACCAGCAAACGACAAATCCCATCTCTCCGACAGAAGGCCCGCCCAGAGCCTCTCCACCCTTCAGACAGGATGATACGGCGGCACCTCCACCAACCGCAACCCCCTCCCCTCACCCCCCACCCTCACACGCACCCGTTTCGCCAACTCCTCCATCTGCTCCACCCTCCTCACCTCCCCACACTTCTCCCTCACCTCGCCATCCAACCCATGAAACAGCAGCGCCAACGGCGACCCCTTCCACAGCCGATTCCCCGAGCGCCTCGCACTCTCCACAATCGTAAGCAGCAGAAACGCAACAGTCAGGGCGAGCAGGGCGGCAGGGAAAGCGAGCCACGCCCACCTCACACTAATGCAGGTCGCGGTACGGAGGGCCATGCCCACGGCAGGAGCGCTGTTGTACGGATCGCCGTTTCTGCGGATATTGGCGGTCATGGAGGCGGCGATGGAGGACCAGGTGGCGTTGATGACGGCGAGGGAGGTGTTTCCGGAGTTGTAGAGCTGGCCGAGCCAGGCGGGGTTGGAGTCGTCGACTTCGGGGGCGGAGAGGACGGTGCCGGAGAGGAAGGAGGGGAGGAATTGTTGGAGGCCGAGGGGGGAGAGGTAGACGAAGGCGCATTCTTTGGGGAGGTAGGCGGTTTGGTTGTGGGGGAGGAGGCCGGTGATGGGGAGGGTGTTGGTGGAGTTGGGGGTGGTGAAGGAGGTGGCGTTGTAGGGGACGCCGTTGAGGAGGCAGGGCATGGGGGTTGCGACGAAACTGGCGAATGGGGTGTCGGAGGTCTTCTGCATGGGGGTTGTGCTGATGAGTTCTTCGGAGGAGATGCCTTGTGTGACGTTGATTTTGTAGGTCCGGACACAGGGAGAGAGCGAGCATTCGGCGGCCATGGTTTGCCACTGGTCGATCGGTTTGTCTCCAAATTGGAAATCGCCAGTGTAGCTCAGGATCTGCGTTGTTTCTACGCTCGTAAGATTCCAGTTTCCATACGTGAAAGCATCCCCGGCGGAACCCATGACCATGGTGGTGGCGTTAGGGATCGTAAGCGACAGTCCGGAGGGGAGAGTTCGGTTGCAGGCTATACCTCCCTCCAGGCCTTCCATTTTGGCGCAGGTTGTGTTGATGCTGGCGCTGATATCGTTGCACGTGCTGCACATCCCAACGGTCCGGTAAAGAGGGAAGGTACAATTGCCTGTTCCGCAGGAAGCAGAAACGTTGGCAAAGGAATTGTATGCGCCTTGATAGAGCGCAGCTTGCATCGGAAGGTCTAAGGTGCTCAGTCCAGCCCCAACGTGGACGCCTGAGTTTGTGTAGTTGTTGGTACGCATGATCGATGCCGCCTCGCTGGCCTCTGACTGCGGACAGGGGTGGTAGTTGATCACCTGCTGGATGAAAGGATCACTTGCTACCGCTAGAATTGTGATGGCAGCTCCGAGTGATGCTATGTTCCGAAAATGCAGGTTTCGTATGAACTTGATCGACCCCCAAAGTCCGCGGCTTGCATGGTCGAACCTTGCGATATCATTGAGAGGGTGTGCGTCTTTGTACCACGACCACTTCAGCTGACTTACCGCTACCGGGAAAAAGTTGTTAGTCGAAGTCTCAGAGCAGCAGTGATGCAGACTCACCTTCGGCAACCGGAATCATGAGGGTAGCTTTGAGGATGACGGCAAACACCGATATCAGGGCGTTGACCGAGATTTTGAAGGGCCAATTGGGGAGAGGACGCCCGTTGTGTGTTCCAAGCGTTATTGCGATGGCTGCCAAAGCCAGAAGGGCTACAAAACAGGCGCATATTTCAGCCAGCCACCTCCCATAGACCGTTGCGTACATTTCAGTCTCTGGTGGATCTTGAGGCTCCAGCTTCCCGCTTGAAGATCTCACGGCTGCATAATTTTGGAAATTATCAGTTGAATCTGAACTCCGCGCGAGCAAGTTTGCGGCATGTTCGTTTTCGCCGCGCGTGGCAGGGCGGGAGGACAGCTCATGGTTCTCCTCCCGCCTTGGGTTGGCTTCTGAGCCAAGAACGCGTTCATAGCTCATTTCTGTAGTCTTTCATAAGAACTGTTTGTTGCAATGAGACAAATAGGTTGCAAGAAAAGCGAAGGAACGCTGTTTAAAAGAAAGGATTTTTGGCCCCCACGGCCTAGTGGCTGCAATGAAGATCGTGTGTGCTGTAGCCTGAGATCGTCTTTACTCATTACCGCTTGTGCGTTTCTCGCGTTTCAACCGGTCACTCACAACTCCACGCTCTTTCGGTAGATTCCCACAAATTTATCGGTGTACAAAACGAACGGTGCGCTTTGTGTAAATATAGATGATTCTCCTCAGCTCCTTCAGCTGTAGATCATTAGGGCTGATGGGGTGTCTTTTTGTCCGCTGAATTCCAACACTTGGCCCCCACGACGCAGTGGCGGCACCAACTCCTCCAGCCGAGGCTGTGCTCTGCAGTGGCCAACATGGAACGTTACACGGTCCACAAGATAACGGTGGCAAGAAACATATTTTCGTCGCAGCTAGGACGCCGATATGTTTCCCGGGCCGTGTTGGCGTGAAAGTCAGATTACCCTCGGTTCGGAAGCTCTTCCCTGCCCGCCCGCCTTCGGGCCAGAACTCAACCCTAAATCCGGGAGCAAAGGATGGCCCACGCCTCTACCGAGATACTCAATCCTTCGGGCTGCAGCACTAATTTTAACTGGCTCCTCCATACCCTCTTGCGGCTTCTCTGCCAGACACTCTCTTCCGAAAAATCGTAGGATAGGTCATATTGTCACGACCTGCACTGACAAGATGTCGAAGTGGGTGCGAAAGTAACTAAAACTCCTAAGCTAAAGAGAAGAAGAAGAAAGGAAGAGGAGGAAGGAAAGAAACGCCAGTAGCTATATACACAATCGAGGAGGCGCTAGCCGACGCTAATACTAACCGAGGTGATAACGACGGAGTGTCAACCCCGGACTAATTTACTTACATTGTCCCAGAAGACTCAAGATAGCTCCAGTACATTACCTAAGGAAAAGGATATCAGATCCTGCTGCGATATGCTCTTACTCTAACAAGCAATTGGCCTCAATCCCTGAACATGATTGGTGTACAAAGTATAAAATGAAGAGAAAGGTCTCATGACTTCACTTACAACAATGCTAAATATACAATTTAATCTACAGTAACCTATGAACTTTGAGTAAGCATCTGAAAAGCAACCACGCGAGCGTTGCGTATTTGTTTGACAAGACTTGAAACCGGGATATCTCGAACGCCACTACAAATTCTCCAGTCTCCGACCCGACAGTCAGCAACCCTGGCCTTCCGTAAAATCTCACCCAATAAAAACCGACAGTAGATCTCCACCCTTGTCGTCCCCTACCGCACAGGCTTCACCTTCATCCACAGAGGCGTCTTCTGCCAAAGCGACCAGCACTTCTGATCGATCCATGCGTCACTCTCCGGACACAGCTCGAGGTCAAAGTTCCACAAGACCTTCGCCAAGATGAGGCGCATCTCATGGTATGCAAGACTATTGGCCGAGTCAGTAAGTAGCTGATAGACTCCCTCCTCCACGCGGACGTTCGACATACTTCTTGCCAATGCAATTGCGCGGCCCAAAGGAGAAGGGCTGCAGCACATCTTTCCTATCGTCGTCGTACCCCGTATTCGGGAACCAGCGTTCAGGGATGAAAGAATCTGGATCCTTGAAGTTGCGGGGCGATCGGTATGCGGAATATTGCGCAACAGACAGGCGAGTCTGTCATCGACGTCCGCGTCAGTATAATGCCACCGGTAGACTGGGGGGCAGACACGTACCTTTCCCGGAACCCATTCACCACAGATAACATTCCCCTCCGCATTCACCTCCCTCGGAGGCCCAATCGGAAGCGGCGGGTACAGCCTCAGCGCCTCCTCAAAACACGCAGCCATATACCTCAACTGCTGCAACTTCTCAATCGTAAGCTCCTCATCCGACGCGAAACTCCCCCGCACCTCCTCGCAAACCTTCCGCATCTTCTCGGGGTTCTTGCATAGGAAGTACACGAGGCCACTCAGCAGCGTGGCCGTCGTCTCCGTCCCCGCGATCATGAAGATCGACGAGTTCACGTGCATATCGGCCAGATCGAGGCCCCTCCCCTCCGGCTGCCGGAGCACCAGGTTCCAGATATCCGGACGCTCGCTGCCCTTCTCGATGCGCCGGTCGACGCGGTCGGCCGCGTGGCGGAAATGCAGCACCTGCTGGTCGACTAGCGACTGGGGGGTGCAGTACTTGGCCAGCAGGCCGAGGAGCGGGTACTCGAGGATCAAGCGCGACAGATCGGCGACCTTGATCCAGGCGAACATGGCCTCGACCCAGGGCGAGTAGGCGGACTTGGCCAGCAGGCCGAGCGGCTCGCCGAAGGTGAGGTCGCTCATGATGTCGAAGGTGGTGCAGGTGAAGAGCTTGACGATGTCGAGGTTGGCGGCATGGTCGACGCCGTGGCGGCGCATGTTGGCGACGAGGTGGTCGACGAAGCGGGCGATAAGGGGTTCCTGTTCCTTGAGGGCCTTGTCGGAGAAGGCGTGGGCGAAGATGCGACGCACGCGGCCGTGCTCGGCCTCGTCGGCGATGGCATTGAGGGCGAAGCGGCCGTTGATGTCGGGGGAGTAGAAGCGGGTGTCCTTGGGGTTGGACTTCCGGCCGGCGGTGCGGTGGCCGTAGATGTCCTTCCAGGCGTCCGGGTTGATGTAGCTGAGCTTGTCCGGGCCGATGCGGACGACGTCGCCGTATTGGTTGTGGAGGGATTGGAGCCAGGGGAGGATGTCGCCGGAGATGGCGACGGCCCAATAGGTGAGGTTGGAGGCGCTGGCGTAGACGGGGCCGGGGTATTTGGAGAGGGGGTGGAAGTAGATGTTGTAGATGACGGTGCCGATTGTTTCGAGGATGATCTGGGCAGACGGGAGGTGTTAGAGGAGGGGGAAATGTTGTGGGTTGCGGTAAGGTCTTACAAAAGCGCCTAATAGCGACGCAAAGATCAAGGCTAGATCTTTCGTCGAGAGTGACGAGTAAAGCGCCGGTATTGTCTCGAGAGTCTCCATAATGCGCTATTGCAGAGGGATGGAGGAATGGGTTCGGGACTGGGAGGAGCGAGGACCTGCAGCAATATAAGGTCTCCGAACATGCTGCCTACCAATTGAGCTGCTCAGCACGAAAAGGCTGACGGGCGACGGACTTTGGAATCCTGCAGGCATCGACGTAAAGTTGCCAAAACAGGCCGACCATTGACTAATTTCGGAAAAAGCACCTGTCGCGGGGAGTGCCGTTGATAAGCGGAAGCTGCACAGAAACAGCATCAGCACGAGCTGTCGAGAAGAACATTCGATGTGTGTTGGGTGCACAGCGTGCGGCTGAGAGCGAGTCAAGGTCGCTGGAATAGGGATGACGTGAGATCGGATCCATGGCGATCCCCTGCACATGCTGCCTGCCTCAGCCACACCTGCGTAGGGCAGACTTGTGATGTACAGCTGCACGGACGATCCGCGCGTGCGCGCCCCACAGCAGAGACTCAGGCAAGGCAGATAGAGCCCCACTGCATGACGGTCATGGTCGGGACGCACGCGAGGAGGATCGGAAGGATTGGAGAACAGTCACGGATCCAGGCTGATTTTGCAGTTGGAAGGAACATTCTGTTGATGCCTGCCCAGGCTGCAGCCGTGATCCAACACGACTTTCGATGCTGCTTGCGATGGCTGCACCCTTGCAGATGTGTCAGCAGCTCCAGACATCGCCTGAGAGCCGTGCAATGCCGTTCCCCAAGCCAATGTTTACCTTGCGCAGGACGAGTACTCGTCGCAGCCCAAACGGCCCCAACAGCCTCCCGTCGCCGTTCGCCCAGAGGCATTCCAAAATTTCGATTAGCGACTTTGCGAAGGGCCAGGTGGAAGCCGCATCTTGCAGATATTGTTTCAGAGCGAGTCGATGCTCTGGTTTGCGCGTACACGAGCCGATCGTCAGGCTCGGCATCATCATTTTGCCTCTCTCGGGCCAGTGGTAGCCAGGTGTAGCGTGAAGGCGGTAATATTCGTCGACATGGGGCTCAATCTCGTCCAGAAGCCTGTCATCCAAGGGTTCTGCGCCGTGTCGAGCTGCGAGAAGAAGCACCAAAGAGGCCTGTCGGAGTAATTTACCAGCAATGGCATACGTCTCAGGAACTCTCGTTCCTGTGAGCTTGGACACCAGGCTCAGGCAGGTGTCGGGGTCGTGGTTCAGGACGGTTGCCTTCAGGTGTGCGTAGCGGTCGTCGAGCATGGTGCGCTGGGCGACTAAATCAATGATTTGAGGAACCAGACGCACGATTGGGAGCGCTGCAGCGAATTGGAGGCCGAAGTATGCTTGTAAGCGATCAATTGATGTCTGAGCTGGCATCAGCGAGACGAAGCCTCCCGCCTTGCGTGCTGTACTCGGGGATTCTGCGAAAGTCAGGAAGGTCATGAAGGAGTAGTAATCCATGGCGAATGCCTTGAATGCGTCTTCCGAGGGCGTTTGTTTGACTTCCAAGAAAATCATGAGCAAATTCTGCACGGCACACAGATGAGAGGCCGACACATCATTTAAGTTTCCAGTGTTGACCTGGCCAGGTGAGCGTCGCGCCATGGCAAGGCAGGGATGCAGCGGGAGAGAGTACCTCGTAGTTCCAGAGCAGCATGATGGCCAGGATGGCGTTGGGGAGACCGCAAAGCCTGCCGGCGGCCACGTGGGTGATCCTGTGCTTCAATGCTCGGACGGCAGCGCCGTAGTGGCAGCGCGACAGGACCTCGGCGTGCATTTGGGAGGCGCTGAGGGCGAGGAGGGCGTGCATGGTCATGTCGTCGTGCAGCGCGAGAGGTAGCACATGGACGGCCGCGGGATTCTGGCCGCTGCCCGGCGCCGTCGCGGCGAGAAAGCGGTCGAAGACTACCGCAGCCCCTGGGGAGGCCAGGGCAGCGCAGGTATGAGATGGAGAGCGTGGCACCGATGCAAGCGCGGAAGCGTGGCGGCGCGGCGCAGTGTCATGTCTTAATGCGCGTCCAACCGGCTCGGGCCAGGCGCAGATCAGCACGTTCCGCTGGCAGGCAAGGCATGTTGGCTTGCGCTCGTCGCACCGCTTGCGCCGGGCCCTGCAGGTCAGACATCCCGTCTTCCTCCTGGTTTGCCGCGGGCGCAGGACTTGATTGGACGTGGTCGGTGGAGCCTGGTTCATGGTAGCGTATAGGGACTGCTGTGCTCCCATCACGGGCCGCTCCGCTGCACGCCTAGGAGCGCGATATGGAAATAAACGAGCGATCGCGCAGAATACCGCGCTGGTGTAGCGGTTCGGTCATCGTTAAATCGTTCCTGATGCCGCGACGCCTGCCTCTTATCTAGCCGCGCCTATCGAGGGCTGCGCTGCGCGCTCATTGGGCCCGCGTGGTTCCGGTCCGCACAGGAAAAGAAGGCACGAATCATGTTCCTGCAAGCTTCGCCGCGAAAGCTTAAATCACCTGTGCAATCCCGTCAAACTGGAAGTTTCATCTTGCATTTCTCCGCGCCATGTGTTCAATGCCTGACGTAAGTATCAGTCCACGTGCAACACCTTCACAGCCCAGAGTCTTCTCCCCCGCGACGAATGTCGCTTCGACAGGTGAAGAGGATAACTCACGTCTGCAGCGCCTCGTGCATCTCAAGCATCAGCCTCTTTTTCTTGCTGTCTTGTCCAACCACGTCCTCGAGCACCGCCCCTGCACACCGGCTCCGACAAACTCACCCGCCGCCCAATCACGTCGTCGCCAAGCCGCCCGCCGAGAATGTGTCACTAGCAGAGCCTCACCAGGAACCAATTCCCGCGTCCGTCCATCGCGCACCTCAAGCTCGCAATCCTTCCGCCAACCAAGGCACGAACGCCGCGGCTCCGACGAGATCGGCGAACCCACACACACGCACACGCCCACTCCCCGCCACGCCAAGGACTCACGAGCGCACCCACCCACCCGCACTACGTATTTGCCCCGCGGGGCACCTCCCAGGATGGCCGAGCTACTTCTCACGCCGGCGCGCGCGCCCCACGGGCACCCCGACGACGCGTCTCCGTCGCTCCCCACAAAAACCGCGCCGCACGCCCAATGATCGCCCTTCACCTTGCCCTCGCCTGTCGCGCGCGCGCCGCCTGCCGTCATCGTTCCGCTCCGCAATCGGCCGCTTTGGGCGACGCTGCACTGGTTCGGCAAGTCGACCGCTGCGCGCGGGCGCGCGGCGAGAAGGCCGTTGCCGTTGCCGTCATCTGCTGCGTCGGTCGGCGTTTGAACGCATCCACCGCAGTGGCGGCCCACAGCTATGTAGTATCGTGATCGACGGGCGCGGGGAACGGGCTGCGCAGGGAGGTAGGTACATATATCCATCGCGGGCGGGGGTTGCAGGCTGGTGTGCGTCTCACTGCCTCTTCCGTTCTCTTTCTCTTCACCCGCCCACTGCCACCACCATCCCCGCAACCATGCAGGCGAGAAAGAGGTGGAATGTCGCCAATCGGCTGGAGAAGCGCGGCCTGCTTGTCGCGATCAATTGCGTCGCGGCGCTGTCCATCTTTTTCTTCGGCTACGACCAGGGCATGATGGGCGGCGTCAACAACGCCAAGGACTACATCGACCTGATGAAGTTCGGCTACGTCGACGAGAAGACGGGCGATCCCATCATCACCGACAGTCTGCTGCAGGGCGGCATCGTGTCTGTCTACTACCTGGGCACCCTGTTCGGCGCTCTGCTGGGCGGATGGGTCGGCGACAAGGTCGGCCGTATCAAGACGATTGCGCTGGGAGCCGTGTGGGCCATCGTGGGCGCCGCGCTGCAGTGCTCGGCCCAGAATGCGAATTGGATGATCTGCGGTGCGTGACGCTGGAAACAACCCCCCGGACGCCAGAAACTAAACCAGACCAGCGCGCTCCGTCAACGGCATCGGCACCGGCATCCTCAACGCCATCGTCCCCGTCTGGGCCACCGAAACGGCCGAACACACCTCTCGCGGCCAGTTCATCGCCATCGAGTTCACCCTCAACATCTTCGGCGTCGTCGTCGCCTACTGGCTAGAATTGTAAGGCTCCCGCCCGTCGAACACGTGAGCGCATCAACTGACACCAAACCCCCCTCCCAGCGGCCTCTCCTACATCGACGGCGGCGCCTCCCCCATCCGCTGGCGCCTCCCCATCGGCTTCCAAATCCTACCGCTCCTCCTCCTCTTCAGCATTGTGTGGTTCTTCCCCGAGTCGCCGCGCTGGCTAGTGCGCATGGGCCGCGAAGAAGAAGCGCGCTGGATCCTCGGCCGGCTGCGCGGCAGCAGCGACGCCTCCGACATCCGCAAAGCCGAGCTGGAGTTCCAAGACATCTGTGCCATCGCCGAGATGGAGCGGTCAACCTCGAAGCAGAACTCGTACTACCACATGCTCTTCGGCATCGGGTCGGCCAAGCTGCACACGGGGCGGCGCGTGCAGCTGGTCATCTGGCTGCAGATCATGCAGGAGTGGGTGGGCATCGCGGGCGTGACGGTGTACGCGCCGACCATCTTTCGCATCGGCGGGTTCGACGCGAATAAGAGCCAGTGGATCAGCGGGCTCAACAACATCTTCTACATGTTCTCGACGCTCGTGTGCGTCTTCACGCTCGACCGCATCGGGCGGCGCTGGACGCTGTACTGGGGGTCCGTGGGCCAGGCCATCGCCATGTTTTTGGCCGGCGGCATGTCGCGGTTGGGGCTGGATGCGCGGGCTGCGGGGAATGCGGCTGTGGCGCAGTCGTACGGTGCTGCTGCGGCGTCGTTCGTCTTCATTTTCACCTCCGTGTTCGGTGCGACGTGGTTGACTGTGCCATGGTGAGCTCATTTCCAGCAGGGTGCTCCCCCAATCTAAGCAATACTAACTTTCCATCCCACAGGCTATTCCCAGCAGAGTATTTCCCGCTCGAGGTCCGAGCCAAGGGCAACGCTTGGGGCGTGGTCGGGTGGAGCATCGGCAACGGCTGGCTCACCCTCCTCTGTCCCGTCATGTTCAACGCCATCGGCGAAAAGACCCTGTACATCTTCGGCGCCTGCAACGTCATCTCCATTCCGATGGTCTGGGCCCTCTACCCGGAGAGCAACCAGCGGACCCTGGAAGAGATCGACCTCCTCTTCACCGCAGATACCCCCTGGGTCTGGGATGCGGAGAAGAAGTTTGCTGAGCTGAAGGAGCAGATGGGTCTCGAGACTGCGGAGATCGGGAAGGATGGTTCTATGAAGGATGTTGAGGCTGTGGTTGCACGCGAGCATGTGGAGCTCTAGAAGTTCGTGACAGAAAACCGACATAGAGACGCTACTCTAGATTTGTTGATGGGGAGAGCAAGAGGTCAATGGAAGACTAATCATAGAAGGCAGAAATCCTACAAATGCTCCTCCTACTTCCAGAGTTTCGACATGCAGGCAAAACACATGACCACGAATGATGCTGGACACACTTCTACTTGCCTTTCCATGCCTGCTCTGGCAGATCCTTTGCTTTGACAGTCGTGACCTCAGGAAATTTACTTTCCGCGGGGATGTTGAACTTTCCGGCATGACCATAAGTAGTGAAAATGTACTGCAGTTGTTCTTTGGGAAACAGAGAGTACGAGGGGGTGTGAGACGGTAGCTTGGTAATTTCGAAGGACTTGAGCTTGTTGAGATCATCGTAGTGGGGAGCCTGGTCTTCAATCAGCAACAAGAGTCTCCGACGGAGCAGTCGCAACATACATACCACGTGCGTCTTCGGCGAGTTTTGACTGTTCATTCCACGTCAGTGTGTCGCTCATTGCGAAGGTTTTCTTCGGCCCATTCGGGAAGGTCCAGAGAGTCACTGGCATATTGCCGTCTCCAGGGATTCTGGCGAACTTGTTGGCAACGTCGATGGCGGGTGGTATGGGAGATTGGTAGGTCTTTGCGTGCGGCAGGCCGTCATAGTCAAGGAAATGACCGTTCATGTATTGTGTCCACTGAAGGTCGGTCTTCCTGAGTGCTTCGCAAGCCGCCAGCCTCCACTGAAGATGAGGCATTGCTATAGCATCCCTTTTGCGTTCCCATCCGGATAGGCGAATAACTTACCCAGGGCTGTGGGGAATACCATATTCACTTGCCACGAACTTCTTGGTCGGTGTGGACTTCGCGGCAGGTTTGTCTGAGAATTTCCGGCCGCTTCAGGCGTGACGGAAAAGCGCAGATGACGGCTTCAATTCGGTTCTTCTCCAGGGCTCCTTTGGTGGAGTCGACATCGTCGTAATCAACTGTTAGCACAGGGACCGCGGAGTTTCCAGATCATACCTTGCGAGCGAGCACAATAACCTCGTGCTTCGGATCTTCTTTCAGCACCTCGGCAATCGGTCTACCAACATTACCAAGGCCTACAGCAACGGCGACTTTGACCATTTCCAAAGTTTGTGAATACTACGCGAGGAAGTTAAGTTTATGAAGCACAGATCTACTTTTCATGTGCAATATCAGCTGTCAAGGCGTGGTGTCAAGCTCTTCACGGCCGCTGATAGATGCAATGCATATGGCAGGGCAACGATTAAGCTATAGACCAGTCGAAGCTAATATCGGCTTCCGGCCGCAAGTTGATAGCAAACGTATGCAGAAGTGTAGCCATATGCACCGGGTGTAGATGTATCCGCTCGGAAAGCTTGCATCCGGCCTCCGCAGCGTCTACTGCTCAGGTCTCCCATATTAACAATCATCGCTTACTAACTAGATACTACAACGGGTATTTCAACAGCCGTGGAACTTTAAGCATTGATTCTTAAGTGGTAGCGCTGGAGCCTGAACATGACCCAATCAGCTGACGAACAGTATGCGAACACGGCGGATTCGTATACAGGAACAGTTCTCAGCAAAGCGCTGGTGTCGTCGCGCAGCACTAAACTAAAGTAAGCAAGTGGACTGAGGAGCATTCAGGAGCTATCGTGTATTCGATCAAATTGTGTAGTAGGGTCATTTAGTATATCTACTACAACACACTTGGAAGAAATGCTTGGAAACCTGAACAAGTTGAGCACGCAGTTTGCTTAAATAGAATCGGTGCCTTTCCAACCCAGTGACAATCTTCTACCTCATCCAGAGCCCATTTCGCCACGCTGACTTCGCTCAGCTTTCTCCCGATCCCACAAAAGCGGCATGCACCTGGCGCTCCCAGAACCGGAACGTGGAACATATCCTTTTCTTCATATTCTTCTCCACAAGCTGCATCACCTCCAACACCACCCTGCAAGCTCGGCCACCACAAAGCGCCTTAGACGCGACTCCTCAATGGTGGGGAGTCGGCCCGATGTCAACTCACACGGGGCAAAAAGGGATCAAAACGTACAACAGCCGGGATTCCCCAATGGTCACCCACTTGAGTACTAATCGGCCGATTCGTAGCTTAAATATCGGAGAGCAGACGGGATCCGTTGCATTCTACGATCTGTGGTCGTACGTGGCAATGGTTGTGGACAGGTCGAAATATAACCACAAATTCTTTTCCTGTCGCCATGCTGAATCTGCTCAGCTTTCTCCAGATCCCACAAAAGCACCGGGCGCTCCCAGAACTGAAACGTGGAACAAAGTCCATTTCAACTTGTTCGTGGTTGGCTATATTGGTCGCTCCGTCCCGGACAGTCAAAGGTTCCTGGACAACTATTTGTTTGGCAGTGTCAACGACGACGCCTCGCTCCAGAAAAGCCCGAAGTTTCCCACTTGCGCTGCATTCCAGCGCGGAATCCGGACTACCAGCGAATCGAACATAACTAATGCCATGGAAATCGCAATCCAGCACCCATGTTGACTTGTCAACGGGAGACCTCGCACGCCCGCGTGGGAAGCTAGGGAGGTTGAGATTTCTCAGACCGATCATGGATTTTCTGGAGAATCATACGTATACCAGATTAGTCGAGACTTGAGAAGCATGTCGATAACTCTCTCACATAAACCGCACCAGACGGCCCCGTTTCTCGTTTGATTTCTGGTCCATACAAATGGCATCGACCCATAGACGTCTCATGGCGCGAATTTGTCAACGCAATAACGCTCGTCTGGTGCGAATGGGCTGATGCGCTCAAACATGTTTAAAAGATCACTCATGGGGGTTAGTCATAGCACAGGAGACAACATATCGTGTTGCCAAGGAACAAGTGTTGAGAAGAAAAAATGAGGTCTTGGCAGCAGACAACGGCGGCAGCAAGCTGGTAGCCTGGTTTTTTACGCGTGGCTGAACTTTGACCGGATAGCATGCGGTCTGACATCTGTTGTGGCTTGACTTGGCGATGTTGTGTCACGTAGTGCCATTTAATTGATTTTGACCCGGCGGTGGCGGTTCGATTGGCTGAACCCTTGTCCCCGACGTATCCCAAGGCGGGATCGTGGCTCATTCCCTGAACCCTTGCCTGTGGAACATGCGGACAAGTCCCTGGGGAGGGTCGGCTCTGTGATTGGCGGACCAAAATCAACTGCACGGCACCATTTAACGGCAGGAATATAGTGTAGGGCGTGTGTAAGCCAAACATTCAACCCCCGTAAATCCCTACAGTACATACATACATACACACACCCCCACCCACTCAAACAACCACCGCCTCCAACACCGCCCCAACCCCCTCCTCCACAACCACTCTCACCAACTCCCCTACCACCTCCCCCAACCCCTCCGCCCCCACCACCCTCCTCACCACCAACCTCCCCCCCGCCGCCGCCCTCGCAATCCCCACATAATTCGGCCCTCCATCTACACACCTCAAATCAATCCCCAACGCCTCATCCGACATCCCGGCGGCAAGGCCTTCGGGATGCACGTCGTTGATGCAGGACCGCGTCGCCTTCCACCCGCCATTGTTGACGACGACGGTTAGGAAGGGGGTGCGGTGTTGACGCTGGGCCCAGAAGAGGGCGCTGGGGGCGCCGAAGATGAAGCTGCCGTCGCCGGTGACTGTGCAGACGAAGCGGTCCGTTGGCCCGGCGGCTTCGCTCCTGCGAGCGGTCGTCGGGCAGGGCCGGGTGGTAGTGGTGTCGTACAGCTGCGTGGCGAGCTTGGCGCCGATGGCTGCGCCGCCGGCCCAGCCCAGGCCGCTGCCGCCCTTTGTGAAGTTCGAGCCCGGCAGCTCGAGGGCCAGGTGCTCTGCCAAGACGGATTGGTTGGTGACGGCGTCGGAGAGCCAGATGGTATCTTTTGGGCAGACGAGACGGAGGGTGCGGAAGAGGTGGGCGGGGGAGAGGTTGCCGTCCGCGCGGGGCTCGGCGCGGTCGGCGAGGGAGCGGGTGGCGGCGGCGTGGGCGTGGGCGAGGGCGAGCCAGCGCTCGGAGAAGACGACGCTGCGGGCGGCGAAGGCGGGGGAGGTGGGGATGTGGGCGCAGAGTTGGGCGAGGGCAATGCTGCATTCGGCGGCGAAGGTGGCCTCGGCGGCGATGTCAAAGAGGGCCATTTTCTCCTTGCGGGGGTCGACGTCGATGTGGAAGATGCGAGCGGAGGGGGAGGGGCGGGCCTTCGAGGGGATCCAGGGGACGTCGGCGTCGAGGACGAGGATGACGTCGGCGTCGGAGAGAGCGGCGGCGGCGGCGGAGCGGGTGAGGTGGGCGCGGTGGGTGGCCGGGAAGGACATTTCGCGGAACTCCGAGTCGAGGACGCGGAGGCCTTTGATGAGGGTGACGAGTTGGATGAGGGCGGAGACGGCGGGGTTGGAGCGGCCGAGGTAGCCGGTTACGATGAGCCCGCGGTCGGCAGCGATGAGGGCGTCGGCGATGGTGGGGATGGCGGAGGGGGGAAGGCCGCCGAGGCTGGAGGGGCGGGGGCAGGGGGAGGGGTGGACGGGGAGGGGGAGGGATGTTGGTGCGGCGAGGACTTCGCGGGTGGCGGTCAGGTAGGCAGGGCCTGGGCTGGAGGTGGTGGCCATGGTGAGGGCGCGGTTGACCATTGTCTGAACGTGCTCGGCGCATTTGATCTCGTTGGAGTAGCGGGTGTAGGGGGCAAGGATGGCGGATTGGTTGGGGACATCTTGGTACCTGGGGTTCTCAGCATCATGGTTCTGATCGGAAGGGCGAGGGCAGGCACCATTGAACGTGCTCGGATCTTGAGCCAGGAAGTTCTCCATTCAGAGTAAATGGAGCTTGTCCTGCGAAGATGAGG
Source organism: Neofusicoccum sp. Z2 (assembly GCA_037356115.1). Taxonomy (NCBI): domain Eukaryota; kingdom Fungi; phylum Ascomycota; class Dothideomycetes; order Botryosphaeriales; family Botryosphaeriaceae; genus Neofusicoccum; species Neofusicoccum sp. Z2. The sequence continues at coordinate 191,773 of JBAWJY010000035.1, read as the reverse complement.
ACCGGGGCGCGTCCGGACGAGGCATTGTGGAGGCCCTGGCCGAGGGCTGCAGTTCCAACGTCAACGTGGACGATGACGCACTGAGGGCGCTTGGTCAAGCGGGCAAAGCCATCAGCGGCAGACAGAGCCACGAACTGCAGCGGCAGTCAGTGAGGCTTCACAGGCCGCAGACAGCAGTGCAAGTTGGACTTCTTGAGCCGTGTGGAAGATCTGCGACTGAAGGGGTATGCGGCAGGATGAGGCCCCTGCGAGAGCTTCTACGCATGCGGAAGCTCTATTCGCCCTCCACACGCAGAAGAATGGCAATTTGCGAAAAAGCCTCACCTCATGCAGGAAGACCAGGAGCTTCGGCCACAGCTTTCCCGCCTCCTGGCGGCGAGCATACGCCTCGACGAGGCTGGGATGGTCGGAGCCCAGCACGGCAAAGAGGTAGTCGACGCCGGCCTGGTTCAATGGGCGGAAGAAGAAAACAGTCAGTGCGCGGTGTGATGACGGGGAAGGGGTCGGGGCGTACCTGCGCCAGGCTTTCCAGAAAGAGGTCGGCGACGGTGTGTACCTGCATGGTGTGCCGCAGGCTGATGAAAGGGTGCAGATGCTCTTCACCCGCTCGGGCAGGCGGGACAGGTGCAGGTTTAGCTGGGTGTTGGTGGTGGCAGGCGCAGGAGGGCAGGGCGGGGCGAGAGACGGGATGTGATATACGGCAGCAGCGGACGGCAGGGGCCAGGCGTCATCCCGTCATGCTCGCCGGCACGCAGTTCGCAGCCGAGACACGGCTACTGCGGCCTGCGATTGCGCCGCCGCCAGCCAATGGCGCGGGCGGCCAACACGTCCCGGGCGGGCGGACGAGCCGCGCGATCGACGGCTCGGGGCAGCGCTGAGGGAACGGAAGGTACGAACGGCGCAGCTGCTCGCGCGTGTTTCAGGCTGCCGATGCGCCCGTCACGGCCCGGCAGGAGCGAAGATCGCACAGTTGGACGTAGCCCGATCGGGAAAGCGGCCGGCAGCCGGTCGGCAGGGCCAACATCATCATCACAGACACTGCAGCATCACATTGCGCACATGAGCTTCAGAGACAGAGTAGCAGCGATTAATTCGGGGTCGAGCAGCTAGTCCGCGCCCAGCGCGCTGGTGGCAGAGCTGCGCACCGACACGCACGTCCGCACCTGGATCTCGCCCGCGATGATGCCCTCCTCGCTGCCCGAGTCGCCGAACCGGTTCGTCGCCGACGCCTCGACGCGCCCGCGCCCCTTCTCCGGCACCAGCCCGGGGTTGGTCGACGACAGGTGGCTCATCTTGTACGCCTTGCTGCGCGAGTTGAACTTGGAGTTGGCCGACGCCAGGCCCGGCACCACGCGCGACAGCAGCCAGCGCAGCGACGGCAGGCACGTGCAGATGACGCCGACGGCGGCTTCGATGAACGACCACAGGAACGCCGGCGCCGAGTCCCACGTCGTGTCCTTGGCCTGCGTCGACTGCACCAGCGCCACCATGCGGATCGCGCTGGCCACGCACACGAACAGCCCCAGCGCGAACAGGATCGTCAGCCCCACCTTCTTGCTGCGCGTCATCTGCAGCCGCTGGATGAACGGCACCGGCAGCGCCGACACCCACAGGTCCGTCGCCGTGTTGAACGCCGCCCACGACCACCGGAACGCCGAGTTGTTGATGCAGTGCCCGCCCGCGATGTGCCGGTCCCAGTTGTACGCGATGGGCAGGCACTCGAAGATGGTGGCCGTGATGAAGGCGAAGGACCCCGCGACGACCACGGCGATGGACGCCAGGCAGATGGACCGGAACGAGCGGAATTGGAAGACGCGCAGGTAGAGCAGCAGGAAGGCCAGCTTGTTGAAGCAGATGACGCACTTGTAGAAGATCTGGAAGAGGAAGAAGTTCTGCCGCGCGTCAGACGGGCGCGGCGCCGACGGTGGAGCTGGCGTACCTTGAGTGCCTGGTGCACGTCTCCACCGGCACGGGGGATATCTTTCGTTCGAAGGCCGAAGCCGTACTTCACCGCTGGCTGCTTTCAGCGGACTGCTTCTCCAGCGCTGCCGGCGCAACTGACCTTGGCAAGCAATGACGGTGATGGTGATCAAGAAACACTGGACGCAGTCAGTCGGGCGGCGCTGGTGCCACGGTTGCACACGACACTCACGTTCGCGAGGACGACCATGGCCTCCTCGAGCCCCAGCCAGCCCCGCCGCTTGTACACGGCGCCCAGGCGGGCGCACACAAGCGAGGTGGCCAGCGTGGCCAGGGCGATGGACACGCCGGTGATGCAGGCGCCTTGGCCGTCGAAAGCCTCCATGTCTCGAACGGGCGGGAGAGGGAGAACAGTCGGGAAGCACGCTCACGGCGGGCGCGGTAATAACATACGCGCGCGCTGCTGCCGTGCAACTGGACGCTGCGTCGCTGCGTCCCCATGTCTCAGTGCATGCGCCGGCGCCGACGCGCACCGCATACGGTGCAGCGGGCAACGGCGCGGGAGGCGTGCAGAGCGAGCGTCACAGGCTGCGCCACCAGAGCCCGCGGGCATGGTCCAGATGAGGCTGCCAGGGTGTGCGGAAGAATGGGCGATGAGGGAGCTGCTTGATGTGGTACGGGCCGGAGCCGGGATGCTTGGCTCGGGCGGCGCGCGGGACGCTGGCGTGGCTGGAGCTTGTCGCTGTGCCGCGCCGCGCCGGGATGGCCGTTGGGGCAATCTGCGGCAGTGGGGACGCGGCCGGGCGAGCATGGGCGGTGCGATGCGATGTGATGCGGGAGTCGAGGCACGGCAGGCGTGGTGGTGGATCTGCGCCCGCCCTGACCGCGACGCCGCCCGTGCCCATTGGCCCAGACGTGCACCACGCATCTCGCACATCCGCCATCAACGCCTTCGCAGCAGAGCAACCGCGAGGTCAGCCTGCAGCCCGCTGATAGGACCGCGCCCTCATCTATCTCGCGCGCTCCCAGCCCTCCTTGCTCATGTACCACCCTGTTTCGGCGCTGACGCCGCGCCCCTCCCTCGCCCTCCACCATGCAGAGCCCTCCTGGCTCCACGCGAGCCATGCTGCTCCGCGCCCGGCTACGTCCTGCTTGCTTCTGCCGTCCCGTTACTTCTGCGCCAGAGCCCCCTTCTTCACGCTCTGCCCGCATCTGCGCTTTCTGTGTCCTTCTTTGCCGTCTCTTCTCTCCCATCCGCAGCCATGAACGACGTCAAACTACCCGATATCTCGCTGTCCGTGGCCTCGTCGCCGCGCACCGCCTCTGCCCATGGGCCCTTGGACCCAACCATCGAGCGCCGCATCCTGCGTAAGCTGGACTTCCGCGTCGTGCCGCTGCTGTGCATCCTGTTCCTGGTCTCCTTCATCGACCGCTCCAACATCGCCAACGCGAAGATCCAAGGCATGGACAAGGACCTGCGCCTGCACGGCAACCAGTACAACATGGCCGTCATGGTCTTCACCCTGGCCTACGTGATCTTCGGTGTGCCCGCCAACGTCGTCTTCAAGAAGACCGGCCCCAAGTCGCTCAGCGTCATGATGCTCGCCTGGGGTGCGTCCCCGCCCGTCCAACCCGCTGCCACGTGCTGACGCTTGCAGGTGTCACCGTCATCGGCCAGGGCGTCACCAAGACCGCCGCCGGCCTCATTGCCTGCAGGTTCCTTGAGGGAATCTGCGAGGCCGGTTTCGTCCCCGGCTGCGCCTATCTGATTGGCTCGTACTACAAGAAGGACGAGTTCCTGAGGCGTTACACCGTCTTCTTTAGCGCCGCCATCGCCGCGGGCGCCTTCAATGGCGTAGGTTCACTTGAGAAGACTCGACGCACCGCTGCTGACCGTCAACAGTTGCTCGCCACTCTGATCTCGAAAATGGATGGCGTCGGTGGCTACGAGGGTTGGCGCTGGTAAGCAATCGACGTCGCCCTAAAACCTCCGATTGGGGAGACATGCATGCTGAAATTACCCCGAACCAGGATCTTCATCATCGAGGGCTTGATCACCATCGTCTTCAGCTTCTGCTCCATCTTCATGATCGTCCCCTTCCCGGAGCAGAGCACCATGTTCACCCCTGAGGAGAAAGCCGTTCTGCTCGCCCGCATCGCCGAAGATGGCGGCGACGTCCAACACGACAAGCTCAACGCCAAGCGCTTCATGAAGTACCTGCTAGACTGGAAGATCTGGCTCGCGTAAGCACCCCACGCCGTCTCTCTCTCTCTCTCTCTCAAAAAAAAAAAAAAGAAACAACCCCAACTGACACCCCCTCCCCAGCATCCTCACCTACTTCGGCGCCGAAGAAAACGCCGCCTCAGTCGTCGCCTTCCAGCCCTCCATCCTCCGCGGCCTCGGCTACACCGCCACCAGCGCCCAAATCCACAGCATCCCCATCTACGCCGTCTCCTTCGTCATCTCCCTCCTCTGCGCCTGGCTCAGCGAGCGTCTCCAGCAACGCTACCTCTTCGGCATGCTCGGCTGCCTCCTCTGCCTCATCGGCCTCGCCGTCGAGCTCGCCCAGCCGCGCTCGGCCAACGTGCGGTACATGGGCATGTTCTTCGTGACAGCGGGGCCATACGTAACGATGCCCGTGACAGTCGTCTGGAGCGCCATCAACGTCGGGAAGGGGTACAAGCGCACCGTCGCCTTCGCAGCGGTGATCGCGCTGGGGAACTGTGGGGCCTTCGTGGCGTCGAATGTGTTTATCACGAAGGAGATGCCGACGTATCCGACGGGGTTTGGGACGAATGTGGGGTTTATTTGTCTTTCGATGGTGGCGCAGACGGTGTTGTATGTGGGGTTGAGGCGGGAGAATGGGAGGAGGGAGGGGAGGAGGAAGGGGTTGCCGAGGGTGCTGGATGAGAGGTTGTATGAGGATGTGGGGGATGAGCATCCGGATTTTAGGTTTCAGTTGTGAGGGGCTGGCTGGGGGGGAGTCGATTGGTGGATGGGGTGGGTGGCGGTGTGTGGGTTTTTGGGTTTGGCTTTTTGTCTTTAGCACTTGTGGAGCTGTTGTTTTAATTATTTGAATGTCGTTCTGCTATAGTTCGTCGTATAACAGTAAAGGATTCCTGTTCACGAGGTGGACGGTGTGATACCTCATAAGGCAGCCAAGTTACGCTAACGCGAATAGGCAATCATCTCCAGCAACTTCCATGAACAGACGTCCTCTTTTCTATTCCATTAATTCATATACCCCTAGTTCATATCATTCTCAGGGACTCCAAAGATCAACCAATTTCTTTCAAGCATATTCTCCTTCATGCACTCCTGACGATGACGATCACCGAAATGCCGAATAGAAACCAAGTGATTGTCCCTATGGTTTCTGGGTTCCTTATTTTCTATTGTACACCCGCTGCGCGCTCGCAGCTTCTCTTGTCTGCGTACAGGACAAGTCCAGCAACCACGGGTATTTCCATCGAAGATAGCCCCCGTCTCAGCATAACATTGCGCAGGTCGATCATTCCAGACGAGAGAAGGAGCTAAAAACTTACTGGTAGTGGAGTGCGCGAATATGAATATAGACAGATCTGTGACAGAGGAGATTCTGCGACTATCAGAGGCACGTTCTACTTATCACACGCTTACTGGCAATTGCCCTATGTAATCTACAGGGAGAATACGTTACATTTGCCATCTGTTGATCAGTTCAATCTCTCAACTCCCCATTGTATAGCTTCTCCATTCTTCTTTCAGAGTCTGTCCGAATTTCTTTACTCTTCTAGATACTGAGTAGAAGGCTCGGCCCCTCTGAGGAAAAGGCATAATACGTCTTAAGGCTGCATGACTTGAGAGCCACAGTTCAAGTAGCCACCCCGCGTAATTCAAAAGCCAAGGGATTTAAGAAATGGTTCTGGGCGGAGTCTCCTGCCTAGTTTCTAGGCATCTTCATCCATCACCCCTTTCTCCAGAGACTCGATCCCGATGCAGTTCAAGTAGACAAGACAGTCGGCGGGACGACCAGCCGTAAGACGATGCACATTTCTATGAGGCATCTTTGTCTTCGCATGAACCTGGCTACCTTTTTTTTGAGCTGCTTCCATATCTCTTTTGATCGCACAGCCATCCCTTGAACGTTGGCTGTGAGATGCTCCCACCTCATGTCCTTAAAATACTACTAAACAGTGTCCAGAAACAACCCGTAGTTTCAAAGTATTCGTCTCTTGACGGAGAATTTTGGCGTTCAGTGTTTGCGAGCTCCATTTGTTTCGACGTCCTGGCATAGCAATCCTATGTTTTGAAATTTCCAACGAGATACCCGTGATCTGAAAATTTTGGTGAAGGTTCGGGTTGGCGTGTAATACATTGACTGAAGACAACCGAGAGGATCAGAGTTCTCAAGCAATCTATCAGCGACCACAAAAGCGGTAGCGAATGGCATTATTGAGTTGTCCATATAAATAAAAGACTCGGTTCCTATTGCTAGTCTAAGTCATTCGGCCATGGCACACCGAAGAAGTGCGTATTCTTGATCGTCTGCTCCGAAATCTTCGAATAGTGTAGAGTGTTCAGTACACTCGTTGAAATTGGGCCAGCTCACAACATTTGCTCTTGCCAATCTTTCCAACTTAAAGACCGTACAGCAAAGACACAGCCACATACACGAATAACATATGGACAGGCAGTTGAAAGTCTCCAAAAAAATGATCACTAGGGTCTCAACTTCGCATAGAAGCAGTCTAGAAGACCTTTTCGCCAGATCCAACCCCACCGCACAACACCACCCCTACCCCCGCCCGCTCGCATGTACGCACAAGCACGACGAATGGAACCATCCGCCTCCCTACGCACGTGGCTGCACTCCCGCGACAACATCCCCATTCCATCCCCCACCGCTATCACTTCCGAACCGCACCACAAAAATTCCCGTTCTCGTCTGACACACATGCATGCATGCATGTAGCACGCGCCTGCGCAGTCTCATGCAGCTATCTGCACGTGTCTGTCTGCACGTGTCTATCTGCCAGTCTGTCTGTCCATCTATCTGTACGACCGAGCCACGCGTCTCGGGCATATACATAAGCAAATAAGACAGACGCTGTACCCACCTGCATACAGGACGAATAGGTGTCCGGGGTGCATGTTGTGTGTACGCTCATCGCGGCGATGAGGGTGGGGCCGGTTGTTCAACGAGAAAATTGGGGGGAGGTAGATGTGCGCTGGTACGAGTGTCGGGTTGTCGGGAGTGAGAGGAGGGGGAAGAGAAGCAATGGTGGTTCGAGGTTGTGTTGGGGTGGGCTCTGTGGCGGAGCGGGCAGAGCGATTGAAGGTTGTATCATACGGCTACTCTACTGATCCGAATAAGAGCCAGCGATTCTGTGTTTGCGCACCGCACCGCCCCGCACCGCCTTAGCAGACTTCTTCGCAAAAAACGTTTGGAGTATGAATTTGCATTCTTTCTCTCCTATGCCCAGTCAGTCATTATCACTCCCCCTCCCCCCCTTTACCCCCTTCGCGAGAGAGAGAGAAGACAAGACCATTATGTACGCCAACAACCCGGAAAACGTTCAACGCCAAACAACCAGCAGTCTTCTCTTTTCTTCTTCTTCTTCCTCTTCTGATGGTGATGATGACCCTCGCATGATTTGTTCCGAAAAGCCGTATGATCGAGAGAAACCGAATAGCACTCGTACACCATCGCCATTCATCCGTTCCGTTCCGTTCCCATTCCATTCCCTATTCCGATACCCATACCCACACCATCACGCTTCCCATCCCCTCCCCTCACCTCCCCTCAAGCATCCGGCCTCCTAAACGGATGCGCCTCCGTATTCAGCACCCACTCATCCAAACTCAACACGTCCTCATCCGCGAACAGCAGGTAGAAGTACTTGAGCGTCTCAGCGAGCCAGAAGCTCTCCATCTCGTCCTTCAGGATCGGCGCCGTCTTTGTGATGTCGTCGATGGCCGAGTAGCCGAACTGGGCGCGGCAGTGGTGCTGGACGGCCTCGAACATGCGCCAGCCGGCCTCGCGCCAGTAGGGGTCGCCGGTGATGCGGTACATGTACCAGACGGATTCGATGGCTTCGGGTCTGTGGATGGGGTTAGGACACGAAGCTCACTTTGTGGTAGTAGTAGTGGAGGTTGTGGAGGGGAAGGGAGGAGGGGGGAGAGGGGGTTTACCTGAGGATGTAGTGTCTCGATTCGATCCTGGTGAAGCCGGTCGGCAGACGCTCTTCTTCGATGCGCTTCTGGACGTACTCCTCGTGACCAAGCGGCTTTTGAGGCTTCCAGATGTGCGCGATGACGGGGTCTTTCTTGTCCGGGTCGTCGTAGTCGGCCGGCTCGTGGGCCGAGCTATACGTCGTCCGCGAGGGCGTCGATTTCTCGTCGTTCTTGATATTGCCCAGCTGCCTCTTCTCGATATGCCTCTCGACGTATCGGTTTGGAACACGTCGGGGCGGGACGCCGTTTGTGGGTATGGCGTCGGCTGTGGCAATGCCGTACGCAGCGTCAGTCCCTGTGGGAGATTCCGTAGCTTTGGCTCGCGCGGCGGCGACTTGGGTGCTGTAGTACGCAAGCTGTTTCTTGTACGATTCCTCTCTACTTTGTGAGTACGGATCGAGCTCCTCGTACCATTTCGTCTCGTTCCACTCGCAGCCGGACAAGCTGTCGCAGGCGCTGAGGAGGAAGCCTTCAGGCATAATGCCGGTGTTCGTAATGTTGTATGCCCAGACGCAGCCTTGGGTCAGCTCCGCGCCAATCTTGAGGTCTTCCGAGCGTCCGAAAAGCTTTGCGCCATAGGCGAACATGCCACCAGCGAAGCAGGTAAGGTGGGTTCCCTCCGTCTTGAGCGACTCTGTAGCCTTCTTGTGCTCCTTGTCGGGAGGTACGACCGACAAAGTGCCAGAAAAGAGCACATCAGGACTGCCATCCGGCAACATCGGTCTGAAGAGGAGCTTCTCCTTAACGGCATCCGCCGACTTCTCGTACAAGGTCTTGTACTCCGGGGCGAGACCTCCAAGGAGGAGATACTCCTTCGGGAAATACTCGTACATAGAATCAGACTGGCCTCCAAGAGAGAAAAGCTGTGCGCCTCTGCTCGATGCCGCCAGACCTTGGGGAGCGCAGTGCGCGAGAGAAGGTGACGGAGCAGTCTTCTTGGTAGAGGTGACCTCCTTCTCTTCGGTCGTGGATGCCTTTTCAGTGCGGACCTCGTCGTCCTTGGCAGACTCCAATGCAGCCTTGTTGAGAGCAATTGGGTCACTCAACTGGCGCTTGACCAAGTCGTCATCCAAATCGTCATGGTCATCATCCGGCACAGGGTTCTTGCCGCCGAATCTCGCAGGGTTGTTCGGATTCAAGGGCTTCTCCTTCTTGGGCTTCTCAGAGCCAGTGTAAGAGCTAGATTCGGTCTCATCATAAGAAAGCGGCGTCTTCCCGCTGTTCTTGGAGGGGACCAATTCAGAAGCAGATTGCAGCGGGGGGTGCGCCTTGAGAGGCGGGGAGCCAGCAGGATCCGACGACATTTCAGGTCTCTTGCAGCCTGAGGCATCAACTTGAAGAGGCCACATGCCGGGCAGGAGAGTGTCCTCCCACTCCAGGAAGGCATTGGTGATGCGGGCAATGGCGTCGTAATACTTGGCTTCCTTGGTAAGCTGGGCAAGCCTTGTGAATTCGACCGATAGGGAGCCGATCTCCGCAAGGACGACCCGCGTTCCAGCCCGGTGGGGTTGAGAGGCGTACGTGCTGAAAGTCGTCAGTAAAGAGGTCGGACGAGAACCAGACGATTTTTTTGTACTTACGGCATCCAGTAGTAGAAAGTCACAGGCATGCGATTGGGCGTATCAAACGCGCCCATAAGGACCTCGGCCAATTCCACGGCCTTGTCGAGCAAAATCTTGTGCTTCTGGCCGCTGATATCGTACGCAGCAACGAGGCCGCCCAGATATCTGATGACCGTCTCGAACAGCGGGATATCCTTGCGGAAGCTGGTGGTGAAGTCGATATCGGCGACAGCTTCGACAGCCTCCTCGAACTCGGCGTGCATGCCCATGATGTACAGCGAGTCGAGCGCGTCGACTAGCGTAGCGCCCCAGCCAGCAAAGGGGTTCCGGCTGCCATTGGAGACAGGGGAAAGTTCGTCCTTCATCCAGGCGTAGGTGCGGTAGCCATTCCACGAGAAGCTCATAGCCTCCTTGATGGCCATGAGCTTCGCCTCGCGCTCCTTCTTCTCAGCGGGCGACTCCTTAGCAAAGGTAGCCTGGATCTTGGGCATGGCCTTCGGCGAGCCGGACGGCAGATGAATGGTCGAAGTGACCGGGAAGTGCTCCTCCATCCTGCGCCAATGGATGGCGGTAGCCGAGGGCTCGACGAAGACGTCCTTCCTGCCCTCGCCCTGCTCCTGCGGCACGACGATCTGCGGCTCGTGGGGCACGCCGGCGACGACATCGCTGTCAAGGTACGGCGTGCTGAGCTCGTTATCGTCATCCTCAAGCCCATGCGCGCTGCTGTCCAGGGCTCCCGGCGGGTTCTTCTGCACCGGCTTGCTGGGTTCGGGCAGCGCAGGCGGCTCGACCTTGTCCTGGGGCTTCTCGGCCACGGGCACGACGACGTCAGGCTGCTTGTCCTTGTCCTCCTTCGCGATGGGGTAGCCGCCGTCGGCGGGGAGCGGCGGCGCCAGCAGCTCGTCGGGTGTGGCCGGGGCGGAGCCAGAGCCAGAGCCCAGCTTGACGCCGCCACCGAGGCCGGTTCGCGAGCGCCATGTTTCGGAGCCGGCGAACTGCCAGAGCACCAGCACCGTCAGCACGGCGAAGACGACGAAGACGCGGTAGCGGCGGTAGCGCAGCATTGTGACGACGGGGCGGGGCGCGGGCGCGGTCGCGGTCGCACTCGCGGCGGCGGTCGCTCGTTTCGGCGAGCTGGGCTGGGGGGCGGCGGCGCGGGGGAGCAGGGGCGGTTCAGGACGGCGGAGGAGGTCGCGTGCTCGACGGGAGGCGGCACTGCAAGGGCAGCATCGGGGTGCGCGCAGCGGTGCGGTTCGGGGAGCGAGTGCGCTGGCGTTTATGACGGCGCGGGCTGGGCCAGGCGGGATGCAGTGCTCGAGTTAAGCTCCCTCCTCCAACCTCCGGGGCGAGCCAGACGGGCCGCCAAGCGCGAGGGCAGCTCTTGGCCGCACGCGAGGGGCTGGTGGCCGCCGTTTCACGCTCCACCCGCCCATTTGCCAGGTATTTTTGGCCGCCACCTGCTGTTTCGCGCCTCACCACGCCCCAATCGGCGCCGCCCTTGCAGCCAAGCCCGTTGCGAGCGTCTCGATAGCGGAGCGGGCGGATGCGCATTGCCGCACTGCCGTGTTTTAATTGCACCCCAGGCCCGCCGCCGTCATGCGCGCACGCCACTCCACGCCCGCGCTCTGCACTCTATAAGCTTTTTGAGGCCACCTATGTTACATGTGCACATCGCGAGGGCCCAGATTATCCGCACTTCCCGCCTCCAGTCCGCGACCCACTTGCCCTCTACGAGTTGTCCGCCGCCGGGTCCGGCTGGCGGCCCATCTGCCGCGCCTTCAGCATCTCGTCGCACAGCAGCAGGTTCGACGCGATGCCCGTGCTCGACGCGATGCAGTTGCGGAGCACCCGGAAAGAGTCGTAGACGCCCGCTTGCACCGGGTCCATCGCCTCGCCCGAGTTCAGGTCCAGTCCCACCACGTTGCCCTCCGCATGCTCGTCCTGGAGCTCCGCCACTGCAGTCTGCGTGTCAGCCAGCGCGCCTCGCCATCAATTGAGTTGCACTTACGGGCATCCTGGATGTCGTGGCCAGAGTTTGCAGCCAGCGTCTTGGGAATGATCAGGAGCGCGTCCGCGAACGCCTCCACTCCGTACCGCGCCTTGCCCTTGATCTGCTTCCTGAAAGCGTCGCTCTTCAGGTGTGCCGCACACGCAACCTGGAAAGCACCACCGCCGGGCACGACGCTCTTGTCCACAATCATGTTGTACACACTCCGGAGACCGTCACGGACCGCGTCCTTGATCTGCGTGATCGTGTGCGCGTTGGGGCCCTTGATCAGAAGCGTCACCGACTTGGGGTCCTTCACATCCTCCTGCACACTTGTTAGAAATCGCCAGTGAAAAAGTGCCCGCTGATACGTACGACGAAGGTGTACTTCTCCTCTCCCAGCTGGTGCTCGTAGACCTTGCCAGCCCAGCCAAGAACGTCAGGTGTCAGGTCGTCGACGCTGTTCATGGCCGTTCCGCCGCAAATCAGCTGTAACCGCTCCATGTTCCTCCTCTTGGCTCTCCGCAGCGCAAAAATGCCGTTCTTGACCAGCACGTCCAAGCTCATGGGGTCGATTCCCTTCTGGTTTATTATGACGAAGCTCTTCTTCGGGTCGTCGCCGCAAACCTCCTTCTTCAGCTCGACAATCTTCCGCAGCTTCTCGTCCACGAATCTCCGCTCGCTCTCCACCAGCTTGTCGCGCTGCTCCGCGCTCGAGTAGAAGAAGCCCGAGTTGATCTCCGACTTCTCGTATTCCAGGCTGACGTTGAGCGTCAGGATGTGAGCGTTCTCGACGTACTTGGGCATGTCGGGGTGGCGAGCGCCGTGATCCAGGGCAAGACCCCTGATGAGCTGCGTGTCGGCGGCGGTGCGGTGCTGCATAGTCATGATCTCAACCATGTGCAAGTCGGGCTTCGCGGGAGCGTTGTAGATGGCGAGAACAGCGTCGACAATGCTGGGGGTGAGCTGTTCGGCGAGGGAGCTGTTGAGCTTAGTGGAGAGCGATGTTCTGGCGACAGAGAGCAACAGCTCGCGGTCGACCTCCTTCGACAGCTTGAACTCGTCCAGGAACTTGAGGGCCTCCGTCTTTCCCAGCTCGTAACCGTCCGTTATCACGCGGGGGTGCAGGCCCTCGGAGATGTACCTGTCTGCCTGCTTGAGCAGCTCACCGACCAACAAGACCACCGAGGTTGTGCCATCGCCGGTGATGTCGTCCTGGGCGGTGGCAGCGCGGGCAATCATAACGGCGGTGGGGTTCTGGATTTGCATCTCCTTCAGCAGCACGCTGCCGTCCTTGGTGAGTTTGATGGCACCGGCACCGTCGACCAGCCTGCGCAGTGTCAGCCTTGCCCGCAATGTACGTGGCGGGCCAGCTCACATCTTCAGCGTTCCGCGGGGCCCCAGGTTGGAGGAGAGCACCTGGCGCCAGTCAGTTCCAAACACTCCTGTCGTGAACTTTCGGGGTGCTTACCTGCTGCAGACCCTCACCGGCAGCAATGTTGACCTTCAAGGCCTCGCCGCGTCTCTGGAGCTCCTGTTAGCGGGGGGACAAGGCAAACGGGGGGTCCAGCGTACCCGCGACTCGGCCTTGGGGTTGAGCAACTGTGCGGCCGACATCTTGAGCGAAGGCCACGAATTCGAGGGCAGGGGATCGAGAGATGGGCAGAAGGGAGCTTCTGCACGGAGGGAGAACGGCGGCGAGGAGCTAGGAGTCGGGCAACGCGCGCAGAAAAGCGGCAGACGCGATTTCGAGAAGCAGCGACGCAGGGTTAATCCGCTCCGCGCCCGGCTCTTGGCGCCCGCCGCCCCGCCAACTCCGTCATCGCCCGCCGCTCTGTCAGCGCTCCGACACCTCCCCACGCCCGTCTGCTGCGCCAGCCCCGCCCCAAAACGCAATAATTAACTGTGCGACTGCGCCTCAAGCGCCATTCCAGCCCTCAGTTATACTGCCCTCCACCACTGTCTCAGCCTGCCACTCATCCATTTGTAAACAGCTCCCCGCGCCCCGCCGAGCTCTGGTCCATCTCCTGATCTCCCGGCGCCTCGCTCTCCTCCAACACCACCGAGCATCTCGACTTCCCTGCGGACGCAAGCATGAGAATACGAGTGCGCGGCCCGTCGGGCGTCTCCACCATCACCCTCGACGAGCACGCAACCGTCGCCGAACTGCAGTCGACCATCGCCGAGAAGAGCGGCGTGCCCGTCTTCGACCTCAAAAGCGGCTATCCGCCCCAACCGCTCGACATATCGCAATTCGACCCCATCACGCTGCTCAGCGACACGGGCCTCAAGCTCGACGGCGAGCAGCTAGTCGTGGTGCCGCGCGACGTGGGCGCGCAGCTGTCGCACCCCATGGCGCACACGACGCCGGCCCGCGCCGCGGCGCTGCCCGGGTCGCAGGCGGCGCGCGAGAACCAGGCCGCGGAGCTGCAGCAGCCGCTGTCACTGACGCGCAACGCGAGGGACGTCGAGTCGGACCCGCCGGAGGTGGCGGTGCCGGAGGCGAACGGCACGCTGGTGCTGCGCGTCATGCCCGACGACAACAGCTGCATGTTCAGGGCGCTGGGCAGCGCCGTGATGGGCGATGGGCTGGACACGATGCGGGAGCTGCGGGCGATTGTTGCCCAGGGGATTCAGGCCAAGCCGGACCTCTATAATGAGGCCGTGTTGCAGAAGTCACCCGACGATTATTGTCGCTGGATACAGCGTGATGAGAGCTGGGGTGGTGGCATTGAGCTGGGCATTCTGAGCCAGCACTTCGACATGGAGGTGTGTAGCATCAATGTGCAGGATCTCCGCGTCGACCGCTTCAACGAGGGGAAGCCGACGCGGTGCATATTGGTCTACTCTGGCATTCACTACGACACCATCGCTCTGAGTCCATCATCGCCACCGTACAACAAGGCCGACTTGCCACCGGAGTTTGATCTCAAGATTTTTGATTCAAACGACGTGATTATTTTAGAGAAGGCCCGGGAACTCTGCCAGATCCTACAATCTCGGCATTATTACACGGACACGGCCGGCTTCTCGATAAAGTGCAACACTTGTGGCTGGAAAGGGAACGGCGAAGCAGGAGCAATGCAGCATGCGAAGGAGACCTCACACATGGACTTCGGCGAGGCTGAGTAACGAGGGCGTGATGTTTTTGGTACGTGGATGAAGCATTTATCGTTGGCGCATCGCAAGATATCCCTCGTTCTGCATAGGCGGAGTTGGTGCAAGTCGATACGAGGTTCAGGACCGAACCCGATACAATGATAGCAAACGTGTTCACCTTTGACAGCTAGCTCAGGAACAGCGTTTTGAGAAGCTTTTGAATGGCCAGGGATAACCTCTGTTAGCAAAAAGCTATCTATTTCCGCCCAAACCTTATGGCCCCCAAACTTTAACGCGGCTCTTTCAAGAATAGAGAGCATTCATCCTCATCGTCACATACCCCGCCGCCGTCACCGGCTCATGTTTCTTGGGGTTCTCCTCGCTCCAACACCCCGGCAGCGCCTCAATCAACGTCTCATCATCCGGCGCCGCAAAAAACGGAATCGAATACCTCGCCCTACACACCTCCTCCCCATCCCCCACCCGCCTCTCCACCGCCCCAGCCTCCCTCAACCTCTCCACCGGCGGCGCCCCCACCCTATGCACCGTACTCCTCCACCGCCCATTACTCCATCTCTCCATCAGATCCCCCACATTCACCAGCAGCGCGCCGTCGATGGGCGGCGCGGGCCGGAACGTGCCGGGGCGGTGCGGATCCTCGACTTCGAGCCCGCCGACGCCGTCCTGGAAGAGGAGGGTGAGGGAGCCGAAGTCGGAGTGCGCGCTGATGCGGGAGGCGGTGTTGCGGAGGAGGGATTTTAGGGGGACGGGCGGGTAGTGGAGGAGGCGGAGCTGGAAGGCGGAGGCGGTGTGGGTGGTGCTGAGGGAGGATTCGTTGGGGAGGGAGAGGGCGACGGCGAGGGCGCGGAGGAGGGTGTGGATCATTTGGTTGCAGTCCTGCGTGCGTGTGTCAGTTCTGTGTGTCGTCGCTGGCGCGGTTTCGGTTGTGGGGGGGAGGGGAGGAAGGGGGACGGCTGCGCGCACCTGGAAGAAGCTTTCCATGTATTGCTTGAAGCCTGGTAACTCGTCATCGGGGATCCAGATGTTGGGCTGTCGCTTGTCTGTTTCGTTGCCGATTTCGTAGCTTTCTTTGATGTCGGGCACTTGGCGCAGAGCTTCGATCTCGTTTTGGTCGAAGACGTGCTGCGAGACCTTCTCTTTGCCTAAGCCCGAGTATCCGCGATGGTGCGCACCGCCAGGAGGATGGGGCGCCAGCATCTTCGATTCTGTAGGGAGGTCGAAGAAGCGTTTGCTCTGAGCCACGGGTCAGCCTTTTCTTCTTACATTTACTTGTCTGAGATTCGACCATGCTTGTGGGGAACCACTCACCCATTGGAATGCCTGTTCAACCTTGTCCTGCGGCACGCCATGATTCTTAAGATACACGAAGCCGACAGTGTTCAAAGCGTTGTCGATCTGCTCCGCGACGGCCTTCTTTTCCGCTGCGTTGCCGGTATAGAAGGGGCCGAAGTCCACGACCGGGACTGGGGAGTCCTTTGATGCGGTCGGTGGGTTTGAGCCCATGGTGTCTTGTTTGTTGTGCGATCAAACAAGGTGCGGCGACAACGCAGCTGTCAGGGCTTGACGTCAGTGGGGTGCGGGGGCGGAGCGGAGCGAGGGATGGCGGGGTCTGCAGCAGCCGGTCGATCAGGGTCTCCCCACTGGTTTGTCTTTGAGCCCAAGACGAAGAGAAGTATGGCGAAGAGAGTGAGGTAGGGAGAAGTATCGAGGGATATTGGAGGTTTGTCACTTGAGTGAGGGGTAGATGTCAGCAGCTTAACGTAAGCCTCATACGCTGTAGATCCCCGGTCCCTGAACACAAAGTACCTTCAGACGTCATCTTATGGGCTTCAGGGTTGGAGAAACAACATATATTGCCTCATGAACGTCAACTCTCGTCTTAGAAATCGCAATTCGCTTCTCCGGGAAGGTCTGAGTACGGACACGATCGAAATGCTTTTTTACAACTCAGGTCTATCTTCCGCAAGGATTGTACCGCATCCACACAGCGCAATCGGAAATAAAAAAAAAATAAGGGAGAGCATTGAGCAAGGTTAAACGAGATGATGTGAAAGAACGCCTAATTTACTTGTCTTTGTTTGAACATCAAACAATCCATCCGCTCTTTCCTGTTCAGGATTATGGCGAATATGTATCATTCTTTGGCCCAATGAAAGTGCAACTTTCTGGTGTTTTAGTGGCGGAACTTTCAGGCTCATGGCATAATAACTGTACGGCTACGGAGCTCGTCTACTTCATATCTTCCGGTTGCCTTCTGGGATTGGTCCATTGCAAGCTGGATCAGGCGCAGGGTGGTTACCCGGCGTTGGTACGGCTCAGGCGTCTTTTAGGCTATTTGAGGTCTAGAGGGTCCTCAAACAGGCTGTCTTGAGCCCAAGAGGGTCTGTTAAGAAGGACCTGTAAGTCAGGCGGTCTCCGCCCGTTGCTAAGGCAGCACACCCCTATAATAGGCTAACCCAAGAAAGGAAAGCGGAGATTATGACGTGGAAGACCATCGAAGGCGATGATTTGACCGCCCTCAACAATCGGCTTTTCTAGTAACGCGAAGCTCAGAGTCTTGGGTCTTCATATTTCTCGTCTTCATCTCGAGTGTTTGTCAGCTAAACCGAAGTGCAACAAGATATTGACAATTTCCTTCTGCTGTTCCTGACTGGCAGCTCGCTGTGATCTGATGCCAGGAACAGACTGAACCCAGGAAGGCAGGACGATCTGGATCACCACAAGGTGAGATCGAGACAGCAACCATTAGAAGATAACACCATGACTCGTCGCATCATCAGTCATTTCCTCATCCTGCGTAGACTTAGTCTCATGGTAGGGCAGGCTACTAAAGTTTAGATTTGAGCCTCTTGGCGGCTGGTCCCAGGCGCAGCTGGCTGTAAAGTGAGGGCAAAGGCTTTAAAGTCAACCTTCAAGCGTGTCAGACCACCGCGTGAGCCGCATCGTCACATTCAAGTGCCGAGACAAGCGTCTGGACTACACCGAATTACCGAACGCCAAGGCACCATTAGGGGCGAACAGCAGACACCGCCCTCTGCTACCTCCCTGCCCTACGGCGGTAACAATACGCTCAGGGCAAATCACGATCTCGCGAAGACTTAGCTTATTGTTTTCCGCTTGGCATCACGGTGTTGTCAGCCAATGACTGTGTATGCAGCGCCACACGACTTTTACCACGCTCTCCATCGTATCCGTGTGCCTGAACTTTTCGGATCCCACATGGGGTAACCCACTTTTAATGGCTTTTGGTATATCTCTTGGCTCTCGCAACAGTCATTGAAAAAATCGATATATAAATCAAGGACGTCTTGAGCAGTATCTCCTCTTGACTTCTCCATATCATCAAACTATTTTGTTCCTCCGAAGTTCTCAACACCAGAAAAAAGACCGAAGCATCCACAATGTTCTCCCATATAGCCCTTTCGCTTCTACTCGCAGGCTCCGCATCCGCCGCCCAGCAAGTCCTCTCCTTCCCCTTCGCCCGCCACGACCGTCACTACGTCCCTACGGGCGTCAGCGCCAGCCTCCTCGGCATCAATGGCGCGAGTACCACCATCGCATACAAATGCCCGTCCGCCGCATCCTCTGTCGAGGACTGGCTTGATGACAGCATCGGAGCGCTCTGCCCCACGGCCTTCAACATCCCCATCACCGCGACGTTCGGCAGTAACTGGTACGGCATGGAGACCAGTGTGGCCGTCGCCGGCGTATCCGTCTCCTTGGACCTCGAGTGCCACGTTACCGCGACGAGGGCGAGCAACGCGGCGGGCGCGACAGCGACGAAGCCGCCTACCTGCACTTACAAGATTGCCGGGTCCTATGCCGATGATATCGTCGCCCTTTTAAAGTGCGCTGACGTCGATCTTATTGATTTGGATGCGGGCACTGTGGTAAATTTGCTCCCTCCCCGCCTGACCCGAATAGACAATAAAGCTAATCCTTGACAATAGGACACTTCAAGCTTCACCCACTGCTTTGCCTCTGCAACGGCTCACCCCAACAACGCCATTACGACTACTCTCAAGACCTCAGATGTCAGGTACTGGTCTGTCACCATAACGGGCTCAGCTAAGGGCGTGACTCTGCCGGCAACTGCTGGTGCTGTTGTCACAAAAACTTCCACCAACAGTGCTGCCACCACCAAAGCTTCTACCAACAGTACTGCCACCGCGAAAGCTTCCACCAACAGTGCTGCTACAACCAAAGCTTCTACCAACAGCGCTTCCACCAAAGAAATTTCCACTAACAGTGCTGCCACCACGAAAGCTTCCACCAACAGTGCTGCTGCCACACAAGGCTCGACCAACAGCGCTGCTACTTCACAAGGCTCGACCAACAGTGCTTCTACCCCAAAAAGCTCGGCTGCTGCTACCCCACAAGGCTCAACCAACAGTGCTGCCGTAAGCTTTGGTAGCTGCATTTCGGGTGCCAGTGTATTTGTGCTCGCTGCTGTTGTTCTTGCTCTTTGAGAGGGGCATTCCACGTGTTACGATGGAATGAAGCTATGTAATATTTAGTGGTGGGATTGGGTGTATATGCAGAAGCGAGTCGGAAATTGTTCTAATAGCGATATGGATGATATATAGTTGTGCTAATGGGAAGGATTTGTCAAAAGCCGTTGAGAAGTGTGGAGAGAATGCCTAAACGTACAGGAGATTGGGAAGAACATTAATAAGTTAGCGGATAATCGAACTACAGAAACACACTAAGGATAAGAGAACAAAGTCATCTTTTTCAAGACCTTGTAAGACCAAACGTGGACATGTGACACTCAGATACTTCTGAACGCGCACCCTGCAAAGATGTTGCGTGTTACGCCTCGCTTAAACTTATCCTGCGCCTTAGCTATAAAATGTTATAGAATACAATAAGCCTTACTACTTAAAGATTCATCTGTACATAAGATCTACCTAATATACCTTCATATTACATCACATCTCTTTTTTTTCCTAGTAAGCTTCATAACTACCATTATGCAAGTATGTTTAATACAAACAAACATGGCATCCCCAGCCGCCCTCGTCTACCCGCCCATCACCACACCGCGCACCATCCGCCTCGTGCACCTCGACCCAGCAAGCAGCCCCAATCACCCCATAGAATTCTCCATTCTCCCTCGTCATTGCCAAGCTAAACACCAGCCACACTACGAAGCCATCTCGTACTGCTGGGGCGAACCCTCCAGCCAGCGCGCGCACGGTGACATGCAACGGCGCAGCCCTCTCCATCAGCACCAGCCTCTGCAGCACGTTCAGGGCCAGCAGCGGGACCAGGTCGATGCGCCGTTGCACTTCTACTCAAAACCGATCAGCGGCGCCTTGGGAGTCTGCAAGGCACAGTTGCATTCAATGAGCGTAGGATTGCTCGGATGCGAGAGATCAGAGTTGGAGGTTCGGTCGATATCTCAGGATCCGCGGCGTCCAGACGCGCATACTTATTGCAATTCTAAGCTTCTCTAAGGTCCCAAACAATTTTTGCACGGTAATCTCTCCTTTGGCGTCCCTGATTTCGAAAATTAATATCGAATGTCTTGTGCCAATTGATCCCCGAAAGAGCGAGACGTACGCCCCTGTATACTCACGATGAAATCAACTCCGCTGTGTTCTACGATCTCAGCATGAGGTTCTCAAAGCGAATAGACTCCCTAGAAAGCTTCAGGCGTTTCAGCTTTTACGGGCTGAAAGAGTCGCCTACTGCAAGGAGAGAGGCACGTGTGACTGAACTCTCTACTAACGAGCATCGTTTATCCGTTCCTTTCTTTCCTTCCTCCATTTGTGCCGTGATTAATAATAATTGCTCTAAAACTTGGGCATGTTTTGTTGGCAACGAGGATATAGCAAACACGATTCTACTTGAACCTCAGAAAAGGAAAAGTAGATAGATCAATCTCTCATGTAGAGCACGAAAATTCAGGCGCGCCTACGGACAGGCGGCAAGAATGTTGCAGTAGCATATATCAGGGCACCATACCACCATAGCCCCAGGAAATCCCAATGCGAAGAGAAGTCAAAAGAGGACGGCCAGCCTCAAAGGACCAATCAATTACAGACCAGTCTAATCGCCCCCGCACCACAACTACCATTGTTTTTGTCTTCTTCTTCTTCTTGTATGTTATGAAAAGCCCACCACAACCACCCGGGATATCTTTCGTCTTCACCATCTTCTTCCCCAGAAAGAATTTCCTATACAAATTTCCGTCAACCCCTCCCCACTCCCGGCTCCCGAGAACCTCGCTTTACCTTACATCCCATCCCATCCCATCCCATCCATCGTCGAAAGTTGATTGATATAATGATGAACACAGCCTGTACGCAACCACCGATTATACCCCAATCCCTGATCCCCTCCTTCCTTCCTTCCTCCCTTCCTTCTCTGCCATTCGCCTGAAGAAAGAAGTAAGAGAATCTACCACCACCACTTGCTAAAAGCCTCTGAATATCTCACGATCCCAGTCCGTCGTGTGTCAACAATGGACAGAACCCAGAAAGCTCTCAACACGTACACACGTACCGTCTTCCACCCCACTCCACCGCACCCCAATCAACCAGTCAGTCGATCCTCTCCCCCCCTCTATCAAGGAGAAAAGCTGCTCCCCGCCCCCTCCGAATCCCGGATCGCCAAGTCGGCAAAGACACCTAGAGATTCGATAAGATAAGAAAAGTCCATATAAAAAAAAAATCCCCTCAACAGCAAAAAAGGAAACACCAAAAAAAAAGGAAAGGAAGAAAGAAAAGCTCAACCGAACATATCCGCCATACCCGAAAGCTCCGGACTACCCCCCCGGACAATCGTGTTCTGCTGTTGCTGCTGCTGGTTCTGCTCAACAGCCATATACTGCTCCTGGACCTGGACCTTCTTCTGCTGCTGTTGCTGGTGCTGGCGCCCGATCTTGCCTTGTTCGTGGATACTGACGCCCCTAACGCTCGACAGCAGATCGAGGACGATGCCGCGCTGCTGGCGCTCGGAGGGGACGGCCTGGATGTGCTGGATCGCCTTGTCGACCTTGTCGGGGCGGGAGGAGAGGCCGGGGAGGGAGAGGATGAGGGCGCGGACGGTGGGGGGGTCGAGGTGGACGATGTGGGCGATGAGGGTTGCGAGGTCCTTCTGTGCGTCGACGAAGGCTGGTTCGTGCAGGGAGGTGATGGCGGCTTGGAGGACGTCGCAGCAGAGGTAGTCGCGGACGGGGGAGGGGTCTTTGAAGTGTGGGAAGGTGCTGCGCATGACGCGGCAGATGAGGGTGACGCAGCGGGTGTCGCGGACGCGGATTGTGGTTTTGCAGAACATGAGGATGGGTTCGAGGATGGTGGGCGTGGAGAGGATGAAGGTTGACATGCGGTGTTCTTTGGTTTGGCCTGAGCGGTCGTGGGAGTCTGGGTCGCTGGTTAGCAGCTGGAATTCTTTCTCGAGTGCCATTGTTTTGATCCGCTTACCAAGACGGACATCTTCCAGGAGCAAGGAGACCAGCATTACGGACGAGTGTGTGAGCTGGCGGAGGATGCTCTCGTTCTTCATTTCATCGCCAAGGTTATCTTGGTCGCCTGCCTGACTTATCTGCCTGTTCAGCGTGCTCCATTCGTTGCCAATCTTGGTGTCGAGCTCCTTGAACAGACTGGAAATGATGGGTGGCAGGAACTGAGAGCGCAGGTGAATTGGACAGTTCTCGATCAGTTGGGTGGATATATTGAGCAGCACGGAAACGTGGTGGGCGGAAAGAGCCTGAGCATTTTCGAATAACGCTTGGCTGAGCGGACCAGGGAGATCGCTAATGCCGTAGAAGTAGTCCTTGAACCTGGTCAAACCGTAGAGAATGTAGTAACAGACTTCACGAATCTGTCTGACAGTTCCGCGCACAGTCGATGCGAACCCTTCGTACGACTGCTTGGACCCACTGACGCGTGCGAAGAAGTCATCCCTGCTTTCCGTTGAGATACCGGCTTGCCAGAAGCGGTCCGTCAGTACGCGCTTTATGACCATCTGCGTCTCCTCAGGTAAGTGGGACCAGTTGCGGATGTTCATGAAAGCTTGAGCATGGCTAATTAGTTGAAGGAGGTTAGGCAGAATTGCTGGGATGGCTTCGGCCCACAGCACACACGCGATCTCATAGGGTGCCGAACTCTCGCGAAGCTTTTCTGTGGATGCGCCAAGAAGGTTCTTGGTAAGTCGTAGAGGTAGTTTCTGGGATCGCGCCTGAATTTCAGCTTGCTTAGCCTGTCCCTCGGCGTCAAGCTGCTGGGCTGCCCAGTCTGGTATATTATGGAACCCATGGGACGAGAAGAAATGTGTGATGTCGCCGAGGCCAAGCATATCGCAGAACGATTGGAATGAGGACATGGAGGCTCCCAATTCGGGGTTCAGCCAACCTTCCTTGACGGTATCCATCATCTGCCTCAAACGAGACTCCTGAACACTTCGATCCAGGGTGGTTGCGCGATGGACAATGATGAAGAGAAAGGCGGTGTAGCCCATCCTCTGCCGCTCGTCAATGAGTCGGTGGTTTACGATGTCGTTGATCTTGTGCTCCAACTCTTCATAGACGGACAAGAAGTGATCGGGGAAGGCGATAGCCAATCTTTGGATCTCTGCTGTACATGCTTGCTCCAAGCCCTTGACGGCTTCGGAGTATTGCGGTGCCGAGGGATCGTCGCGCAAGGGCAGGTTAAGGATGTAGTCGAGCAGTTGCAGAGCAAAGCTCGGCCTTGTGGAGAGAGCCTTGGTGGCGAACGTGACCATGAGTTGGATGATCTTCCTATTGATTTCAGGATCCTCAAATCGAACGGTGAGGACACTTTTACACCATTCCTCGAAGGCATCCTGCATAACCTTCCTGTTGCCCTCGTCCTCTTGCGGCTCAGAGCCATGACCGGCAACCCACTTCAAGTAGCCCTTCAGAGCGGCATCAATGACAGTTATCTGGGCGTCTGCGCGAAGAACCGGTGGCGAGTTCTTTGCAAATGATTGGGGCGAGAAAGGAGGGAAGCCATCATAGAGATGGGCGAACAAGTTGCTGGCTTGACCAAGAATGTGCTGCATCGCATCCAAAGGCATCTTCCGGACAATGACTTCAACAACGTCAACGCAATACCTACGATAGTTGCCGAGGAACGCGTGTCTCTCCGGCACAGTATCAATGTCTTCGTTCAGAAGCACGAAAGTTGGGTCATTTGAGTCCTCAGGCAGTGCTTCATAGCGCAGCAAGCGTGAGCTACACGTTTCCAACAACGCGCCGATCAGCTGAAGAACTGCGGGAGAATCCCTGATGGAGCGGGTACGCAAGAGTCTTGTCCATGCGTGCAAGACAGGGATGGTGACGGTGAGACTTGGGTGACCAAGGACTTCGTACAGAAGCGAAAGAAATCCAGGAATATCGCTGCCTTCGGGGATGAGAGATGGCCTGGCTTCTACAAAGCTGCCCAAGTTGGCAAGCAGCTACATGGCTGTCAGAATATGTTCATGCACGGACTGGGAGGTAACGAACCTCCGAGAGCTTCTTTGTAAGGGTATACTTCGGCTCGTCCAAGTCGTTGGTGTCCAAGTCGCGGGCAGTCCACTTGTATATCTCGGCCAACAGGTTTATGATGTCTGGCGCGTACATGGGGCACACGATGTCGATGAAGTCCTGGTCCTGGAAGTTGGTGCGGGCGTAGATGGCAAACAGAGCCTCAATGGCAGCCTGTAGAGTTCAGCGAAGAGAGATATGTCAGACGGGTGGTCAAGGCAAGCTCACCGTTTGCAGGGGGACAACGGGCACGGAGAGGGCTCTTCCGATATGGTTGATGCTCTGGGTGGCGACGATTGCTTTGGGGATCAGCCAGGGCATGGCGGCGCGCAGGGTGTTCAAAGCCTTGACGGCAACGACGCAGACACGCTCGTCCTTCTCGGCGTCGTTGGCCAAGCACCAGTCGAGCAGCTCGCACACGCGCTTGACCCAGCCATCGTCGCCAAACCTGACGTCCAGGTTGGGGTCGCGGCCGGGCAGCTCGTCATGGATGACGGCGGTGGGGGTGAAGATGCTGACACAGGCCTTGCCCAGCTCGTTGCCGCGCAGGCTGGCGATGGGGTCGTCTCTGTTGAAGATGTCCTCGGCGAGAGTTTCGAGTATGTACAAGACCAGGCCTTGATGCTCCAGCGACGAGGCCCACAGCCGCACCAGAAGCTCGTCCATGTCCATCCACTCCCCGCCCCAGCTCCGCTTGGCCACCTCCGTCCACAGCTGACCGATCTTGTTGCGCACATAGGCCGGGCCCTGCTGCGAGGCGCCCTCGGCGAGGCGGATCACGTAGGAGCGCACGGCCTGAGCCTGGTCTTCGCTGAAGTCTTCCCAGCCATACTTGATCGCGTATTCGAGCACGGTGAGGCCGTAGTAGCGCAGGTGCACGGGGTGGGCGGCGTCGAAGGCGAGGGCGAAGCCGTGGGCGGGGGCGTCGGGCAGGTGCTTGATCTGCTCGAGGTAGGCGGAAGCTTCGTGGCGCGTGGAGTTGGAGGAGCGCGGGTCGAAGATGGCCTCCAGGGCATGCAGCACGCGCTCGAAGGCGTGGGGGCTCGGGGCGCGAGCGTGGCCGGGGCTGCCATTCGCGGCGAAGCCATCCATGGTGGTGCGGTGTGCAGAGGCGCAGGGATTGCGGTGCGGCGAGACGGCGGGCTCACGAACGAGCGGACAGCGGGCGGCGGAAGGCGGTGGATCCGTCTGGGAGCCGGCGAATAGCGTGTGCGGAGCGGGCAGGGCCGGCCGTCATAGCAGCGCGCGGGGCGAGGGCGGGCGGGCGCAGAGTCAGGCAGCGGCGGGCATGGTGCTGTCGCAGCGAGCGCCGGCTTTACAATTGCTCGCACGATGGTTTGCCTGCCGCCGCCAAGCCCGCCCGAGTCAGTGGCCGCGCCCACCGCACTGCACAAACGCGGAGTCACCTGCTCCCAACGACGCCGTCCCGCGCGCCCGGGACGCCGCTGCATAAGGCTGACAGCGCTGCATTGCGCTCCGAGTGAACGCCGTGCTATGTCCTACAGAGGCCCGCCAACTCACATCACCGCGCAGTTCCGCCCCGTCGTCTGCTGGCACTGCTCCAGGTACCCCTCGTCGTCCGCGCTGCCCAGGCCCATGCCCTGCCGGCTCTTGACCCCGCTGGCCGTGATGGTCTGATCGCCCTCCGCGTGCCACCACTTGAGCGTCTGGATCGGCCCCGCCGCCGTCTCCTCCATGCTGATCGTCCACTTGCCGCCCGTCACCTCCACCGACACCATGCCCTGCGGGAAGTGGTACTCGGGCAGGAAGATCTCCGTCGGGCCTCCTTCGCCCGACGAGCTGGGTGCCTCGAGCGACAGCGTGAAGACGCAGTTGCGCAGGTCAAACCCGTAGTTGAGAATGGTGCCGTGCGTCAGGGTCGGCGTCGGCCGCACGTATGCTTCTGCTGCCCGGTAGCCTGGCTTGTCCGGCTTCATGCTCGTCGTGCTCGACGTCATCTCATCGTCCGCCAGCGTTTGCTTCAGATTCGATGGCGAGACGCGTGAGGTCTCGGACGACTGGCTCCGCGAGTACGACGGCGACTCTGGGTCCGACATTGTCGACGACAACGTGGGGAGCGGCGGATCGTCGAGCGAGAAGATGGACAGATCTTCTCCGTTCCAATTATCTCCCCAGCGATGGTTGTTCTGCGCTCCGTCAGCCTCGACTATGCACACCTTTTCCAAAAACCCCTACCGTAGCTACATATGTCCACAGGGTGAACCCGGTCGCGTGGCTTGCTTCCAGGGCAAAGTGGTTCGCATCCATGGCGGCCGTCTGGCTACTGTAGTCGCCTGTCTCGTACGCGTGCTTGTCGTCCATGTCGTAGGGTATTCCGATCTCGCTGAAAACACAAGGATGGAGGCCCATGTAATCCAGGCCTTCCTGTCGGATTGCCGCCAGCTGGTCGCGGAAGCAATTTCTTATGGCCGTCTCGCCAATCTTGATGGCGAAGGCCGGAGTCAGGTACTTCCCGCGCAGCACGCCAAAGACATCGACGTTCCAGATCCGGTTCCATTTCTTTGTCATCAATGTGACTCCGTCGTAGAAGTGCGGCGTGAAGACCATGTTCGGGTCGTCATCCTCCGTGCCCTTGATCGAGGGTGGGATCTCCAAGACGGGCGGTTGGCAGAACATGATGGTCTCCGGGAACACGCTCCTGATGGTGTCTCTGTGTTTGCGGTAGTATTGCATGAACCACTTGTTAGTGAAGTATTCGTAATCAACCGTCTCCCCATTGTCTGGATCCGTAGCAAAGTAGTCCTTCTTGAGCAGCGTATCCGATGAAGGATCCCAAATGCCGTGCTGTGCCCACAAACACTCTCCCAGTTTCCAGCCTGGATCTCGTTTGAAGCCGTAATGCGTTTCGTCGTAATCTGCTGGCAACCATGCCGATTGCCCTTCGGGATCTACGAGCACAGAACCCGATTTGTAAGGCCCCAGTCCACCAAAGTCCCAAGTGTCAATCTCGCAGGCTCTCCCTGATCCGGTCAGGATTGCTTGCCACGCCGTTGGCGACGTGCCCTTCTGCAGCTTCTGCTCCTTGGGGATTGCCGACAGGTCCTGCCATCCGACAAGGCCTCTGTTTGGCTCATTCAAGCTCTCCCACCCTATGACCACCTCATTCTCCAGGTCTCCAGCCTCATGTATGCGCGTCGCTAAGTGCTTGCATGCGTCGAGGAAATGGCCTTGAAGATAGTCCTGAATGTTCATGCCATCGATGATGGCCTTTGGTGCGAAGTCTTTGCCAGCAAAGAAGAGCGTGAAGATGACCTGACACACCATCCTAGTATAATTGGTGGCCCAAATCATCTTGGGGAACTTCTCGGGGTCGGGATACGTGTTCTGGACCAGGGCAGCTTCGGTGATGTCGAATGCTCGAGGGTTCAATCCGCAGGCATACAGAGTCCACATCGGGGCGCCTGAGCCACCAGAAAATCTGGACCACTATGGCACAATCAGAGGGGGCAGAGGGAGACAGTTCGGAGTATTCGGTCTACGCACAACATCCTGGTGAGGGTCCATGAACACGTAGAAGCCGTACTCCTTGGCGATGCGGAGAATGGAAATGGTGTGCTGGATCCATTCCTCATCGTACTTCCCCGGGCCGGCGTGCTCGAGGGCCTCCCAGGTAAAGATGTAGCGGATGGTATTGTAGCCCATCTTCCGCAGCCTGGTGAAGTGGGCACGGGCGGCGTCAGTGGTGAAAGGGCGGCCGACGAAAGACACGCTGTCTCCATCGTAGAAGTTGGCAGGCACATGGGAGGGCTGATCGGGAGCGGCGGGGAACTTGGCGTCGCCAGCGACGTTGATGCCGTGGAGAGTGACCTCGCGATTACTCGGGTCACGGAAGGTGCGGCCATCAATGCGCAGGCGTAGGGACGCCATGGTGGGCGAGGTCGTGCAGGGAGAAGCGGGCAGAGAGGGGGACGGGAAGGCGGGCAGCAGAAGGGGAGCGGAGTCCGAGTACGAGGCACGTCACGCAGGTGCAGGCTAGCGCAGGGCCGCAGCGGAGGCGGAGGCCTGGGGAGGTGAAGGGGCGCGTCATTGATCGGCCGGAGATGCGGTAGGCGCGCGATAAGCCGCATGCCAGCCGCGTGTCTGGCCCCTGCGCCGCGCCCTCGCTGCCGCCCCGAATGGCCAGCTTTCATCATTCCGACGCGCCCTGTGTTGTATGTCCTTAATCTTCCACCTGTCTGCTGCAGTCGCCCACGCCCGCCGTCCTCTCTCAGCGCTTCCACCATGCTGCTCCCTCTGCGCGCCCTGGCGGTCGGCCTGCCGCTCGCGCTTGCGCTGTCGCCCGCCAGCATTCCCGCCGACACGCCCGTGTCCGAGCTGATCTCCTCCGCAAACGCCCAGCTCGCCGCCGGAAACGCGCAGGACGCTCTGACATACTTCGACGCCGCCGTCTCCAAGGACCCCCAAAACTACCTCACCCTGTTCAAGCGCGGCGCTACCTACCTCTCCCTGGGACGGAACAACCAGGCGCAGCAGGATTTCGACAAGGTCCTGGCCATCAAGCCCGATTTCGAGGGCGCCCTAGTCCAGCGCGCAAAGCTTCGGGGTCGCCACGGTGACTGGACTGCCGCCAGGAAGGATTACGAGGCCGCCGGCAAGAAGGGGGGCCCCGAGATTGCAGAGTTGGAGGAAGCTCAGGGCGCCGCTACTCTGGCCGCCGAGGCCGAGAAGCAGGGCGACTGGGATGCCTGCATTACCAACGCCGGCGTCGCTGTCATGGTCGCTGCCGGGTCGTTGGACCTGCGCAAGCTGAGAGCGAGGTGCCGCTTCGAGAAAGGAGAGGTCGCCGAAGGTGTCAACGACCTGCAGCACGTTCTGCAGATTAACTCTGGCTCCATCGAGCCGCATCTCCAGAGCTCCGCCATGACCTTTTACTCGCTGGGCGAAACCGAGAAGGGCCTCTCCCAGATTCGCAAGTGTCTCCAATCAGACCCTGATTCCAAGGCCTGTATGAAGCTCATGAAGCGCGAAAAAGCCCTTGACAAGCAGCTGAGGAAAGCAAAGGACTTGATGGGCAAAAACCAATATGCCAGCGCCGTCAAGCTGCTCCTTAACCAAGGCGAAGACGCAGGGCTGCTTCAAGACGTAAAAGACGACATCAAAGCATACAAGGAACAGGGCTATATCCACAGCAAGTCGCCTGATGGCCTCTACGTTGACCTGGTA
Source organism: Neofusicoccum sp. Z2 (assembly GCA_037356115.1). Lineage (NCBI taxonomy): Eukaryota > Fungi > Ascomycota > Dothideomycetes > Botryosphaeriales > Botryosphaeriaceae > Neofusicoccum > Neofusicoccum sp. Z2. Next base: position 162,287 of record JBAWJY010000035.1, on the reverse strand, counting down.
GAAATGGTCTGCGAGGCTTATGTCGAGGTATGTTGCCGGCGCAGCAATGCAAAGCTACTTTACAGCTGCTAACCTGATTGCAGATGAACAACAAGAAGCGTGCCGAGTCATACTGCGCCGATGCGCTTAAGCTCAACCCTAACAACCTCCACGGTCTCATCCTCGATGCCGAACGCAAGATTGATGCGGATGATTTTGAGGCAGCCATCCACACGCTCAACGATGCCAAGGAGAAAGCAAAGGAGCAAGGAAACCAGCAACTCCTGCGGAAGATCCAAGAGCTGCAACAAAAGGCGCACACGCTGCTCAAGCGATCAAAGCAGAAAGACTACTACAAGGTTCTGGGAGTGAGCAGGGACGCCGATGAGAGGGAAATCAAGCGAGCTTATCGCAAGCTCACGAAGGAGTACCACCCGGACAAGGCATCGCAAAAAGGCATCTCGGCGGAAGAGGCGCAGAAGAAGATGTCTGCGATCAACGAGGCATACGAAGTGCTCAGCGATCCCGAACTCAAGGCACGCTTCGACAACGGCGACGACCCGAACGACCACGAGTCGCAAGGGAACCCGTTCCAGGGCTCGCCATTTGGCGGACCCGGCGGGCAACAATTTTTCATGCGACAAGGGCACGGCGGTTCGTTCAAGTTCCAGGCAGGCGGCGGCGGTTTTGGTGGCGGGGGCTTCCAGTTCCCGGGAGGGTTCCAGTTCTAAGTTTCTATGGAGCGTAGAGCAGAATTGTTTTGTTTACTGTTTCTGGCGTTTGACGGCGCAGGGCTAAAATTCCTTTTAGATACCAGGCTGTGTGGCATTCCGGTCTCAGTGGCCGGTTCTCTGTATGCCCAACCTCCCTAAGGCCCCGTGATGACTCAAGCGGTCGTCTAATGCGCATTGTTTACCTAAATTAACTTAAGTGTTTCTCCAGTGGCTAAATGTCAGAACTCATAGGAGAATCGTATGGCCCACGTGTTCAGATGCTTGGTGCCACTGACATAGTTTTCCTTCGGCTCAATTCAGCTCGGTCCTACAAAGCGATTATTTGAGAATCTATATATTGCCCACTTGTTATGTTATTTTGAACCCCTTCCTCGTCTCTCAGAATTCCTATTTTGTTTGACCTCAATTCAGTCGATCCTCTCTGGTCTACGAATTTCTGGCGAATGATATCGCAAGCTGGAGTACTGAGCAGATATCGTTACCAGGAATCCGAACACGGATGGACGCTCGACGTTGGCGCTCAACTTACACGCTGTGACCTCCTCTCAGGGGCACTCACAGATACACAAGTTCCCGGGATCGGGACGACTCGCCTAGAGCTCGTAGAAGATGTCAACGGGCATCTCGGCCGGAGGAATTCCAGGCCCGTTCCTGGAACCGTTCCTGGCGGCAATCAAGTACGACAAGTCGTCCAAGACCTTCTCGAAGTAATGCGCTACAGAGGCAAAGCTCATATTGCCTGTCTTCTCATCGGGATAGCGAATTACCTCTTACGCATGGCCCGTGGGACAACAAGACAGGATGTTATTGCGAAATTCAGACAGCGAGCGTTTAACAGGATGAGCGCCCTCGACTTAGAGTGCAAAGATCTTAGGATAAACAGTACCGCACTTCTTGAACGCATGGCACAGACCGAATGCGACGGCCTAGCCATTCGGCGGTTACTTCGCAACCTTGGGAGACCTATGACTATCCTCAGCATCTCGGCCAATCCTAGAGGCGAACGTCGCTTACGTCTGGGAGAAGAGCACCGAGTCTTGGACGAAGTGCTTCAACTTAGCCGCAATCGAGATGCGTATCAACTTGAAACGCCCGTCCAACTGTCCGCCGCAGGACATAGGGCACGCTAGATGATACAATCCAACGATCGTACACTTCAGCGACCACGGGTCAAGGACAAGGATGGCAATGAACGAACTATCGATATCAAGCAGCTGGCCGGTGTCCTGGAGGAAAAAAGGCTCCAATGACCCGGGTTTGCAGGGGGTGGCCATGAATGCTTGTTACAGCGAGACGCAAGCGGAAGCCATGGCACGTGTTGTGGGCTCTGTCGTCGCCATGGAAGGCCTGGTCAACGACAAAGGCGCCATTGAATTCACAAGGGCTTTCTATGGGGCTCTTGGAGATGGGGCCGCATTTGACAAGGCTTTTGCCCGGGCGGTGGCGGAGACGGCTTTGGATACTACCACCAGCAGGCTACAACCTTGTCTAATCAATACACAAAGTGCATCAGCAGATGACAGTAGGCCCAAGGCACCTACACCAAGTCCCTCTACCCGCACCCGCTCGCCGCACACTGTACCCCAGGCTTTGCAAGACTGTTCTGAGAGCGTGAGTGTTGGCAACACGATGATTCTGCCACATCAGCCCTCGGCGGTTGGAGGTAGACCTGAGTTTCCAATCAAGTGAGACACCGGGCAGGCGGCAGGAAGGGGCAACAACACCACCTCCGCTGCAGAAAAAAGGAGGAACTCCGTGGCAGCCCAACACCGCGTGCAGGAACAACCTAGGACGCTGGCTTGAGAGAGATATGGGAGACTACTGCAGATGAGTGCTGAGTTGGATTTCGTAGTAGGTCAAGCAGGAGGACGATAGCAATCAGGAAGAGAATGACAGTGAGCACGAGGGGGAGCGCCGGAAGAAGAGAAACTTCTTTGAATTATTTGATCATTGCTTGCTCTCTTTCCCTCGCTCCTGTACGTCCCTACGGACATCAATATTACGTAAGCGCGTGTCTGCGTGCGTCACCGAAGGTAATTTTTTCTTTTGTATGGTTAGTCATGCTTGAGGCTGTGACAATCCGACTGCTTGTTGCCTCTTGGCTGGGAAATAAGATACAAGCCCGGCAAGCATGTGCCTTCAGTGGCATCTGAGACGCAGCGCTGAATTGAGTGCTTAGGGGAAGGAGAGCGTGGATCATGCTTGACAGCCAGCAGAGCAATTGCGCAACGCCATTGCGCAGCGGAGGCCAATGACGCGTGCGGAGCAGGCCGAACAGCGTGCTCATGCGCGCGCCAGAGTAGCTGCCTCGTGAGCGGGGGCTGCGAAGCTGCACGACAGCGGATGTAGTTGCCGCTTGTTGGGTCATCTGGCGTGGGCGCATGCGAAGACCAGGCCCTGGCAAGTTACAAAAGGCCACTGCACCGGCAGCCCCTCCGCCCGCCCCACGCCAGCACCACCAGGGACGATGCATCTTGCGCGCCGGCGCCAGCATGGAATTCGAGGTGTCGTACAGCCTCGATAATGCCGACCAGTTTTGGGAGGGTGCGCCGCCTCCCTTTCCCTGCCCCAGCCCCCCGCGCTACTGACACCCGACCCAGAGCTGGCCGACATCACCTCCGGCCGCTGCGACTCGCACGAGGCCATAGACAACACCCTGCGCTCCTACCTGAGCTTCGCCACCAACTTCCACGGTGCGCCCGAGCCCCGCCGCCCGCCGCTGACCCCGTGTGTTGACCCTTCCAGCGGACTATCTCCAGACCGAGGACGACATCAAGCAGTGCGCCTACCGCCTGCTCGACGCCGCCGTCTTCTCCGCGAACAAGGAATACGTGCGCCGCCAGTTCGTCTTCTGTCTGCTCCAGGTGCCACCCCCGCAAGCCCCGCTGCTGTCGGATAGACGCTGACGCCCGCCAGGAGGATGAGTCGCCCACGCTCCAGGTCGTGGCAGCCGTGCTGCTGCTCGATGGCCTCGCCGATGTCGACGACCAGCACGTCTTCCACATGATGAGGAAGGAGGGAGCCTTTCCCCGCCTCGTCGAGCTCATCAGGACCACCAATTCCGGCGAGCACAAGGACCTGCACCGTCTGCTCTTGCAGCTCCTATACGAGATGTCGAGGATACAGCGTCTTTCGCTGGAGGAGCTGGGTATGGCCATTGGCCCTTGGTCTGTCAAGGCTGCGAGCGCTGACGAAGCCTATAGCGGTTGTTGATGACGCCTTCGTACTCCATCTCTTCCAGACCGTGGAGGAGCTTTTTGACGACCCCAACGATCCTTACTGCTATCATGTCATTCGTGTTTTGGTACGTCAACCTCTGCCCCGTCAGACACGCATTGTGATAACCAGAGGCCTGCAGCTGGTTTTGAACGAGCAATACTTCGTTGCTAATATGGCCGCCCCACCGGCCCCGCTGACGAATCGCGTCATCAAAGCTCTTTCTACCCACGGCCACATCTACAAGACTTTCGGAGAGAATATGATCCTCCTGCTCAACCGCGAGACCGAGGCCTCGCTGACGCTTCTCATTCTAAAGCTGCTCTACCTTCTTTTCCTCAACGAGAAAACTTGCGATTACTTCTACACCAACGATTTGCACGTTCTCATCGACATTATCATCAGGAACCTCCTGGACCTGCCATCGGACGATATCACGTCAGCGGCCATTCGACACACGTATCTCCGCGTGCTGCATCCCCTTCTCGCGAACAGCCAGGTCAACAGGCCCCCTCACTACAAGCCTGACGAGCTCCTCAAGATGCTCGAGTACCTCAGCCAGACCAACGAAAACCCGTGGCGACATTTCGAAGCCAACGACGAGACGACGATTCGACTGGCCAAACGGTGTGCCGAAGTTGCGTGGCTGAAGAGGCGTGCGAGCTTTTCGGCCGACGGCACCTCTGGGCGCGATAGTCCTGGCCAGGATGCCGGCCACCGAACGGTAGCACAGCGGATGCTTGGAATGAGTGTGCCGGCGGCGGGCGAGAGCACACTTAGCGTTCTAGAGGTTGCGGCGCACCAGGAGAAGCCGGGAGTGCAGACGCCAAGTAAGGAGAGAGGCACACAGGGAGGTCACCAGGAGCAGAATTAATACCTCTCCAGCATTCAGGCGGTGTTCGGGGCGTCCGGGGCGGGGTGGGAAATTCGGATAGGGTTAATACAGCTTGCTCGGCCGTTAATGTGTATGCCGGCCCCATTTGAGCAGCAAGCAGAAGTTTTGCTTTTTCCTTTCTATCAACAAGCTGTAGATTGCCAAACTGCGAAGAGCAAATACAATGCTTTTCTCCCGTACAGATAGAGCGTGACTGCAGCAACTGCGGACATGGCGGGGCGGCGGCCCGTGCCCATAGGGCTGAAGGCATGACGTTTGACAGAAATCCAAACGCGTCCCGCGTCCTCCACCACCGACGCATCGTCCGTAGCATGGATTGGCCCGCCCAACTGCTCCTCCTCCTCCTCCACCGCTCCCTGCCATAAACCCCGCCATGGCCCCCTCCAATAAGGCCGCCCTCAAAGCCGCAAAGGCAGCACTCGACGCCCAGAAATGGGACGACGCCATCACCCAGGCCGAGGCCGTGCTGGAGTCCGACCCTCAGAACTACTTTGCGTCAGTCTTCCACCGCGCTGCGCTGCCGCCTTAGGAGAAGCTACAGACACCCGTGCTGACTGACCGCGCGTGCAGGCGATTGTTCCTCGGACGCGCTCTCGACAAGAAGGGCAACCCAGACGACGCAGCGAAGGCCTACGAGGAGGCCACGAAGATCAAGCCCGACGACGACCAAGCATGGCTGGGTCTGCGAAGCCTATACGAAGAGCAGGGCGGGAAGAAGATCGACGAGTACACCAAAGTCGGAGCGAGGCTCGCGGAGATCTACGCCGCGCAGTAAGTGCCGTTGCTGCGGTGCGCCCCAGCCGCCCCGCGCTGACTTGCCAACAACAACAGAGATGACGCGCACCGCGCCCAGATCGCCGTCGACAAGGCGGTCGACCTTGCGCGCGCCCATGGATCCAGGGCCCAGTACAAGCGCGCGCTGAAGGCTTGCTACCTCCCCACCAGCTCCGTCTACGGCTTCCTGGAAGGCCGCGTCCCGCATCCGTCGCTCACGTACACCCGGCTGGCTGAGATCGTTGAGGCGGAGGAGAAGGAGCGCGTCAATAAGGAGATTGGCGAGAGGCGGACCCGGTTGGGTGCGAGGATCGGCCAGGTCACGACGGAGGTGAAGAGGGAGGTTTTCGGCCAGAGCCCGCTGGAGGAGATATACCAGAATGTGGTCGATTGGACGAATGATGATGAGGTGAGGAGGGAGTATGAGGAGAAGCTGCTGCTGCGCGCGTATGATGCGCTTGCGGTGCTGCCGAGTGGGAAGAAGGATGAGAAGCGAGAGCAGGTTGTGAAGCTGGCGCATGGCATGGTCATCATCAAGCATCCGTTTGCTCTGGCTTGGCAAATAGAACTCGAGTGGAAGGATGTGGAGGCGATTCAGGAGTACGACGCCAACGTTGTCCGGGAATACGTTGAATTCTTCCCGGATCATGGCTTGGCGAGGGTGTTGAAGGGGTATTTGTCCAGCGAGATCGCACCCTTCCCTCTGAAGTTGCCGCAGGAGCCAAAAGAGGGTGAAGAGGAGAAGAAGGAAGAGGAGGAAGAGGCAGCCTTGAGTCCTGAAGATAGGCTGCTGCTCATGACGGACGGCTTGGATGATGCCAAGCAGTCGGCGCTGGCTCATCGCCTCATGGGCGAGTACTTTCTTCATCTGGAGGAGGTTGAAAGCTCCGTCGAGGTCACGCGAAAGGGATTGAAGCTCCTCACTTCTGAGACGCAGAAGTCCGGTCTCGACCTCCAAAACAGCAAAGACGCCGTCAACAGCATTCTCGCTACGTCGCTCATCCAATACCAGTCTCCCAAGAATCACCCAGAGGCCAAGTCCGTCTTCAACGAGATCCTTAAGCGCAAGCCGACTTTTACCCCCGCCCTGATTGGTGTGGGCCTGATCCTCGAGGAGGAGGAAGAGTACTCCGAGGCGATAGAATTCCTGAGCAGAGCTCTTACCCGGGACCCCGAGAATGCCCGCATTGGAGCCGAGACAGCGTGGTGCAAGGCGCTTATTGGAGACCACTCTACCGCTCTCACAGAACTTGAGAATTATCTCGAGAAGATGAGCACTAAGGATCCTCGGTCTCGCGAATTGAGAGCGCAGACCTTGTACCGCGTTGGCATCTGCATCTGGGAGATTGATCCCACACGACAGGCTCGCAAGGATAGGACCGGCGCTTATGCCAGCTTTCTGCAAGCTATCAAGACGAATCCTAACCTTGCTCCCGCCTACACTAGTCTGGGTATATTCTACCAAGATTACTCACGGGACAAGAAACGCGCGCGGCAATGCTTCCAGAAAGCTTTCGAGCTGTCCGCATCGGAATTGGAGGCTGCTGAGCGCCTGGCGCGCTCTTTTGCTGATCAGGGCGATTGGGATATCGTCGAAGTCATTGCCCAACGTGCCATCGATTCTGGGAAGTGTCGCCCCGCACCCGGATCGAAGAAGAAGAAGGGCGTCAGCTGGCCGTTCTCCGCTCTTGGTATCGTCCAGATGAACAAGCAAGAGTACAACAAGAGCGTCTACTCCTTCCTCTCTGCTCTTCGAATCAGCCCCGATGACTACCATTCGTACGTCGGCCTGGGTGAGAGCTACCACAACTCTGGCAGATACAACTCCGCTCTCAGGACTTTCCGGTATGCGGAGGAGCCTACCGACGGAATTCAGATGAAGAAGCCTGCCGAGAATTGGTTCACCAAGTACATGCTCGCGAACGTCAATCGGGAACTTGGATCCTACGGTGAAGCCATCGACGGATACAAGGAGGTGTTGGAGACCAGGCCGAATGAGTTTGGCGTCCAAATTGCTCTGCTCCAAACGCTTGTTGAGAGGGGCTGGCGCCAGATCGAAACCAGCTTTTTCGGCAACGCTGCAGATAGCGCCCTGGAGGCCATTTCTGTTGCCAAGGCTGTGGCAGAGTACAAGCCCGAAGCATTTAACCTTTGGAAAGCCGTTGGTGATGCTTGTTCACTGTTCACTTGGGTCCAGAGCCGCGTCGAAGACTTGCCATTTGACAAAGTTAAAGCATTGCTTGAGACTGGCATTGAGACCACAGAGTTTGACGTCTTTTCAGAGAATGACGGAGTAGGACAAGCACAACTGGCGACCTTATCAGACCAGCCAGAAGACGCAAAAAGTTCCGTTCGGAAAACCCTCGACGCCGCCATTCTTGCACAGAAACGAGCTATTTACGCCTGTGCTCACGACATACACGCTCAAGCTGTTGCGTGGTACAATCTTGGATGGACGGAATACCGAGCTCATGCGTGCTGCGAACAAGATGTCGATCCCGCCATTCGAGGAAAGAAAAGCTTAAAGCTTCTCAAAGCTGCGATGAGATGCTTCAAACGGGCTATCGAGCTCGAGGCTGGCAATGCGGAGTTCTGGAATGCGCTCGGCATCGTTACCACTCAGCTCAACCCCAAGGTCGCTCAACACTCCCTCGTGAGAAGCTTGCATCTTAATGAGAGGAACGTAAAGGCCTGGACGAATCTCGGTGTTCTCTACCTTCTTCAGAACGACTACGAGCTTGCTCACCAGGCGTTTGCACGCGCTCAGTCCACAGATCCAGACTACCCTCAGGCTTGGTTGGGAGAAGGACTTATCGCTCTCCTTTGGGGAGATGCGAAGGAAGCCCTATCGCACTTTACCCACGCCTTTGAGATTAGCGACTCGTCTTCTCTGGTGGTCAAGCGGCAGTACGCGGTGTCCACGTTCGATCACCTTGTGTCTTCTCCATCCGCATCAAACGATATCACGAACCTTATCCAACCACTCTTTGCCCTCCAGCAGCTCTATTCACAAAAGCCGACAGATATTACGCATCGCCACCTTGCAGCGCTCTATCTTGAACGTGTCGGCAACCACGACACAGCCATCAAGGCACTTGAAGAGATCTGTACCACGGCCGAGGCAGAGTTCGAAGTCTCAGAATCGCCGCAGGCTCTCGCAAGGTTCGCCCAAGCAAAGACGGATCTCGCCCGCAACCGGCTAGCAGCATCAGACTTCTCTACCGCAGCCGAAGACGCCGAAACAGCGCTCGACCTCACCTCCGAAGAAAGCGGCAGCAGCATGAGCGCCGAGACGCGCCGCAAAGTCCGTCTAGGCGCCCGCCTCACAGCCGGCCTAGCCCAGTACTACCTCAACAGCATGGACGCCGCCATCGACCACTTCCGCACCGCCCTCCAAGAAAGCAACGCCTCCCCCGACGTCGTCTGCTCCCTCGCCGAAGTCCTCTGGGCCAAAGGCGGCGCCGCCGAGAAAAACGTCGCCCGCGACCAGCTCTTCGACTGCGTCTCAAACCACCCAGACCACGTCGACGCCGTCGTCCTCCTCGGCGCCATGGCCGCCCTCGACGACGACGATCCTGACACCATGCACGCCGTCCGCGACGACTTGCACGCCTTGCGCACCCGCCCGGACCTCGACACCCACCAGCTCCGCCGCATCGAAAAGGTCCTCGACGCCATCGCCGCACTTTCCTCCGCTGCCGACAACGACAACAACGACGAACAGCAGCAGCAACTCGCCACAAAGACAGAAATCCAAACTAGTATCATGCTCGCCCCGCACCTGCCGCACGGGTGGTCGCAATACGCGGACCTTGTCTCTTCCTCCCCCGTCGATACCGTCGAATCTGTTGCTTTCCCGTCCCAAATGTCACTCCTCACGGCTAAACGCTCCGTTCCGCCCAGAGGACCGCTCAGCGCGGAGGAGTTGGGGAGGGCGTTTGCGGGGGTGGGGACGGTGGCGGATGCGCAGAGGGGGGTGGTGGTGGCGCCTTGGAGGGGGGAGGGGTGGGGGGCTTTGGGGGAGGTTTTGGGGGTGTGAGAATGAGTGTTTGTATTCGTAGAGTGGATAGTTTAGTCTTGTAGCTATTGGACTGGACTGAAGGGAGGGATTGTTGAGATGAGTTGGGGGGAAGTCTTGTTGTGTGTGTGAAATGAATCACGCGGCCTGGTTGACTGCGAGGATGACAGGACTCTGATAGGAAGAACGACGAGCTAGTACGTAATGCCAGAGATCAATGGTAAAGTAAGAGAAGCGGTTCACTCTTCTACGCGCAGCAAGCAATGTCCAGGGCACTTGAATACTTGTTAAAAGCACACCTTTAGCTCAGCGCCGTTTCGACCAGATACATGAATGAGAGACCTAAGAAACTATCCAGCCCTTGTACCCGCTCGAACCCTACGATTCCGCTACCTATTACCCCATGCGCATAGCTTCAAGACAGTCAGCTATAGATGAAGATAGCGAATCTGATCAAGCAAACATACCTTCCCACAACTAAAATACCAAAATAAAGCCAGGCCAAGCCCAGACAATCAAGAAAACACACCCATCACAGTCCGTGACACCCAAGCCTCGCACCATTGATTGTATCCCAGATTGATCCCAGCGTTGGTGAGTATTGGCGCCCGTCTGGAGATGCGCGCGTTGATGGTGATGGTAGCGAAAGGATCACTGCGGGCGAGATATTTACAGCGGTGGTAGGGAGAGGGTAGATGAGAGGAGAGAAGAAGAATAGGAGGAGGAGGAGGACGAGGAGGACGAGGAAGAAGAGGACGAGGACGAGGAGGAAGACGAAAAGGAAGAAGAGGACGAGGACGAGGAGGAAGACGAAAAGGAAGAAGAGGACGAGGACGAGGAGGAAGACGAAAACGAAGAAGACAACGCGGAGAAGGCCGAGAAAGGAACGTCTGCATCAGAAACATCATCGAGATCAGAAAGCTCGAAGCTATCGGACGAATCGTCATCTTCGGAGGATAAGTAGTCCCGTTCATCATCACCATCACTCGAGAACTCCTCTTCGAACGCTGAGTGCCTTCGCCGCCGAGTAGGCGCAGCCGAATAGTGTGGCGGAGTTGCTGCCCTCATGCTTCTGCGCTTCGGCGCTGCCATTGGCCCAAGGTCTTGTACCCGTTCACGCTGGAGATGACAGCGGCAGGTACAGTCGTGACCATCGTGACGCTGGTCCGAGACAGACGCTGAAGCCGTAGTGGAGACACGGCAGTCACGACTGGCATCAAGAAACGGATCTTCCATCTCCCGTGTGAGTTTCCGAGGACTGGATATCCATGGCGGAGGAGCCCAGGACGGGGCTGGATATGCAGTCTGATATGGGGAATCGTGCAGTGATAGATGAGGACGACTTGGAGGGCGAACATCAAAGGGTTTTTCGGTGCGAAAAGGATTGTTTCTGGGATGGAGAGGCATAGGCTCGTGGATACGAAAGATGTCGGTTCTAAGAATGGATACTTCGTGGGTCTGTGGTGGAGACGTAGGTCGTTGAAATGGAGCAGAGACCAAAGGAGGAGTGGGACGACGAACCGGACCGGCGCCCGGGCCAGGAAAAGGTAAATCAATAATAGACATAGGAGCGGGATGCCGTTGCATACCCGCCGAAGATGGAGTCCGCAAAGCAGCAGGAGGCGAAGCAATCCGTAAAAATGGAGGAGCCACAACCGGCCGTGGAGGAGGGGCTGGAGGAGTACCTGCACCGGTAGGTGGCATACCCCAGGCAGGAGGGGGCGGGCCTACCGCCGACGCCGGCCCTGTATCTGCGGTCAGAGTGGGCTCTTCGTGCTGCAATGGGGCGATCATCTCTCTACGCGGAGGCACCTGTTGTGGTTGCGGTTCAGCGGTTGGCGGGCGAATCAACCGCTCCTCCTGCCACTGATCGCAGTTGCAAGTCTTCCATTTCGCGCCGCAGACGTAGCAGAACTGTGCGCCGCAGCGGCAGCTGTGTATAGTCAGCCAGATGCCTAGCTAGCCTTTCCGTAGTCTCCCTCTTTCATAAGTCTTAAAAAGAAAAAGAGGGTGAAAGTGAAAAACAGGGGGGAAAAGAAGAAGGGGGGAGGCGCAGATAAAACTCACGTCATATGATTACACCCATGATCCAACTCGACCACCCCCCCACACCCAAAACACCTCTTCCAGCCCCTCCTCTCCGCCAACCCCATCACCGCCCTCGTCCCCTCATCCTCCGGACAATCCCCCGCACTGTGCGCCTCCCGCCTGCAAACCGTACAAGTCCTCCCCCCACACCTCTCGCACCGCCCCACCTCCTCCCGCACCCTTCGCGGCGGAATCCATGCCGAGCAAGCCGCCCGGTGACAGTACACCCGCTTCTTCGCTGGGACGTCGAGCTCGGGGCTCTTCGCTTCGAAATCCCGGACTGTCTTCGGGGGCAGGAGGGAGCGGACGGAGGAAAGGGGGATGGGGTGTGTCGGGCAGCAGCGGGGTGGGTAGAGTGATTCGTCGGTTAGGGATGAGCGGAAGAGATGGTCGAGGCAGGTGGGGCAGTAGGTGTGGGCGCACGGGAGTTGGGCGGTGGAGGAGGAGGGAAAGTCGTCGAGGCAGGATGTGCAGGTGCGGGTGCGCGGGGGTGTTGGTGATGGCGATGGCGGGTGGTCGTTGGTGAAGGTACTGCTGGTGGGGCGGCTGTTGCTGCTGCCGCTGCTGCTTGATTTTCGCCAGGCTCGGTCGCCGCGGGTCAGGCGTTTCCTGGACGAGGTTGAGGAAGATGGCGGTGGGGGTGATGGAGGCGCTCTGCTTAGCTCAATTGCGAGTTGCCGGTCTCTGGCTGCGGATTCGTTGGCCTCGAGTTCACGGGATAGTATGTCACGGTCGGTGTGGATGGCGCGCGACATGCTGCGGGTCATCCTGCTGTCGCTGAGAGTTCGCATGCCTTCCTCCAGGTTTTGTCTGTGGATCTGGAGAGCGTAATCTTGGTCGTCTGGTGGCCCTCTCCTGCGGCGAAGCCTGCCATTGGCTGTTGGTGGAGGCATGGCGGCGAGGTCTTCAAGCTGGAGCTGGAGTATCAACTCGGCGGATGCATCGTCCATGACAGGACTGCAAGGCGGGTCTCTGGGGATCACCTACGATGACTGAAAAAATTAAGAAGAGCAAAAGAATAAGAGAGCGAGACGGACGTGGGGAAAGGGGGTACTGGAGAACAGGAGACTTAAGCCAGCGGACAACGAATAGATTGCGAAAGGCTGACAATGAGGCGAAGCGAACGAGGCGTGGTCTGATTGTGTTTACTGAGTCTAGGCAGAAGCCAGTGAGTGCTATAGTAAAAAGGCGTTCAGCCTTGTTCATCGCATCGCGACTGCATACACCCCCTGCATACAGTTGCGTTGTCGCCAATGAAGATGCCTGACCCTTTCAAGCCACACGCCTCACCTCGGAGACATTGCTCAATTGTTATCTCCATACGTGAAGCTCGCAGATCTGAGACATTCTTACATGTCGTTTGGAACTTGTTCACGAGGTGCATCACCTGAAAGTACGTGAGACGGCTGGTGCGGGGATCCATCAGTTCGTTACAACGTGTTTCGATGCAAAGGTAGCGAATACAAAGTAGAGAAAGGCCAACGAGTCATGGAGTATGTACGGAGAGGATGCACTCAATTAATTTCATTACTTACCACAAACCGAACAGTTGTCGTGAGTCCACCTGGTTCGGCCGTTTCATAAACGTCTTTGATCTATCTCTCTATGATGTATCGGAGAGGGCTGGGATAAGTCCCGTCACGCCGCGCTCATCTGTTTCTCAGTGGATCGATTTCCAGCTTTTTACACGGCTCCAGTAGAAAGGCTTGTCGTTCTTCAGGCCGAACTCGCCCCAGTCGTCCGTGAGGCGGTTATAACTCCAGTAGCCCTGCCATGCCAACTTGTTGTTGCGTGGCGCATGCTTTCCGGCGTTTGCGAATGCAAGTGCTAGCCTGTAAATGTACTTGGGCGTCACACCGGCAGTCTCGACGTGCAAAACGCCTTCTGCTTCAGCAGGAGAGAGAGCTGAGTCCGAAGAAGATGGAGGCTGATAAAGCGAACTGTTTGGCGCCGGACCACTCTCCGCAGCTGCTTCAGCAGGGGTAGGGGTAGGGGACGGGGAAGACGAAGAAGAAGATGAGGGCCAGAGAAGGGGGTCGACGGGGTGTTCGGGACCAGACAGGCGCCATCGGCCCGGCAGCGCATCCTTCATTACAGCCTGCGGGAGCGAGGAATGGGCATGTGCACCGTTCTGGCCATGCAGATAGTCTTTGCTCAAATGCGGTATCACTTCATAGGGCTCAGCCGTTGTCAGCAGCGAGATGCAACTGCCGTCACGGTAGAAGCGTAGGTATCGATAGTACGTAACAATCAACACCGGCACTCCCCATGTAAGCGTGTTGGATTGCTGAGCACCAGGGCGGGTGTAATTGACGGTACTGATGTAGCAACCATTGAAGCGGACTCGCGGACGCGATCGGAATAGGCTGCGAAAGCTCGCGTAAGGGTCAGGCACAAGCGGAAGCGTGTGCAGGACAGTCTCCAGAAATTTGGCTCTCTTAGCGGCTTCTCGCCGTTGCTTCTCCTCTTCTGCATCCGGAAGGCCGGTGTAGCTGGATAGCAGACGGCCGCCTTCGTCGTCATCGCCGAGAGGTTTGCCGTCAAGCTGACAGGCCCATCTGTAGTGCATAGCTGCGAACCCAAACTCGTCGCCCAGCGATAGGCGGCGCCAGACGCGATCCTCGGTCATGACGAGGTATGCCATTCGCTTGCAGACCTGGGAAAGGCGTGCGAACTGAGCGACATCATCGGTGGCGACGTACATCAAAATATCGGCGAGCAACTCTTCGGGGAGCTCGGCAATCGGACATGGCGGCGGCGGGGACAGGTCTGTTGGAGGGTCCTCTCCAGGGATGGACAAGGAGGCAAAGGAAGATATCAGATCGGTGATGTTGGAGGAGAAGCCGGCTAGTGAGTGGTGGGCAGTATTGGGAACGGTAGCCGGGGCATTTGACGGGTTGGGCTTCTGGGCCGGGAAAGCTGCAGCCGGGAAATGCTTCTTTCTGTAAATTTCCTGAACAGCTGAGTCTAGCTGCAGAGCCAGTTAGCGCAGACACCAACGGAGCGCAGACCCGGTGTGGGGTACCTTGAATGCCTTCCGGTAGAGGTTCAAGCTGTCGCCCAAGCTGCCCTGCGTCTCTCTCCGAACCGCCTCCTCATAGTGTTCCAATGCCGACTCGGGCGCCTTTGCGGGCGCTGGCGCGGGGTCTGCCAATCTCCTCCCGGATTCCTTCTCGCCCAGATCCTGATATACGTGGGGTTCGGCATCTTCGTGCCTATCATCGTGGTGCTCCCTTGGCCTCCCGGGGAAGGCAGACGCCTTGGTTCTGTGGGACGCGCTCGGCCTGCGAGAGGACGCTTGTGGCGCCGCGTTCGCAGAGGTAGAGGGGCCGGGCCTTTGGCGGGAGCGAGCTGAGACTTCCTCTCGCCATTGGCGCCTGAAGGATTCAAGCTCCTCCTCGGTAGCGGTGGCCGGAGTGACGGAGGGATGAGCGGGGCCGGACATGGCTGGAGGGCAGGCCTGATGGACGCAAGGTAGAGGAGTGGCAGAGGAGTCGTGGGAGGACCGAGGGGCGGATTGCTGGGGCAGGACGGCGACACGGCAGGCAGCAGGCAGAAGAATGGCGGGCGGTGGTGAGGGAGCCGGCGTTAAGCGCACAAAGGCCGGCGGCTGTCAATCAGCAGCACGGGGCGCGCGGTGGCGGCTGCGCGCGTCGCGATCTTTGGCCTGCGCCGCGCGCCCGGCGACCGCAAAAAGATGTCATCGACTTATCACTGCCATCTCTGCGCCCAGCTCCCCGCGTCCGCTCGCTCGCTCCTCCACGCCCTCCCTCTCCTCAGCATGCAGGTTATGCCCCGGTAGCAGCCCCTCCGACCGCGCCCACCTCCTTCGCCGCCGCCATGGCCGATACCGCAGGCCCAGCGGCCACCACCGCCACCGGTCAACCGCACGACAGATTATCCCACGCCCTCGACCCTGCGCCGCTGCAGACCATGCCGAACCCCCTCAGCGATGCCGAGGGCCCGCCGGAGGACATCAGCATGACCCAGAAGATGCTGTCTGCTGTGACCGGCAGCATCCTGACTTCGCTCCTAGGTACCTGCTTGTCTCCGCCTCCTCCCTCACAACCCTGCTGACCCCAGCGCAGTCACCCCGCTCGACGTCGTCCGCGTGCGCCTTCAGTCGCAACACCATTCCACGCCTGCCTCGGCCGCCGGCGCCCCCCGCCCCATTCCTGCCCTCTCCACCCTCCAGCTTCACAACGCCCACTTCGCCAACATCCCTCCAAACCTCGGCGTAACCGCCTGCTGTCGCGAGGTCTTCTGGGTGAATAACAACGCCGGCTACTGCGTTGCAGGTCCCACTGTTGTGCCCACCATTGCTCCAACAAGCGCCGCTTCGTGCGCCGTTGAGGAGACTCAGCGCAAGACCTTCACCTCTACCTTCGACGGCCTCCGCAAAATCGCACGCAATGAGGGCGCCCGCACGCTTTGGCGCGGCCTGTCGCCCACCCTCGTCATGGCAGTCCCCGCCAATGTCATCTACTTTGCGGGCTACGACTGGCTCCGCAACTCGCCGTCTTCGCCCATCAAGGTCAGGTTTTCCGAGACATACTCGCCCTTGATCGCCGGAAGCACCGCTCGCGTGCTCGCTGCAATCGCCGTCTCTCCCATTGAGATGTTTCGCACGCGCATGCAAGCTACCCACATTAACCACGCTTCGTCTTCTGGCAGCCACTTCCGCGACACCTTCAGGGGCATGGGCGACCTAGTGCGTGAGCACGGTTGGACTAGCCTATGGCGCGGTCTTGGGTTGACGCTCTGGCGAGATGTTCCTTTTTCCGCTATCTACTGGTGGGGCTACGAGACAGGGCGGAACATTCTGACGGACGAGCGTGAAAGACGGCGTGGGCGCGAGTCCGAGAGAAGAGGCGCGGGGTCGGGTGCCGTCAGGCCGAGGAGCCGGAGCCGGAGTGAGGAGAACCACACCGCCACCCTCATCGACAGCTTTACTGCCGGAGCAGCGTCAGGTGCCGTTGCTGCCTTCGTCACCACCCCCTTCGACGTTGGCAAGACGAGGCAGCAGGTTGTCCGCCATTCTGGCAGCACGTCATCGTCCACGAACGGCATTGCTTCGGCCGCGTTCAGACCGGAGGAACAGTCAATGCCGCGCTTCCTCCTGCACATCTTCCAAGAACAGGGTTTCCCTGGCCTATTCCGCGGTTGGGCGGCACGCTGCCTGAAAGTCGCACCTGCCTGCGCCATCATGATCTCGAGCTACGAGGTTGGCAAGAAGATGGCAGGCACGGTGAACGAGCGGCGGCACTGATTTAATACAAGAATTGGGTTGGGACGTTACATGCTTCAAGCGTGCGGAGTTTGGGTGTTTCATACTCCCCTCCAGCTAGAGGGATTGATTGATTCGCATGCATCGAAAAAGGCGTTTTTGATTTTGGTATGACGAGGTTTCGCTCACCACTCAAGGTTTGGGGAAGGAGGGTTTCAGTCGAAGGCATTGCGCGTCGATGCTAGCGTATGTGGATACCTGGAAGCTCCCTCGAGAATTTTCTTTGTAGAAAAGCGAGCGAAGCAAGCGTGTAGGATAATGTTCTGATAACGGGGTGTAGAGTTATAGAATGTAGTATAACGTCTCGTCCATCACTACTCTGGGTAATCACTGGAAATAACAAAAGTGGAATTTCAGATGATTTGTTCAATGTTCTTGACCCATCTCTATATGCTTCCCATCGTCCTGAGACGCCAAAGCCACTCGAGCAAACTGCGAAGACACGTAAAATCCCTCCCCTGCGAATTCAACTTTTGTCGTCCATTTGGATATTCCTCTCACGGCAGGTTGTCCATCCTCGCCTCCTCCCTCAACCTCCCCAACCTCCCCTCCCTCCACACCCTATCCAACCCCTCCACCTTCCCCCCCAAACAAACCGCCGTCCCCGGCTCCAACAACACCAACCCCCTCGCCACAACCACATTCCGCAGCACCAACTTCGCCCCAATACTCATCTTCCCAATCGCCACGCCCTCAACAGGAAAGAGTTCAAACGCCCAGACGCGCGTCCCGGCCGCGTCGGTGAGGAGGAGTTTGTGGGGGCCTGTGGAGGCGGACGTAGTAGAGGAGGTGGAGGCGGCAGTGGTGGTGGTGGTGGTGGGGGGTTGTTGGTGGTGGTCGTCGTCCTCATCAGCAACGACGCGCACGATTTCCCGGCCCTTGGTCGTTTCGCCGCGTTCAGCTGCTTCGAGGGCTTCGACTTGGCTCCAGCGGCTGCGGCCGACGTCTTGGATGTCGAGGACCTGGACGGGGATGGGGCCGGGGAGGATGAGTTCTTTGAGGGTGCCGTTGGTGGCAATGGTGGGGGGGAGGAGGTTGTTGTTGGTGGTGTTGTTGAGGGATTGGGTTATGTCGGAGGCGAGGAGGCGGAAGAGGGCGGTTTGTTTTATGGCGGGGAGGGCGGTGGAGGGGCGGACGGTGGTGAGGAAGTTGGTGAGCCAGGGGTGGGAGGGGGGGAGGCCTTTGGTGGTGAGGTGGGTGGTTATTTCTTGGGCGAGGTTTGCGGGTGTTGTTGTGGTGGAGGCTGCCATGGTTGGTGGAGTGGTGGACCGGTTGATGTCGCGCGTGTTGATGTTTTTTTTTTGTTTGAGCTTGTTGCTTGCGGTTGTCTGGGGCGTGGGTTCAACTTGGAGCCTCGGGGATTCTCATGGTCCCTGGGGAAATGTAGAAAGTGTGCTTGCAAACCCCTCGCTCCATGGCTTTCTTAGAGCGGGGAAGAGGGTGGTGCTGAGTTGCAGTCGGCGGCCGATAAACCCAAGCTCCGGCGAGTCATGCCACTCAGCCCTATGATGAAAGGCCGAGATCGCCCAGTCGCGTCCCCAATTCCAACAAGGTAATCAACACCTTTCTCCAACCACCTCCCTCCCATCTCCCCACTCCACTCCTTATCTCTCAACCCGTCCCTCGTTACCAAGCCTCTTCAGGCCAACTTTGCAACCCGACAACAGATAACCGCCGAACCCTCGCAACACCACCACCACCATGTCCACCATCGCCTCCCCCCGCCCCTCCAGCTCCATCCGCAGCCCCTCCTCCACCCGCACCTCCCTCGACGTCCCATCCGCCTCCTCGCTCGTGCGCTCCAGCAGCCTGAACCGCCGCCAACGCGACCGCTCCGCGCTGCGCGACTACTACAACCTCAAGTCGCCAGCGACGCCCGAGGCGCCCACCAGCGCAGCGGCGCACGGGCTGGGCATCGAGGCGGTGAAGGAGGAGGTGGAGGCGAGCGAGTTGGACAAGGAGGGGTTCGACGCGGAGCGGTATGTGAGGGAGACGTTGGCGCGGGAGGGGTTGGAGGGGGTGTTGAGGGTGGAGTCGGGGTTGGTGAGCCGTGAGTGCCTTGCTGCTGCTGCCCGTCATCCGTGTGTGTAGTCAGGTGCTGATGAAGTTTTTTCGTGGCAGAGATCAAAGGCCTGGATGGCGAGCGGAAGGCTCTGGTTTACGATAATTACTCCAAGCTGATCGCGGCTACGGACACGATCAGGAAGGTACGATCGTCGCCCCGATAGCGTTTGCTGCCCGAACGGACCTTTTCCAGACGGACGGACAGACGGGCTGCCAGGACGACGCGGGAAAGCTGACAGACTGTTTCTCTCCGCAGATGCGCACGAACATGGACCCCCTCACCCCGGCCACCTCGACCCTCTCCCCCGCCATATCCCACATCGCCGAAACCGCCACCGCCCTCTCCGCTTCGATCGTTGAGCACGCCATGCCCAAGTCCTCGCGCAGCAGCTCTCCGGCCGTAGGATCGGACGCTGGCGGTAGCAAGAAGCTGGGCGAGAAGGAGAAGCAACAGCAGACCGTTCGTTGGGTCTTGGATGCGCCGAGGAGGCTGAGGGCGAGAGTCGCGGCTGGAGAGACGGATGCGGCGAAGGCGGAGTGGGAAGAAGTGAGGCTGCTGTTGGAGAAGTGGAGGGGTGTGCAAGGTGTCGATGATGTGAGGGTGGCGTGTGAGAAGGCGCTTGCCGAAGGCCCGGAGGAAGAGGGGAGACTGAGTGAATGAGTCAAGGTGGTGGCGATGGATATGTGGGAATTTGGCTATGAACCTCACGGGCCGAGTGCAATCTTACGTCGATGTTCGGATTCGGCATGAGCCTGTACGTCTAAACGGACGACGGTTATGCCGGTGGATGGGCAACGGGCGCAGATGGCGGGCGTGTCTGGATTCGCCGACGTGCGAAGGATCAGGCTTCTTGGCAAGCTCAAGCGCCTAATCAACACCACCCGGGGCCTGCATGATTAGCGCGTTGGGTATCCCAGAGGCTCATCGCAGACTGTGGGAACAGATCATTGATGGTCGAATCATATCAAGTCTGGGGTGGCAGAGGTATGGAGGTTGATTTACGTACATGAGGCGGACGGTTTGTATAGAGGCTACTGAGGGCAGGATAGATTCTGTTCCAAGGGAACAAGCGACTCTAGACCAGGTTGTAAAGGTGCTGGCTGGTCTGGTAACCCTGAATTCGAACTGAATCTACTAGTCCCCTGCACAACTCCATACAAGTCTACGTCCGCTTGTAAACCGGTCTTCCGAAGAATGAGACAAAGAAGTAAATAAGACTTGAAAGAGAAGTGTTCATTTTTCTATCAGCAAGCTTTGTGTACCGGAAAAGTTATCAAAGTGCCAACAGAAGACTTTCCTCCACCCAACGCTTGTTGACCGCAAATCTATTGTTTCGGAGACACCTCTTAGCCCTTATTATCCCCTCGCCGTCCTGTAAGTACCACGATCTACCGAAACAGGGCCATCTGGTCCAGCGAAGCTAAAACCTCCGCCTATTCAGCCTGCACCTGTTACAAAACAGGAGTTCGCAGCGGCGGCACTGGTAGATGAATTGGGGCAGCCACTCGTAGCACTCTTCGCAGTGGTGCCCACCATTGAGACGACGCCACAGCCCATGACGGCACTCGTGGTCCTCGCGCAGACGCTCAGCATCTCCGAACGGCGCCGCCGCCTGCCGCTGTTGGATCTGGCCAGCCCGGGCATACAGCCGGCCCTCGTCCCACTGCGGACAGCCACACGTCTTCCAGGGCTCGCCGCACAAGTAGCAGAACTGCGCTCCGCAGCGGCAACTAAACGAATCATGCACGTCATTGAAGCTACAGGGGGAGACGGGGAAGACGTCCTCCTTGACAGAAGGAGGATCCGAGACTTACGAAATGTGATAGCACCCGACGGTCAGCTCGACGATGCGTCTGCAGTTGTAGCACCTCATCCAGCCGCTCTCACCCGCCGTCCTCAGCAGCGCCTGCGTCTCCTCATCGCTCGGACAATCCAGCCCGCCATGCGCCCCAGCCTTACAGATCGCACACGTGCGCGCCGCGCACTCCGGACACGTGCCCACGTCGTCGACGATGCTGGCCGGCGGGATCCAGGCCGAGCAGAACGGCCGCGAGCAGTACGTCCGGTCCGGCGTCTCCAGCTCAGGCAGCTTCCGCTCGAATGCTTCGGCCGTGGCGGGCGTCAGCGCTGCGCGCACGTCCGCGAGCGGGATGCGCTGCCCGCAGCAGCGTGGCGGGAAGAGCGTCTCGTCGCTTGTGGCGAGGTTGAAGAGCTGGTCCAGGCAGGTGTGGCAGTAGTCGTGGTCGCAGGGGAGATGGGCCAGGGCGGAGAGCGGTCGGTCTTCCCGGCAGGCTTCGCAGCGCTGCTGCTGCTCCTGTTGAGCGAGTTGCGCCGCCGAATGCTCCTCGTCGTTGGCGTTGGCGTCGGCGTCGGTGTCGGGCTCGTTGTGCGCGGAGGGCTGGGATAGGGACTCGTCTTCCGCGGCGGCGTCGCCGTTGAGGGGATCAGTAGCTGCGATGGGCTGTTGATCTTCGGGCGGAGGAGGAGGAGGAGCTGGGTGGCCGCCCATCTCGCAAGCAAGCCTGTGATCGCTGGCTGCCATTGCTTCGGCTTCGGCTTCGCGCGCTAGGATGTGCTGGTCGGCCTGGTCGGCGTGGGCGATATTGCGGCCTAGTTTGCGGTCGGAGAGAGTGCTCATGTGGGCCTCCAGGTCCTGCTGGCATAGCTGGAGCGCGTATTCCTGGTCGGGGAGCCTGTCGTCGGCGCGGGCTTTGCCCTTGCCGGAGGTGGTGGAGAGTGCGGCGACGTCTTCAAGCTGGAGCTGTAGGATGAGCTCGGCGGACAGGTCGTCCATGGCTCCGATCAGGGGAGAAGGTCTTCCGGACGAAGATGCCATGATGGCGTCGGACGGGCGTTTCTTGCTGCCTGTCAGATGGTGAGGGGGTTGGTTGAGAAGAGAGGTGGAAGAGGTGATGGGCACATGTGTGTGCTCAAATCACCGCCAGAGCTGCACTAACCTCATCGGGAACGAGGCTAGCAGTCACCATATGATGCCTGCAGCCTTGGAGACCAGGAGAAGTTTCACTTGGGAAAAGCAAAGTGAGTTACGAATACAAAGGAAGTGAGAACCAGAGATGCAGTTCAGCGCTGCGCCGAAGGTGTGACTTTTGACAAAGATGCAGTACACCCAAAATCAAGGCAAAGGACATTAACAAAGGCTTAGCTACTTAGATTACATGCCGGAGAGGCGTTCTGCAAATGCATACTTCCGTCCAAATCAAGTGTCATCTGGTCATTATTAGGGATTGTTGATGAAAAACTCCAGATTCAAAACAAGACAGAAACTTTCCAGAGAATATGAAGAAGTAAAAGAAACTTCCAGTCTTTAAGGCGAATAGCTCACTTTGAAATCCCTTCATGGATTTGGAGAGCACAACTTGCTCACACCACACCCCTACCAGCGCGGATGGACTTTGCCAGTTCCGACTGAGCGATATCGTCAGCATAGCGCTTGTACAACGGCAGGTAGTGAACAGTGTCGCTCGTTGTCTCCTTCACGCTCTTCCGGTTCTCCAGCGCTTCAACAAACTTCCGCCACCTCTTCCACACCTCATCATCCCCAGCCTCGCCCTCCTTCGGAATGCCGGAGCCACCCTTGAACTCATCGAACACCCAAGTGCGAACCTGCAACACCAAAGCATCAGCAATCCGTCAAAAAGAAACCCCCCAGCCCACGCAGCCATAAGCACCCCTTCACGAGAAGAAAGAAACAAGAAAGACTCACCGCCCAAGGCGCAATCGCAAAATCCACCAACCCCGGCTCCTCCCCCGCAAAGAACGGGCCCTCCTTATCCATCTCCCCCGTCCACTCCCTCAAAAACCCCAAAAACTCCCCCCTCACCCTCCCCAACCCCTCCTCCCCCCCAGCCTCCCCAACCCGAAACTGCAAAAACCGCATGAACCCAGGAATAACCCTACTCCCCACAAACTCCACCCAAACCCTCTGCCTCGCCTTCCGCCACAACGCATCCCCCACATCCTCCCCACCCTGCGGCCACAGGCTCCGTCCGTGATCCGGATACGCCTCCTCGAGGAACTCGTTGATGACGGAGCTCTCGTACAGCGGTTTTCCGGGGGGAACTTCGAGGGTGGGGACGAGACCGCGGGGGTTGAGGGCGAGGAGGGAGGCGGGCTTGTGGTAGGGGTTTACTTCGACGTAGCGGTAGGGGATCTGCTTTTCTTCCAGGACGAGCCAGACGCGTTGGACGAAGGGGCAGAACCAGCCGGCGTAGAGGGTGATGGGGGCGGGGGAGGTGTGGGCTTTTACTGTTTGGGCGGCGAGGCCGGTGGCGGTGGGGTGGATGTCGGCGTCTGGGATGGGCTTTTTTTGCTGCGCGGGTTGGGACATTGTGGGGGAGTTGGAGGGGGGGTTTTGGGGTGGTGTTTGGGGGTGAGGTTTGGGGTGGAACGCTTGGGTTTATAGCTGGGGCGCAATGGCGAGATTGATAATCAGAGTTGTAGTGGTCGTGGAGTAGGTATGACGCAAGCGGGGAAAGCGATGTTCTGACGAATAAGATCATACCCCGCACCCAAAAATGGGGTCATTTACTCATACGTACAGTGTAGGGCGTAGGAAAGCAGAGGAAACTCGACAGGTCCGGTGATTGATGTTCAATGATGAACATGTGCATGGCTTTACAAATCCATTCTGTTACTAATTCAAAGACCCAATGTCGACAACCTGAATATTGGGACTTCAAATTCGTACATACATGCATACATACATACATACCAATATATCTCGATCGTAGATGACATGGAGTCCAAAAGAGAAACCCGTAACAATTTCCCTCCCATCAAGCCCCTCAAAACCCCTCCAAATCAACCTCCGGCACCCTCCTCCTCACCTCCACCTCCAAAGTCGGATCCGGCACAATCTCCGACCCCACCAAACTGAAGCTCTCGGGCCCCTTCCCCCCATCCCTCCACCTCCAATCGAACATGACCAACAGATGCGCCGCCAAAATCTTGATCTCGTTGCTCGCGAAAAACCTCCCCGGACACGACTGTTTGCCGTGCCCGAAGCCGAAGTGCTCTTGGCTGGTGCTGACGAATTGCCAGCGCGTTTCGGCGCCGGGAGCGTCGCGCATATGCAGGAAGCGGTGGCCGTCGAAGCGGGTGGGATCGGGGAAGGCGGGGTTGGAAGCGTCGTGCATGATGTAGGAGGGGATGCCGACGATGGCGCCTTTGGGGAGGCGGGTGCCGTCGGAGAGGGTGACGGGGGTGCGAACTTGGCGGTTCATGAGGACTGGGGGTGTTAGCAGGTTGTGCGGGAAGGAGGGTGGAAATGAGTTGATCGGCCTGGGACTTACTGGAACTCGAAGGGTGCAGGCGCTGGCTCTCTTTCAGGCAGCTGTCGAGGAGTTTCATCTTGTGCAGGGTGTTCCTCGTCCAGCCGCCTTCTTCCTTCAAGACGTCTGCGATCTCCTTCCGTAGTAGGTCGATGTAGTCCGGATTGTTGATCAGGTCGTACAGCAAGCAGATCAGCGTGATGGACGTGGTGTGAATCGACACGAACCCCATCAGCAGCTGCGCGAGCACCTTATCAAACTGCTTCCCGTCGGCCTGGGCATCCATCCACTCCAACGCGTCGGCAGGCCTCGGGATCTTTTCGCCGGCCTTGACCGCTTCTTCGCGCCTGCGCTTGCGCGCTGCGAGCTCTGGCTCGATGATCTTCCGCGAAGTCCTGACCTGGTCGCGGATGGTCTTGCACTCGGGGATCAGGTACTGCACGAGGTAGCGGAGATAGGGCGGCCATGGGCGCAGCTTCCGAAGGGCTTGCATGCAGTTGATGGTGTAGGTCACGGAGATCTCGAGCCACTCTTTGTTGCGGCAGAGGGGTTCCCCAAGGAATACAGTGGCTGAGATCATGGCGGCCATCATTGGGGCGATGGAGGCAAAGCAGATGGGGCTCCACTCCTTGGTGATGTTGGGGAGCATGATCCTCAGCGTAGAGACGGTTTCTTTGGCAAGGTCGCCAGTTATGCCGCCTGGATAAGTTAGTGTCTGTAATGGAACGGTAGTACGGAGAACATACCAAGGGATTGTGTCATGCTCTGCTTGATGACCGCCAGGAAGATCTTATGCTCGTCATCAGTCTGGAGGAATGGTTCCAAGCCAGATAAATGCGGCAAGAAAAGCTGTGGATGGACCTGTCAGAAGAAATCATAGTGAAATCGGATGCATTCGAAAGCTCTCATACAGTCGAACACGATGCATTGAACGACAGACGGTCGTCATTTCGGATCTCATCAACCATGTTAGGAGGTAGAACAAGGACAGGCCCGTGACTGGAAAAGATTTGGAAAACGCCTTTATGCTGCGGCGACTGTCAGCGGGATGAAGAAGACAACATCTACGACAGCTTACGTCTTTGAGACCCTGCTTCAGCAGATTGGTCGCATTCATGACATAGCGCTGCTTCGCCTTAGCGTTGAGCCATTCGTCTTTTTCCTTCCCGACGATGGGAAAGCCGACATAAGGCAACTCATCTCGGGCAGAGTACCAAAGCAGCGTCAGCAGCACAACAACAGCCCCGAAGATGTACGGAACAGTGCCAAAACGGGCAGTATGCTCGACAAAAGAGAAGAGCGACATGACGGCAGACTAGAGGCAATGAGGAGTTCAGTACAAAGAAAGGAGATGCGATGGACGGATGAGATTTTAAGGCCGAGCCAGATGAGGAGACCAAGCAGGCGACGTTACTGAGTAAGCCTTGTAGAGTAATCTTTTGGGCCGCGGTACATGGCAAGCCGATTTCTGCGGAGGTGGGCAGGCGGGGCATGTAATCAAAGGTGTACGTGTTCAAGAAAGCATCAAGGCGTTGATATTGGTGCAGGGTGATCGCTGTGCCGCATCATTGCCGGACCCGCACGTTTGGTCGATCCACCGACCAGCAGGACGTGGCTAGACCCGTGTCCAAGGAGAGGGAAATATTGCGGAGGATTGTACGTAGTAGAGTAATCTACGGCGAAGCTGGAGCCCTTGCTCGGTAAAGGGGACACGCTGGTTGGCTGAGGATGGAACAGTCGGCTGGAGATACGGCCGCAACTAGCGTAGGCTGGGGACAGATTGCCAGAGCAGTCCCGTACGCAGGATGTGGGTCGGCGCACGGGTGGAGTATGTCAAAGAAAGAGACTGCGGTTGTGCTCGGGAAGTCGGTGAGCGGAGACTGAGGCCTGCATGGATGGGCATGCTGGGAGAGTCGCAGCGCCACGAATCGGCAGGCCATTCTGACGACAATGATGACATGTTTGGGAACTAAAATGGGCCAGGGCAAACTCAGAACGGCCATGGCGGATGAGGCGGAGAGGAGGGGCATCGCGTGACAGGCCGCAGGCAGAGGAGAAAGGCGTCGCCGGGGAGGAGCCGCGCGCAGCACGAGCATCGGCAGGGAAGAGCAGGCGGAGAGGACCTCGGGAGAGCGGCGAGTGTGAAGAGGTCAGGTGCTTTCGCGTTGCGGCGCGGCGACGTCACAGGCGCGCGGCGCAGGGCGTTTCTTTTTGGGCGGCGGGCGAAAATTCGGGGTACGCAACAACACCATCGCGCCCGCGCTCGACGCCCAGCCGTCCTCTGCTTCTCCTCGTCCTGCTTCCGCTCCCTGCGACACGCGCCCGCGACTGACGGTGCTGGCGCGCGGGCTGCCCAACAAGGCGAGCCCGTCCTGCGCCGCAGCAGCCATGCACATGCTAACCGCCCGCCAGCTCACCGCCCACGCGCAATGCACCTGCCTTCTCGCCGTGCCGACCATGCCGGCGCCGGCCTCTGCGACCTGCCGCCCGAGCTGCTCGACTGGGTCGTGTCGTACGCCGATGCTGCCGACCTCCTCAACCTCTCGCTGGTCTGCAAGTCCATGCGCAAGCTTGTCACGCCCCACCTGTATGCCGAATACGTCAACACCAACTTGCAGTATCGCCGCCCTCTCTTGCCCTTCCTCCGCAACGTCATCCAGAACCCCAATCTTGCTCATCACGTGAGGGCCGTCGAGCTCGGCGTCTGGAACACCAAGCATGTCTTTCTCCACCCTGGCTTCCGCCGCCATGTCCCTCCCCTCTCTGACGACGCCTTCGACTCCCTAGTCGATGTTGCAAAGCAGGCCGGCCTCATCCAGCGAGACCAAGACTGCACCGCCTTCACGCCTATCAAGAAGAACACCGACCTCTGGTGCCACTACGGTCCTTCCTACGACTCGGAGGGCTACGACTCGGATGATTTCGACGGAATCGGCTCCGATTCCGACTCTGACCCGCCAACCCCCCCACCCCGTCCCAAGCGTCATCCTGATGTCGAGTTTCTGAGGTGCCTCCGACGCGGCATCGAGGACCCTCAAGTCCTTCTTCTCCTGTCCCAGCTTCCACGGCTGCAGGAACTGTCCCTGCGCGGCCCGCACATGAGTGAAGGCTTGCCGTGGGACTGCTTGCGCTCACACGCTCTGCATTCTCTGAAGAAGATCAAGTTGACCGGCATCAGCCCAAACTCAACTTGGGATGTCGCCGAACTCAACGCTGTTCTTCGCCTGCCGTCCTTGCGAGAGCTACACGGCTACATGGCCACGAGCGACGAATGGGACGACGTCGTTGGCAACACCCTCGAGGTTGAGCCGCGATCCTTGTCCCTTACCCATATCTCCTTCGAGCGTTGCGCCATCGGCAATCGCACTATCAAGCAACTGCTTGAAGGCTGTAAAGGCCTTGAATCCTTCTCTTACATCTCAGGCGGCAGATTCGTCGGCTACGCGCAGTTTCGCGCAAAAGAGGCCAAGGAGCACCTTCTCCGACATAAGACCACTCTCAAATACCTGGCTCTGGATCTCTCTCTTTGGGACTTTCCCCGCAAATTCTCAAGCTTCCGCTCAATGGCCGACTTCACTTGCCTCGAGAAGGTCGTCATGGACTACGGAACCCTACGTTGGCGTTCCCAACCTCTCCTTCTGCCAGCTGTGTTGGCCGAAGAGGATGACGATGACGACGACGATGGCGACATTCACGTAGCAAACACCCAACCGCCCTTGCCAGACCTACTCCCGAGCTCGCTCAAAGAACTCGTAATATTCCAAGCGCCCCCGGTCATCGTGGAGAACCTGGTGGCCTTTGAGACTTCTCCCAGAGACCAGCATCCGCAGCTCAAGTCGGTGCGCATCCACACCTCAAGGCGGCGCACCACTGGCATCGACAATTACAACCGCCTGCCAGCGATATTCAAAGAGAAGGGCATCGAATACGGAGAACCCCCGGTAGACATACAATTCCCGATCCCGCAGATGTACAACTGGACCGGAGATCTAAAGGCCGCGAGAATGACGCGCTGGAACCCGCAGCACGCGAGGTACGAATGCTTCACATCGCGGACAAAATACCACCGCTTCTGCGAGCAAGTCCTGGGCGAGGACCGTACCAAGAACCGGGGCTCGCCCGACCCTTCGTTGAGCTTTACCTACGGCTTCGAGGATGACCTGATCAGCTATCTTGCCGACGACTCCGAAGACGACTTAGAGGACGAGCTAGACGATGTAGACGACGATGAACTGTTCGACGAAGAGGAAGACGGTTTTTTCGGTCCACTGCCGCTTATGATGCCTGGCCCGTTGCTGGAAACCGATGTGGTGCCGCCTTTCCACCAGGATGATGTGGATTTTCCGAATGACTTGTCCGAGGACGGGGATAGCTACGATAGTGACCCGTTCGGTTTGGAGGACTTTGATGATGATGAGGAAGACGATTTCCAAAGTGAGGATTCTGTTTCTAGTTCGTCGGTGGACGATGACGATTCGGAGATTGATATGGCTGCCGCTCCCTTGGCCTACTACGAGTGGTCGACCTACTAGCAAGGCCTGTAAGATATCGAATCTGGCTCTTTTCGCTTTCTCTTCTTTTCTCTCGAGCGCCCGGTCCTGTTTCCAGGCACTTCCATGTAGTAGACATGTGCAGGCAGCAATGAGCTTCCATAACAAGCACGAAGACAGGTCGTTAAATCATTAATTACACTTGTACATACCACCACCACTACATCATCCCAGGCATCGCCCCCCTCTCCGCAATCTTCACCTGACTATCCACACTCTCCGCATCCACCTCCCTCCCCCCCCCCCCCCCCTCCCCCCTCTTCCCCCCCTTCCCCACCCCCGCCAACCGAAACACCTCCCCCCCCTCATCCCACCCCATCCTGCCCCCACCAATCGTCTCCACCAACCCCCCCTCCCCCGTCCCCGGCCTCCGCGACTTCCTCCTCGTACCCCCACCCCCATCCGACGGCGAAGTACTCCGTGCCGGCTTCGTCGAGCCCAGCCAGCTGATGCAGGGAACGAGGACGGGGCGGATGAACGGGATGTCGGCGACGAGGATGGCGAGCTCGCATTCGAGGAGCGACCAGAGGAGGGCGGAGGGGACGTTGTAGGTGTAGTCGGAGAGGGAGAGGTGGATGAGTGCGAGCATGCGGATGATCGAGATAGCGGAGGTACTACCTTTCCGCGTTAGAAGTCGCGAGTCGAGCGCGGACGGAGATGGGGACGGGGGAGGATGGGGGCTCACAAAATTCCCAGGCAGAAGTACATCGTCATTGCGACTTTCTTGTACACGCTCATCTGCAACCCCCATATGTACGGCACCGGCAGCACCAGCATCGCCGCGTCCGTCAGCATGTTCGTCGCGCCGTTCGCGATGAAGCTGCCGACGCGGTTGCCGCACCGGCCGCCGGGCACCGTGGCGTCCCAGTTGTAGGCGAAGGGGCGGCAGAGCAGGAAGGCGGTCAGGAGCGTGCTGAGGGCCCAGAGCCAGATGACGGCGATGAGGGTGTAGATGATGGCGCGGAAGGTGGTGTGGATGCCGAAGACGCGGCGGTAGAAGAGGAGGATGGAGGTTTTGACGCTGGCCATTAGGAGGCCGTAGCAGCATTGGAGGGGGAGGAGGAGCTGTGGTGGCGGTGGTGTTAGTGGGGAGATGGTTGTGGGATGGGGGATGGGTGGGCTGGGTGTACCTTGAGGGCGAGCTGCAAGTCGGCCATTGGGACCTGTGTTATGGCGTGGTATCCAACGCCACCTTCCGTGACGGCTGGAGGTGTGCAGCATTGCGCGTTAGTAGAGCGTAGGTGGGCCAATCGGTTGGTTCGGCTGGCGCTGGGGAAATGCTCGACATACAGGCGATTTCGAGCCCGAGGAAAACAAACATTATGGCCTACGGGAAGCCCCAATTAGTGGGAGCTTTTAGTTTTTGCTGGGCGCTGGACTTACTGCAGCCACCACCACGAATGCATCCTCGGCTTGATATGGAAGCTGCTTTATGCTCTTCGACCACAACCTGAAGACCACGGAGGTGGTTGCGAGGACGGCGAAGACGCAGAGAACGGCAATGATGTCTCGGCCATTCTTGCTGGTGAGTCCGTACTTCGACATGCCGTCTCCCGGGAGATAGAAAATGGGTGGTAGAGCAGAGAGAGAGAGAGCGTAGTGCCGGCCACCCCCTACAATTTGTCGAAGGAGCAACGAGGAACAGATGATAGTACCATCTAGCGCCGAGCAGCGGAAACACCTCCGGCGCTCAGTGCAAGACCCGTCTCTTTAATTCTCCGATAAGCCAGAGCCCAGCAGCTCGGGATTCAGGAACCGGCCGATCGAGCGGGAAGCCGACGGGCGTCCGGACGGGGCGAGAGGTGCGGTGCATTGCGGCTGGCGCGCGACAGGCCTGCAGGCCGGCACACGCGTCTGTCACACACGCCGACAGCCACTCAGGCTCGCTGTCTGTTGCCAGCGCGCACCACTCGAGACAAAGGCCCGCACGAAAGAGGCCCGCCCAAGCGCCGCGGGAGATTACCGCCAATCCCCTTGCGGGGGCAACGGGGCGGCAAACCGGTCGGACCCGCTTCCCGTACCGCCCGCCCGGTCCAACGCTCCACGCGCGCTGCTTTCGGCAGCTCCTCCGGGTCTCGCCTCATATCGATGCCCTGGGGTGCCTGGTTTGCTGTTGCGTGCCCGCTCCACAGCCCTGAGATTAGCTGTCGTGGGGTGCTGGGCGAGTGGGCGTGTGTTGGCGTGCGCGATTGCGTGCGTGTGCGTGGATCCCGGATTGGCGGTAGCTTGCCGCGGATGCGCGTACCTTGCAGCAGAGATCTTGAAGAGATCTTGGTTCAGATTGAGTGTTTACCTCGTCGCTGAGGACGCCCTCCGGCCGCTGCCATCTGGTGAGCACGACAAGTGCTGTGGGGTGATGAGTGGGGGATTACTCGAGTGAAACGACCGTGTCCGTTACTGCGTTCGTCTTAGTCGTTGATCAAAATAGTATATTCGCCGGAAACAAGCTCCACTCGGCGAGCTCTCCAATCACGGCTCACGGGGAGTCTGAGCTGCCTGTACCCTGATCGGTCAATTTCCCAGGTGCTTTCTGTATTAGCTGGATGAGCTGCGCCGCACTCCGGCGGTCCATACCTCCAATTCTGATAGGGAGTCTTGCGGCAGCCCGGCACAGGCTTGAATCATGCCTCGTATAAAGGAGTGGAGAGCATGGAAGCACTAGCGAGGGCAAGAAGAAGGGACTTCTCGTTCGCTTTACCATTGACTCCGTCCCTTGTCTTGCTTTTTCCTTGATCCCTTAGCCTGTCGTTCTTTTTGACCCCACTTTCTGTCCAACTCACAATGAAGCCAACCGTCCACATCATCCCCGGTTCCTTTACCCTGGATAGCTACCACTTTGCGCTCCGGGATGCCGTCACTGCTCTTGGCTACGAAGCCGTTGTCACTCCGCTCCTCTCCTGCGGGAAGCGCGACGGGCTTCCTCCTGCGACTATGGAGGACGACGCACAGCATATCCATGCTGCGACCGAGGCCTTGGTGGAGCAGGGCAAGGATGTTGTGCTCGTCATGCACTCTTACGGGGGCATCCCCGGTACTGAGAGTACCAAGGGCCTGCTGAAGACCGAGAGAGAGAAGGCTGGGAAGGAGGGTGGTGTCGTGAGGCTGGTCTATATGACGGCGTTGGCGCCCGAGGTCGGCCAGTCGTTGAACGATATGATGGCGCCGCTGATGGCACAATACGTCGGCATCAATTACGTGAGACTAGAGGTACGTACTCCCGCTGCTGCTCGTGACAACCGAACCGCATGTGTGAAGACTGGGGTTGACGATGAAAAGGGCGATTACATGAACCACGAGCCCTCGCTCAGCGCCCAGTTCACCTTCTCCGATCTGCCCGCCGAGGAGGGCCTGAAGTGGGCTGAGGGCATGGTCCACCACTCGACTGCCAGCTTCAACGGCAAGTTGACCTACCCGGCATACAAGCACCTGCCTGTATCCTATATCCTCTGCACGCAGGACTGCTGTGTTCCTCCCGACTTTCAGCGCGCTATAATCGCTCGCATCGAGAAGGAGGGCGGAAAGAAGGTGCATGTGCAGGAATTGGAGTCGGGTCACTGTCCCATGACGAGCAGGCCGGTAAAGGCTGCTAGGTTCATCGCTACTGCTGTTGAGCAGAGCGCTTGATGGCTGTCATGCCGTTCGAAGTTTTTATTCGTGTTAGTCTACGGAGGCCGCTACCAAAAGTCTTGAGAGCAGGGGTCCCCTGCCAGTGCACGTGCCCGGCAATTTGCTACGGCAACAGGCCTCATTCTGCCGGCAGTATTCATTCAATTTGGTGATACGCTTTTGGTGTTATAGCTACACTTCTAGAAGCTCTAGCAGGCCCTGCTGAGACTCCTTACGGATACCTAGATGCCCTCTTCGCTTGCGCCGAAGAATAAAGCTCCCTTGCGCCCCTTCTTTGTAGTTATTTTCCTTATTTAGGCGAATAACCTCTTGAATATGCTGTACAATTCTCCTAATCTAGCCTTGTATCCTCTATTGCTCAAGTTTATCCTAAGCTCTTTGCCAGGCTATCTTAGCCCCTTTACGAGACTATAGTACCCTATTCCTTATTGTTTTGTACTTTATATATACCTAGCAAGGCTCTATCATGTTTAGATCAGGCGAATTACCAGGCTAAAGCAGTCTTTTAACACCTACTACGTTGTATACATGTTCTTAGTAGAAGTAAGCGTGTAGACCTGCGTTATCCTCTTAAACAAGCGTATCTAGCTAGTCTTTTATATACTTCTAGGCGAATAGAAGGAGCTTTAGGCGTAATACAAGCTAGCCGTATCTCTAGAAGTTAATCCCCCCTTTTAATTTACGTACTAGCTTCCTAGTTAATATAGTGAACTTCTATTTAGATGCTACTTCTAGCTTATTACGTAGTCCTAGCCTAGCTATACCTCTTTTAAGCTCCTACCTCTATCTACACTTAGGCTCGAGGTTTTAGTTAATTTCCTTAATAATCTTAGCCGCCTTAGCCTTCTCTTTTACTATCTTATTCTTCTAGATATAATATAGGCCCTTCTTATCCTATAAGAAGCACCCCTAGAATATAAACTCTATAGCGCTTTTCTACTAAGGCCGAATGTAGGTTAGTAAGTAGCGCTCCTAGGTAGTACGCTATACACGCTAGGCGCCACGCCGATAGCTAAGAAGTGCGCTTATTTCGTTACTCTAAATGACGTTCTTCTAGTCCTTAAGCGTCTAGTCCTTGTGCAAGAGATAGAAATTTAGCCTAGCTAGCTTCTAGTCGGCTGTCAAGCCAGGCTTTCTTATTAGCTTCGTCTTTAACATATAGAGACTCTTTAAGACTCTCCATACTATTATAGCAGATACACTAACGTCTTATGCAATCTTCTCGCATATCTTCTCCCTCCTATATCTATCCCTTTTTACTACTTCTATAACCTTCTTTTTTACTAAATTTATGCGCTTTTAGGGCCTGCTAGAGCGTGGCTTATTGTAGAGGTATTCGTCGAGAAGGGGTTCGTTGTCTTTAGGCTTCTAGCCTTGGTCTTAAACGTCTTTCTAGAGGCGGTAGATAGAAGCCTTAGAAACATAGGTTTTCGCATGAATAAGGGATGTTAGAACGCTATAGGACTTTAAAACAACGACTTATGCACGCGTGGCAAGCTGGATTAGAGGCATAATAGCGATTTGGCAGTGTAATACGAAGAATAGGGGAGGAGTAGTCGAATATACGCTCATAAGGGCGAAAAGGCGGTGAAGGCGGCAGTTGAGGCGGTCTGCAACAGCAAGGATATATACGAATCGACTAGGGACCCCTGCTCTCAAGACTTTTGGTAGCGGCCTCCGTAGAGTTCAGAGTAATAGTCAATTAAGAAGGATATCAGTTTTACGTTATCTGCGTCCCCATCTTCTGAGATGCTACCTCGAATGAGGATTCGTTTCGTTAAAGGGGCTGGAAGACAGTTAAGTATTGCCAGATGTCTTGCCGTTCATCACATCCGCGATGCTGCTACGTTGCTGTCGCCCCGCCGGGACCAGGCCGATGGATCAGCAATCCGCATGAGCCCGGACGTGGCGCTGCATGCACGTCAAGCAACTAAGTGGCCCCATTGCGCGCCGGCCTAGCCCGCTTTCACACAGACCTACCACCATTAGCGGCAACTCCGGAAGTCCGCTAGCCCGGAACGCGCCCGGAGCCGTGCCCCTATCTGATCGTACAGGCAATGAAATGATGAAGACGCATGGGGAAGCGTACCTGGACGGGGCATGGGACCAGGTGGAGAAACAGGCTCCGGGGCACCGGTCGGACACGAAGCCATTCACTTCGGGCCGTAGGGAGCGTTTCCTCGTCCAATTTCGCTTTTTGTCACCCGAATGGGGAGAGGGAACCTGCTAATAGAGATGAAATCGGCCCGGGAAGGTAAGTGGACCGTGATGGAGAGCGGTCCGTCGGCTGTCATGAGGCGCGGCAGACTCCAACCCAAGCGAAGATGTGGAAACTGTCAAGCATAGCCTTGTCATGCAAGTCTATAAGTCGGTCGCAACAAGTCCAATGAGTGAACGAGGATGACATGTGGATGTCACGTCCACGCTCCGGAGGTAAGTGGAAGCAGCTGGGGAGGGTGCCCACAGTGCTTAGTCAAAACAAAGTACGCTGTATGGAAGAGTAGTATAAGTACTTCAACGAATTTCAGGAGATGTATTGGGTAAAAGTTGAGATCATCCAGATGCAGGCCTTGATGATATTACAGTGAACGTCCGTAAAACGCCGTGTTTTGCTTCCATCGTGATCATGCATTTCTAAACAAGCTGTCAACAACCAAGAGCAGGGACATAGGCCTGGCGTAAGACTTACAGCCTCCCTTCATGTGTTCGGCATCGTTTTCTCTGTTGCTCTCGCGGGCCTCGTCAAGCATGGTGTCGATGCCGCGTTCCTTCAGAGCTTTCTACGGAGGGTTAAACCTGTTTTCGCAGGGCATGATTTGCAACATACGCTGAGACAATGCTTGTACTGCTTGAACAGCGGCTCGCACTCATCGGTGGTAGCATTGCCGCGAAGGAACTCTTCCACGGGTCAGCGGTGGCGGCGGGTCAGCTGCAGGGGAGCTCACTTTCGCTATACCACTTGAGAAAGCAGGTGTCATACCGCCTGGCGGGGGTCAGATGCAGCAGGAACGAAAGCATGGGGGACGCACTCCTTGACTTCGTTGCATTCTGGGGCGAGCGAGGCCGACATGTTGAGCGCGGCGGACAGAGAGGAGCGGTGGTTCGCCGGGAAAGGCAGCACGATGCGCGGCGCCTCCGGGGCTTATCGATAAGCCGCGTCCGAGAAACTTCTCCGGCAAAGTTCGCCGCGACAAAGCAGCACGCCGACGCGCCCATCGCCCTGCGACCTCCGCCTCTTCCGCACCCTGCGCAACACCAAGGCCCTGGAATGCCCCGGCCGACGTGCCGTTGACCTCCGCCCCCAGCCAAACGCCCGCCCGCGCGATGGACGACTTCCAGGCCTTCCAGAAGACAGTTCAGGACGCCCTGGTGCAGACGACGCGCAGCTCGACCGCCCTCTGCGCCGAAGACCTGGGCTTCCACCGCTCGCTGGACCCCGAGCTGGGCCAAGCTCTCGACCGCCAGAATGCGCGGCTTCTCTCGCTGGCCGAGCGCCTTCTGGGCTCTGCGGTTGCGGGTTCGGAAGTTGTAGGTCCCAAGCTCGCCGACCACGACGCCGTCGACGCCAACTGGAGGGCCGTCGTTGATGTCGTCGACAGCCTGCTCGAGCGCGCCGACACCAGCCTGGACGAGTTCACCGGCATCGTCAAGCGCCTGACCCCGAGCAAGGAGCAGGTACGCATTACATCACCCCATAAGCCGAATCAACATCTCTAACACTGCGCCCAGTCGCCTGCACCCGCGCCGCGGCCCGGACGCTCTGCAAACAATTTTAGGACGCAAGATCTGCCCAAGCCCCAGGCGCTGTTCGAGCACGTCCCTAAAAATGATGAGACGGTTCCGTGGAAGCCCCTTCTCACCGAGAAGCCTCACGCCGCTGTTCCCCTCACCCAGAGTCTAGATACCTACATCGACGAGGAGGGAGTCAAACAGTAGGTCGAGGCGCCCCACGAGAAACGCCCATGAGCTGACGCCATTTTAGCTACCAACATCCATACCAACACGAGATCGAGAACTACCAGTACCCGTCCTTTGTCTACACCAAGGCAGACCCCATACCCTACTTGCCATTCGAGAGCACCACCGCTACCTTTGTTGACACCCCGGAGGCATTGGACGCCATGCTGGCAGAACTCAAAACTGCCAAGGAGATTGCAATCGACTTGGAGCATCACGACACTCGCACCTACATCGGCATTGTGTCGTTGATGCAAATAAGCACTCGCAACAAGGATTGGATTGTGGATACGCTCAAGCCGTGGCGGAGGAGGCTGCAGTGTCTCAACGAGGTCTTTGCCGATCCTAGCATTCTAAAGGTGCTGCATGGCGCATACATGGATGCAATCTGGTTGCAGCGTGATCTTGGGCTCTACCTGGTTGGACTGTTCGACACGCATCATGCGTCGCGAGCCCTGGGGTACGCTGGAGGCAGCCTGGCATTCTTGCTGCAGAAATTCGTCAACTTCACCGCACAGAAGCAGTACCAGACCGCTGACTGGCGGATACGGTAAGTTTGTCTGAGAGACTTCTGGTGGATGACCGTTGCTAATTAATTTTCAGACCGCTTCCAAAGGAGTTGTTCGACTATGCCCGATCGGACACCCATTTTCTACTATACATCTACGACAACATGCGCAATGAACTGATCGACAGGTCTGACTTTTCTAACCCTGAAGAAGACCGTCTCCGGAGGGTTCTTGGCAAGTCGAAGGAGACAGCTTTGCAAACTTACGAAAACCCCGTCTACGATGCCAAGGAGGGGAGCGGGCCGGTGGGCTGGTATAAGGCACTCTGGCGGAATCCCAATGCATTCAACAAGGAGCAGTTTTCCGTCTTCAAAGCTGTCCACGAGTGGCGGGATACCGTTGCGCGGCAAGAGGATGAGAGCACCCACTACGTCATGGCGAACCATGCTTTGTTCAGTATCGCACGCTCCATACCTCTGGACAAACCCTCACTGTTCAACGTCGCGCAACCCATCTCTCCGATCGTACGCCTGCGCGCCGACGAGCTGGTCGGCACGATCACAAAAGCCAAGGAAGCGGGTGCAAACGGACCGGAAATGTGGGAGGTGTTCGGAGCCCTCTCGAAGTCGACGGGGGCACAGACAACCTCAGTCGCCTTGTCTCCAGCCTTCAAAGAACTGACCAAGCCCGTCGTGAGCGACACGGCCTTGGTCCGCAGCGACGCATCCACCTTCTGGGGCAAGGCCTTTCCCTGCAGCCTCTGGCAGCAGCGCCGCTTCGCCGCCACCGAATCCATCCGTCTCGCCGTGCCGCTGCCCCAGCTCACAGCCGAGATCTTCGCCGACCCAGCCGAGGCGTCGACCATCAAGCAGGAGGAGAAGAAGCCCGTCACCGATCCCGGTGCGCGTGCCGAGCACGCGTACGTCAGGCCGGAGGATCGCCCGGCGCAGGATCGAGACGATGGCGTTTTCGTCGTCAAGCAGCTGGGCGGACGCAAGCGCAAGCTCGCGGACCTGGCGCCGCCGTCCCAAGGCGGCGAGGCGGAAGACGTGCAGATGGATGTGGATGTCCTGCCCGTGCCTGATTCGGAACAGGAAAAGAAGGCGGCGAAGGCGGCGAGGAAAGCGGCGAAGAAGGCGGCTAGAAAGGAGAAGCAGGAGAACGGCTCTTCTGCCGCTGCCGAGGATGTTGCCGAGGAGGAGGAAGGAGAAGTGGATGACATGGAGGAGGATGAGGAGGGGGAGGGGGAGGAGGATCAACCGTTTGACTATGCGTCTGCGCCGTCGATCCTGAAGGCGACGCCCAGCAAGCCGGAACAGAGGGGCAGGAAGGACAAGAAGAAGAAGAAGGAGTTCAATCCGTATGCGAGGGCGGCGGATGCGCCGAAGGGGCTGGCGAAGGCGCAGAGGGAGAGGGCGGGAAGGAGCGCGACGTTTAGGAAATGAGGAGCCGGTGTGGAAGGAAGGCTGGTGCTTGGTCTTTTTGAGCAGAGAGGAGGGGTTCCTTTTACTGGCATTACTTTTGCATTGGCGACGGCGTTCGAGGCGAAGCCAGAGAGAGAGTTAGCTCGCGTGTTCGGGGAAAGCAGGCGTGCAGCGGCCATTGCTGCAATGCATTGAACAGAGTCGATCGATGTTGGGAATTGTGCTCGTGGTTTCTGTGATTTCTTGAGCTTGTGAAGCTTCCGCCCACTCGCATCGATGCTTTCGGGAAGTGGTGTCGATGTTGGATTCTGGCACGGCAAGTGAAAAGGAAGGAATCTTTGTGGAGAGTGTTTCAGGCTCGTACGAACACTAAATGTATTTGACATGAATGACTGAACTTGAAATTATTTCTGTAAAACGAAAGAGCAAGTCTTGTGTTCGTTCTCCGGTGGAATCTCTCTCCAAAAATGTATTCGCTCACACCACACCTTACTAGCGCGGGTTAGATGGTGGACGCACCTATAGAAGGGATTGGTAAAAATGCATGCCAACCAAATGCAATTACGGGAAGGAGGGGAGTGAGTTTCCATCATGACGTATTAAGATTCAAGCTGAATTAATTTCGGTCAGCTAAATCCCCCCGACTGATCTTTGCCTTCTGGGAGTACATACAAATCTCGTTATCCGGCACAAAAGCCTATAAAACAGGTCACAGACGCAGACCGTGCAGAGCCACAGTCTCCAAGCCCCTGTATGTACATACAATCCCAAACAAAACAGACCACCCCATCCCCCATCTCCACCCTCCCAAATTCCACACCCCAGTCTTCCAAAAAAAAAAAATCCAAAATCTACTAACCCCCTCCTCACTCACTCCACAACAACCCCCAAACACAACCCCACCCCCACCCCCAGCACAAACGCCACCCCCAAAAACGCCACCCCAGGCCACCCCACCGCCACCGTCCCCCCATACACCAAATTCACCCCCGCAGGCGCCACAACCCTCACAACAGCCTGCAACAACCCCAACCCAGCCATCAACTCTCCAACCCTTGACTCACCCCCCACCCCGCCGCCGCTCGGTTGCACATGCTTCGTCAAAGCCGCCTCGCTGGTCGACAACCCAACGGCACCGAAGGCGGCGGCGGCGCCGCAGAGGGTGAAGAGGATGCCGGTGGGGGAGAGGGCGTAGCCGATGTAGCCGAAGATGTCGAAGAGGAGGGCGGTGAGGATGAGGGTGCGGTCGAGGGGGTCGGCGGCGGTGGGTGTGGTTGTTGTGGGTCGTGGGGGTGGGGGGCTGTCGGGGTGGGTTGTGGGGGAGGTGAGGGAGTCGAGGTCGGGGAAGGAGGAGGGGTCGGGCATGGGTGTTGTTGTTGGTGCTGCTGTTGCGGTGGTGATGGAGGTTGGGGCGCGGTGAGGTTCTTGGTTTGCGTCTGGAGAGTGGATGTGGTGAGTGCCGAGTCGGAGAGAAGGTTTGCGGAATATGGCGATGAGGATTGGGATGCCGAGAGTGGAGACGGCGGCGCGGAAGCCGTTGATGACGGACATGAACATGTTGTTTTGGAGGTTGCCCCAGTGGAAGACCACCTGTTGTGAAAGGGTTAGTGAGCGCTCTGCAGCCTCTGGGCTCAATGGTACACACCTGTGGATAGAGGATCAACACGTCTGCCGTTGCTACGGCGCCGACGTAGCATATGATGTTGATTGCGAGAAGCAATACCACGTTTCGCCGCAGTCTTCGGCTGGCAGGGAGACTAGGTGGTACGAGTCTGTCCAGCCATTTTCTTGGGTTGAGCTTGTCCAACTTGGCCACAATGGCACCGATGCCCTTGGTCGGCTTGGTAATCTGCTGCCAGCGTAATGTGGATGGGATAGCAAAGCTGCTTGCATTGCTCAGCCCTTTACGTGCTAGGGGCAGACTCTCAGCCACGAAAACAAAGAGGTATACGAGAGAAAGAACACGCACGGCCTGAAGGTACATCAGTCTGGAGCGGTTTGGGAGATGTTGAGGCAGGCTTACGATGCCGAGGTAGAAGACTAAGAGAGGCGCTTTCTGGCTACTGCTTGCTATGATCGCGCTGGATATTGCCGGACCGACTGCAATACCGATGAACATGGAGCCGTGAATCCTGCCTACAATACCAATGAATATTAGCATGCGCTACTTCTTCCAGCTCCGTGTGGAAGCTCACCAACTTGAACGTTCCGCTCTTCCTCGGCCACACAATCACTAATATACGCAGACGCCATTCCCATGATAGTGGAAAACGACCCACTAAACCCATCAGCGAATCCAATCCCAGCTAAGATTACGAATGCAGCACTTACCTCAAGCCATCCAACATATGCGTCAAATACAACCACCGATAACTCACCCCCCTTGGCGTATTAGCCAACACAATCAACACCACCTCGACCCCCATCAGCACGGTGGTGGTATACGCAATAATCCTAACCCTCCCCACACGATCACTCAACATACTCAAAAAAGTGCTCATACCCATGGACAGCACGCCGCTGATGACATTGCCAGCCGACTGCACCATGGCGGTTCGGGACGACACGGCGTCGACCTGGCATTGGGGGTTGTAGCCGCCGGGGATGACGGGGTGGTCGGTCGTCTGGTCGGCTGCGGGGAGGGTGTCGCGGCAGACGAGGGAGATGATCAGGTTGATGCGGGGGACGACGGCGATGCCGAAGGCGAGGCTGTTCATGAGGAAGAAGACGGTGAGCCAGATCACCTGGTTTGGTTGCCGGGTCAGTCAGCTGGGAGTGACGAAGTCTCCCACTCTCCCAAACAAGAAATTAAAAAAAAAAGACTAGACCCGCAGAAGCGCTTTTCGACTGAAGAGGAAAAGAAGCAGAGACACGGGCATGTGTTGATTGACACGAAGAAATGGGGGACGAACAGCCGGTTTCCTCCTCCTCTTCCGCTCCTCCGCAGCGGCCACGCCCGCAGCGCCGTCGCCATCATCGCTCCCGCCCGGCAAGAACGGCGCATCATCCCGGACATCCCAATCACCGAGCTCGATGCTATCACTCTGCGCGGTCATCGCTTCATCGTCGGCAGAGTCCCCCGTTCGGTGGTGGGAGCTGCTAATCCCCGTTGCCGCCATTGGGCAAGCAAGGGGCGGCAATTCCCAGGCTCTTTCTTCGGTCTTTGATTGAGCTGTGCACGTGCGGGTCGAGCGTGCAGGATTTCAGCCTTCTTGAACACTCATTGTTGTTGATGGGGGATTTTATTTCATGGAGCTTATGGACGCGTGGTAATAACGTTGTGGTTGGGTTTAGGCCTCCTCCTTGCGGCTGTTTCTCCCGCTATCTGATCCGGCGCGAGTCAGCTTTTGACCCCGAAACTTTCGCTCTGTCTTCTCGGACAAGCAGCCGCAGAACGGCACTGCGGTCGAGCGCTGCTAAATTTGGGGGCTGGCGCTCGGTTTGCGCTCATCATGCGAATTTTCTTTTTTTAAGTGTATTCCTCTGCTCTAAACCGAACAAGCATCAGCTGGGGTTCGGTTCGGACCACCAACGGTCTTCCTTCTCGTCCGCATATTCTCACCCCTGACCAACCATCTTGAATCAGGACGGTCTTTTTCAGCAGTTCACCTCTGACTATGCACGGATCTTGGTCTACTTTCACGTCTAGGTGAATGCTTCGAATCCCAACCTAAACTAGAGCACCCCTAACCTTTCTATTCCCGCTGAAAAGGCCCTCCCGAGACAGCCCAGCGTACCCAGCAGACCTACAATCTGTTCCTCCTGCACCTATTACATGCCCTAACCAAACACCGACGACATTCAAAGATATACTGCGGCAAAACCTGTGAGCACTCCTCGCACTGATGCCGGCCCCGCACAAAGCTCCACCGAGCGTGCGCGCATTCGTGATTCTCCCGCAAATGTTGCGCCAGCACCTCCAGGCTGAGGTTGCGCGCTCTCTCCGTGTCGTCCAGGAGCTCGGGCGGATCCTCCTCGTCATCGCTTGTTGCGGCTTCGGGCACGGGCTCCGAAGGAGTTGTGGAGGCGGGTGCCGTTGCTGGCGCTGGTGTCGGCTGTCGTTCTTCTTCCGGAGGGGGAGAAAGTGGAGGCGGGGAAGGAGTGACAGAAGATGCTATTGAAGGGGAAGGAGGGTTCAGCGGAATTTCGGGGATCTCGGGT
Source organism: Neofusicoccum sp. Z2 (assembly GCA_037356115.1). NCBI lineage: Eukaryota > Fungi > Ascomycota > Dothideomycetes > Botryosphaeriales > Botryosphaeriaceae > Neofusicoccum > Neofusicoccum sp. Z2. The sequence continues at coordinate 119,712 of JBAWJY010000035.1, read as the reverse complement.
TCATGTAGTAATGCTGGAGCATCGTGGACTACGGGGATCAGACGAGCGAAGGTAGCTTGGGGTGGTTCAGGATTGTGGAACGGGACATTCGGGCGGAACGGACGGAACAAGTTGATAGGATGGGGCGCTGGGGCAGGAGGAAGTGGCCGAGGAGGTAGGGCGAGAGGCCTTCGGCGTTGAATCTGTTCGGCTCTGGAGAATAGCATGTTTTCGTCCCATTGGGGACAGCGACAGGTTTTCCAACGCGCTCCACAGACGTAACAGAAGTGTGCACCGCAGCGGCAACTATTGGGGTCGAGAGTCAGCGAGTTGCAATGCCTCTGCAGCAACGTATGAAGAACTTACGATATGTGGTTACACCCGTGATCCAGCTCGACGACCCTCCTGCATTGATAGCATCGCATCCAACCACTTTCATCTGCCGTCCGAAGTAGCATTTGCGTTGCCTCATCATTTGGACAGTCTCCGGCGTGAGCTCCGCCCTTGCAAATAGTACAGGTCCGAGCAAAGCAGGTAGGACATGTCCCAACCTCGTTTGTGATACGCGTTGGAGGAATCCAGGTTGAGCACGTTCCTTGGAAGCAATAGGTTCTGTTTGGAGTCTCGAGCTCCGGCCTCTTTCTCTCAAATTCCTTAGCAATTCCCTGAGATAGGAACACTCGCACCTCTGGAAACGAAATCGGTTGTCGGCAGCAACGAGGTGGGAAGAGCGACTCATCCGTCATGGACGTGTGGAAGAGCTGATCCAAGCATTCTCGACAGTAATCGTGGCGGCACGGAAGGGTGGCGACGTCGAAGAACTTCTTTGAATCCATGCAGGATACGCAACGGCGATCGACCGAAGCCTGCTGGCCTTTCTTGCCAGCCTGGGCACCGCGTGCAGAAGATTCTCCCTTGGGAGCGTCATCGTCCATGTAGTTTTCGGTGGCAAGCATCATCGCGCCGTCTGCCTCGGAAACGTACAGGGCCATGAGCTTGGCCAGGTACTCGTCTTTCGCAGCATTATCATCCTGGAAAGATATCTGAGAGTCAGAGAACGGTCCGCCTGTCGATGTAGGCGGGACCGGTCGTCCCTCTATCTCGCACGCGAGTCTGCGGTCCCGGGTTGCCACCGCTTCAGCTTCCACTTCACGCGCAAGAATATGGCGGTCGGTCTGGACGGCGTGGGCGATGCTGCGGCCCATCTTGCGGTCGTTGAGGATGCTCATGCTCTCTTCTAGGTCCTGACGGCATAGCTGGAGCGCGTAGTCTTGATCGTTTGCCGTATCGCTTGCGCGCCCTTTGCCCTTGGCTGACGCGAAAATTCCCGCGAGGTCCTCAAGCTGGAGCTGCAGAATCAGCGCTGCGGACTGATCGTCTAAAGCTCCGATATACGTGGAAAAGGTTGCAGGTGGTGACGACGCCATGATTGGATTGGAGGAAACTGTGATCACGAATTCTGTAGGTGGTTTTGGTGAAGAGAAAGGAGCGAAACGCATGGAACGTAGGGGGTATGAGAAGAGGGGATGCGCTGTTGTGCTACACAGAAGTTAAGAAAATTGGATGAAATCGCGACTCATGCAAGGGGTGAGTGGGATCGGAAACTATTAGGGTCTCACCACAGTGCGAATTATGCCATGTGTGCATCCTACATACGCACACTACAGTTGCAGTCAAATCAATGTTGCACAAACTCACAATACTTCTGTCATCGGATTCAACCCACATATATCTCTATCCAACCCTTCTATAATGCCACCCATCGTCTAACCTCACCATCCCTCATGCGCTCTTCCACGTAATAACAAACTTCACATCATGATCACTCGTGTAAACCGTACCCTGCGTAGTACCCGAGGGCACAGAATCAGCGTAGAAAGCGGTGTTGCCATCGTAGGCGAGATCGCCATCGACAGCCGTGAAGACGGTGGCGGAGCCGACGCTGGAGCCGCAAGCCAACTCGCCGCCGGAGATGGCGCACTTGCCCTTGCTGCTGGCCAGAGTGAAGCCGTCGCCTACATCTTGTTAGCCTCGGTGAAAAAGGGCGTCTGTTGGGGGTTTGGTTTGAGCGTACCACTGGCGGCAGCCGTGAAGCTGGCGCACGTGCCGGTGGTGTACCACGTGCCGGCGCTGATGATGCAGCCGTTCTGCGATCCGTTGACCTCGACCATCAGGTTGCCCTTGCCGGAGAAGGAGCCAGTGCTGGTCGGGGCGGTGGAGGTCGTGGTGGTGGCGGTGGCAGTCGTGGTGGTTGAGCTGCCGCCGCCGGAGCCCTTGGGGAGGTACTTGATGCCACTGCTGGCGCAAGTGGACTTTGTTCCGTCTGGCTCAGCAGCGACGAATTGGCCGGTCTGGACAGAGCCCTTGACGTCGAAGTGGTACCAGATTTCGTTAAGAGCGCCGCTGGAGCAGCCGATCGTGACGTCGTAGCCGTGCTTGGCCTTGAGCGCAGCCTGGATCTGCGCTGACGTGTACGTCTTGGAAGTCGAGGGCGTGATACCGGCGGCCGATAGCCACTGCGCAGTTCCCTGTCAGTCTTGTCCTTATCAAAAGTCCGAAGTGCAAAGGACTAACCTCGTAGGACGGCAGCGTCTTGAAAAGCTCCACGGCCTTATTGAAGAAATCGGGCACCTCCTCCGTCGGCGTATAGCCCGTGTAGCAAGACGGCTTCAGAGTCGAGATACAGGTGCCGTGCTTTCCCCATTCATGCTCCCAGAAGGTCTCGTCATCGCCAGAGTAATCCTTCCAGTACGTGCTCATGTACGACAGTAGATCCGTCTCGCCGAACGACTTCAGAATAGCCGTGATGTTCGTATACGCTCTTGACGGGTCGCACGAAGCGTCGTATGTTCCATCGCAGTGGTCAGGCCTGTACAACGCAGAACATAAGCTTCCTGTCTCACAGCCGCAGAGCTTATCACGTACCAGAGACCGTGGATGGTCCAAGAGTCGGTGGGGCCGGTGACCGGGTCGGTGTCCCAGAACTGGGTGAGCAGCAGCTGGCCTCCGGGAGCATTAAAGCAGCACAGGTCCTCGACGACGGTGGTGTTCTGGCACGACAGCTGCGGGTTGGAGCAGGAAGCGGGCGTTCCTCCGCGGACGCGGGCGCCGGAGCCCAGCAGGACCTGGGCGCCGCCAAGGGCGAGCTTGGAGATGGTACGGAGCGAGGGGATCGAGGACGCCATGCTGCCAAGTGCTGTGCGCGGAGCTTCCTCAGCGGCGGCTTGCGCCGCGTTATGTAGCGCAGCGGCCATGGTACTGGGCGGGTAGACGAGCTCCGTGGGCAGGGTTCGAGATGGCTTCTCTGGGAAACACGTAATGAGATTGGGATAAGGTCGGGCGGGAGGACACGATGCTAGAGATGGATCAGGTAGGTCGTAGGAGGCGGTCTATGGATCTTCCCGCCAGTCATAGGGACGGACGGCGCCCGTGACGCCTGACGTCGAGGCTGCTCATCAGGTACGCGGCCAATCAGCGGGCGCAAGCGGCCATGAAACACCACGAGGTCGGGGCGCGCATAGATGAGAGGGCGATCGGCCGGCAGGGCAACGCTGGGAGGCGAGGGCGAAACATGGAAGCCATCGGGTTCGCCGAGTGAAGAGAGCGACGCAGAGTCATGGCGGGCGCGCGTCGCTTCTGCGCGTCAGGCTGTTGTGCACCTGCTTCTTCCAGCGCCCAGCCCGGCGATCTCCCGCCGCGGGGACCCTGATTGGCTCTCGCGCTTCGCCTCCATCGGCAGCGCAGTCCTGCATGCTAATTGCCTCACTCAAGCTCAGCTCATGCGCATCAAGACTGCTTTCCGGGTATATCGAAGTCCAAACCCAACCTCGGGCTCTGCCATCTCCTTCTAAAAGCAAGCGCTCCCGTGTGCCACGGCTAGAAGCCATCCCCCGCCTGCCACGCCCGCCCAACCTCCAGCGCCCGATTGTACGGATCGGACCCCCTCCACAGTGCGTTCCGCTTGTCATTCTCCAAGTCCGTCCGCGCCTGCTCGAGCAAGGAAACATAATCAACCGGCCACGTCGCATTGCCGCCTGCCTCAACCTGCTGGCCGCTCATCATCATGAGCGTGTCGACGTGAGCCTTCTTGGCGTAGTAATCCTCGTACTGCGTCTCGCCGCCGAAGCAGATGCCGTAGAGGTCGCAGTAGCACGCGTGCTCCTTCGGGCACAGCTGCGGCACCCCGAGCCAGATGTACTGGTAGATGTACTCCCACACCCGCCCGGACACGCGGTCCTCGAGCGTCGTGTACATCAGCCACCACCGGAAGTGCTCGTACTGCGCCCGTGGCAGCTGCCGGATGCGCTCGCGCGACACCGCGAATTGCCCGCAGCACGGCTGCGACACCACCTCCGGCACCTCTTCTAGCGGGAGGAGCTCCTGCCAGGACTCGGCGAAGATCGCCTCCTCGGGCACGTTGAAGCTGCTGCTGTTTTTGGCCAGAGGGAACAGGTGGTCTGGACAGCTCGGGTATCTGTGGCATCGGAGGTTGACATATCCTTGTTTGTGAGTGTTAATCCGCTTGGTCTTTTGCAAGTGTTTACATGTACCTACCCTCTCGAACAACTTTCCGGAGGCTAAGGTGCTTGAGCATTTCCGCCGAACTCATGTCAAGAAGCTCGTTGTTGTGCCAAGCTACCTCGTGCGCATGCATGAAGATATTGACTTCTGGCAGCTTGTCGTAGAAGTCGATGATGAAAGTCAGGTAGGCCATCACTTCATGTCCCTTGTTCGCTGGGAGCGTGTAGGGCTGAACCGGCTTGTCCACCGTGTATATCGCCTTTTGAAGCAGCGGGTCGTCTCCAAAAACTCCGTCAATCCAGCCGATGTCCTCTTTGGTAGTACGCGCGATCACGAGAGCCCGAGTGAATTGGTGCTCTTGAGGTGCTGGTGACGGTGTCGCGAACGATAAGTGCGAAATTACAGCAAAGGAGTATGATGCCTGTGTGCACGAGAAATACTTAGCTGACGGTATGACACATCCTCCCATGGTATAACTTACCGTTTGTGTTGCTTTTAAAATCTCCGACGAACTCAAGTCGTATGTATTCGCATCAGCAAAGAGTGCGTCCATAAAACCGTCGGCCAGTCCAATGCTCTCTGAAGAGCTGGATGTCGAAGAATCCTGGATTTGGGTGGCGATGCTGGCTTCTGGGGAGACAGTGACTTGAGTCGCCGTGATTTCGACGGCTTCTGGTGTGTAATCCGCCTCCGCGGCCGGATGCTCCTCACTTGGCGGTTTCCCCAATGCCCCGGCTTCCATGATAGCCTCTAATTGGGCATGAAGCTGCGCGTAGTCCGTCGCCGAGGTATAGGGAGGTGTTGTATGTTGCTCGAAGACATTCAAAAGCGCCGAATGGCTCTCGGTGCGGCGCGCTCGCACGTCTTGGTAAATTCCGTATTCGATGAACACAAGGAATAGGATGGCAAGAGAGATGATGACAAGCTGCTTTTGGCGATACGTGATCATCGTGAAAACTAGTCCAAAGTCAGGACGGGAGTGACGACCATAGGTAGTGATGTTCGAACTACAGCTATCAGGACAGAGAATGGAGGGGGGACGAGCAAAGAGGAGGCTTACGCAGGGGCTGGAGTTTAGACGTGGTGGAATGTAACGCGTTGCCACATGGGCGAAAGCAAGGGCTTTGGACACCATAAAGGCTGCCAAAACGCAACAGGGAAATCGATCTCCATGCTTTTTATCTTACCATAAGACTCTAACGGGTCTTCGAGATGGTGGAGTAGCACGCCGTTCTTGTCCTGCCTTTATCGTCGGACTAGCCTTGGCCGCTATTTCCTATCAATGTGAAAGAAGTGATGAATTATGAAAGCAGCCAAGGGATAGGCCGCTTTCGTCATTTCGTCTGAAGAATTCCAGAGCGGCAATTCTTACAGTTAAAGAATTGAGCATCACTGGTAGATAAGGTCAAGACAGGTACATCTACGTAGATCACAAAATGCGCATGCTGGACTGGAGGAGGAAATGACGGCGCCACAGTTCGTCCAAGAACAAGACACGGGAATCACCGAACATCTGTTAGGGAAATGTAGAGTTGAGGTGCGGGGAGAGCCGTTTGAGCGCCGTCACCGACAGGGCAGAAACATGACTCGCAGCATGCAGAAAGCTCAACACCAAACAACGCGCCGGCAACCACACGCGCCCCCGCCCTTCCCATCCAGCCCCTGCAACGATGCTCAACATTAATGACTTCGAGGCAGTCTTTGCCTCAGACCCCAGCGCTGGCGACATATACCCGCACAGCACCGTCAATGCCATCCGCGCGAACCGTCGCGCTCTCAGCGGCTCGCTCTTCTTCGACAAGCTGCTCGCGCAGCTGCAAGTCAAGAGTAAACGGCCCCGTCTACATAAACCTCGATGAACTGTCGCTGATCCTATGACTGCCCAGGCGGATACCTGTACCCTCCTACCAAGAATGCCGACCTGCGCGAACTCCACGAGCGCATCACGACCGCCCCGATCGCCGACCACTACAAGCAGTCGCTATTGTTCTACCTGTTGAAAGACTGCAGCGGCGAGGGCGACACGCTGGCCGAGGATTTCGCCAAGGCCGTCTGCCTGCCGCGCAAGTACTGGGTCGTCATCGAGGGCCTGTGGCACATGGACCGGCTGCAATTCTCCGTACGTCTGCGTTCTCGGGCACGCAATGATGCTCTCTAACTAACACAACAGACCCCGCGCAAGAACGCGCTGGAGTCACTCACGCACCCCTCCCTGCTCCCGACCTTCCCCGAAGACGTCTTGAAGGTCCTGCTCGAGCACTCGACGGACCAGGGCGCGCATCTGCCGCTGGCGTACTACAACACCGTGCGCCCGCCGCTGACGAGCCCTGAGCTGCAGAAGGCCTACTTCCGGTACCTGACGGCGCTGTCGGTTACTCAGTCGTACTTCTTCTTGAAGACCCAGCCGTCGCAGGATCACAGGATGCTGCTGGAGATGCTCATTCAAGAGGCAATGTCCCATGATAATCGCGAGGAGCGCGCCCAGCGGACGGAGGAGCTCATTGACCTGCCGCTGACTGACGAGGAAGAGGCTTGGCTCGAGGAGTTCCTGCTGGAGGGCAAGGGCAGATCTCTGCACGCTTCACGCGACACCGTCATGGCTAGGAGACTTGCGGTTGGCAAGTACCCCGACGCTGTCGATGTCGGCGCGCAATTGAGTGGCAGGAGATTCAACGACGTGACGTGGGATGGGGTCAAGGATATTCTGGGCGCAGGCCTGGGCTCCAGAGCTACTCAAGCCGCCTTCAATCTGCAGGGGTTCGAGTAAGCATAGGATGCGTACTGTCCACAAGCAAAAGCATAGCGTATGGCGCTGCGGCGTTGGTGGGGAGATAGGGTGGCACAGGGCTCATTAGGTTCGTCAAATAATTGGGATTACGTCAAGATTCACGATTTGCATCGCACGGCTGGAGCCGTGCGTTCCATTGCACAGGGTGTCGAATATTGAAGCAAGAAGCTTTATTGCATTTCTGCAAGCTCCCGATTGTCGTTTCCGATTTTACAGGTTCTCGAACCGGCCCTTGAACACCGTGACTTCATGACGTTCCTCCATTTTTCTCGGGAATCATGCTTCATCCGAACCTGCAAAGAACCATCGACGCCCCGCCTAGACAGAAGAAGTCGAATTTTGGACTACCCATCCGGATGGCACATTTACTGGGCCTTGGCGGTCTGCTGGGGAGTGATCTTCTTGCCGTCCTTGTTGTACCTGATCCTGGGCGGGGGAGCACGGTTGCGGCGGCCCTCGCGGGAGCGGACACTGTTCCTGAGTCAGCATACCTTCAAGCGCAATGACGCGAGGGCAGCGTAGACGTACCGGACGATCTTGCCGTGGATAGCGCACGAGACGCAGTACTGGAGCTTGAGGTACATCTTGGGGACGGTGTACTCAGGGAAGACAGAGGCATCCGAGATATCACCTGAATGAAGAGGGCGATGTTAGCATCGCTTTCCGCCAAGGATCTTCTCAATCTCCTGCTCCTTGACCTCCGACGGAGCCTTGTATTGTGGTTGTGGCGGACGTACGGATAGCGGCGGACTCAACCATGTTGCGGATGGTGAATCTCTTGATCGCCTTGTCCTTGGGGGTGCATCGCGAGCAGTTGGAGCAGCGGATGGGCTTGACGTGGCCGCGGCCCTTCTTGTTGCGACCGCTGCAGCGCTGTCAGTAGGCGGTCTCGAGGGCGCGGCGGAGGGGGACGAAATCGTACTTGGAAGCTCTCTTCTTGACCATTTTGGGCGAGACTGCGGCGCGTCAGTGAATTGGGCCGGCGAGGGCGGCAGGAGCAGCGCACCTGTGAGTTTCTGCTCAAAAGTCCGGGTGGGGGGTGGTGTCGTCGGTGTCGCGGCGAGATTCTGGGCGGTTGTGGGCAAATCCGCAGTCGCTTGTGGCCGCGCCAAGAGCGGCGCCGGCGCCAGGATTCGCCGCGCCGGGATGCCTTGCGGCCTGGCGTGCTAGCGCCCTCCCTGCGCGTGACCCGCGCGCCCGCCAAGCTCAGGGATCCCGGGCACGCGGTCACCCAAACTCAAGCTGTTGTGATTTGTTGTCAAGCGCAGGTCGCGCCTATCAAGCGCCCTGCAACGCATCCTGTCGCGCTGGCCTGCTCCGCTCTCGGCTCCGCCTCCAGCTCTGCTCTGAAAATTTCTTGTCCCGTCTTTTCGGGCGCCGTCGGGATCTGCCAGCCAGCACAGCAAGCGCGCGGGCGAGAATCGACGTTGCCGGCCCCAAAATCTTGCCCACGGGCAACCGCCGGAGCGCATCTCCCTGTCAGGACATCCTCGGACAACACACCCGCCGGGCCACGACACGGCCCTCTTCGCACCACCGCAGCTCCATTTCTCTGTGCTTCTGGTTCTGCCCGCCATGTCTACCACCGGCACCTACCGCGGGACTCCCAACAAGTCCAGGGGAGGAATTCCCTCGTACAACAGCCCGTCCGGCATCCCACGCCCGTCCGACCACCAGAGTGAGGTCGGCGGGAGCTCGACGCTCAGTGCCAGCCGCGCGAAGCAGTCCAAGCGCGATGAGGTTTGTTTATGCTGCCTGCGCCCCAGCCGTGCGCCCGGGATTGCTGACGACGCGCCAGGCCATCCGCAAGAAAATCGAGAATGATCTGAACAAGAAGAGAGGTCCCACGAGCCGCGTCCAGCGCGCGCGCAAAGCCCCGCCGGGCACCGTCCTCGCTCTGAAGCCCAGCTCTGCGCTCCAGATCAAGCCCCACATCACCGTCGCCGAGGCCGCGCAGCTCATGGCCGCGAAGCGCGAGGACTGCGTCTTGGTCACCGATGACGACGAGCGCATTGCCGGTATTTTCACCGCGAAGGACTTGGCTTTCAGGGTTGTCGGCGTGGGCATCAAGGCTAGGGACATTACTATTGCAGAGATCATGACCAAGAACCCGCTGTGCGCGAAGACGGACACCAGCGCCACGGATGCGCTGGACCTCATGGTCAGGAAGGGCTTCCGCCATTTGCCCGTCATGGACGAGAACCACGACATTGCCGGTATTCTGGACATTACAAAGTGTTTCTATGACGCAATGGAGAAACTCGAGCGCGCGTACAGCTCGTCCAGGAAGCTCTACGATGCCCTCGAGGGTGTGCAGGCGGAGCTCGGCTCTAGCCAGCCGCAGCAGGTCATCCAGTACGTCGAGGCCATCAGGGCGAAGATGTCTGGCCCTACGCTGGAGTCGGTTTTGACTGGCCTTCCTCCCACGACTGTCTCCGTCCGCACGTCGGTCAAGGAAGCTGCCCAGCTGATGAAGGAAAACCACACCACTGCGGTCCTTGTACAAGACCAAGGGTCAATCACTGGTATCTTCACCAGCAAGGATGTAGTGCTCCGTGTCATCGCTGCTGGCCTTGACCCGGGCACTTGCAGCGTGGTCCGTGTTATGACGCCCCACCCCGACTTTGCTCCTATCGATATGAGCATCCAGGCTGCTCTGCGTAAGATGCACGGTAAGTGGTCGTTCTGCTATTTGAGGGCTTGCAGGTGCTAAGAAACCAAGATGGACACTACCTCAACCTTCCCGTGATGAGCGACGCGGGCGAGATCGTCGGCATGGTGGACGTGCTCAAGTTGACGTACGCCACCCTGGACCAGGTAAGCTCTCTTTGGAATTGGGTTGAATTAGAGTATCTGCGGTCTAACGCTATTTAGATCAATACCATGTCAACTGGAGACAACGAAGGCCCGGCATGGAACAAGTTCTGGCTCTCTCTCGACCACGAGTCCGAGTCCATGGTGTCCGGAGACGGCGGCAGCCACCATCCCCGCACGGAAATCTCCCGATCCCATATAATGTCTCCCGGCGTAGACCGTCACCATCTAGACCGCGGAGAGAGCGTTATGCCGAACGATTCTGCTTCGCACGTCGGCATGGAGACGCCGGAGCACTCGGCCGTGGCCGCTTCGCCGGCCTTGCCCATCGAGGAAATGCCGTTCGCGTTCAAGTTTAAGGCACCAAAGGGCCGGACACACCGCATCCACGCCACGCCCTCAGCGGGTCTGGGTGAGTTCATTGCGCAAGTGGCTGACAAGCTGGGCAACGAGATCGACGCGGTTGGCGGCATCCCCAGATTCGAGGACGGTCACTTGAGCAGCTCGGGCTTCGCGCTCAGCTACCTGGATAACGAAGGTGACAGCATCTCCATCACCACCAACCACGACCTCCTCGAGGCCGTCAGCCTTGCACACCTGAGCCACAGGGACAAGGTCGACCTCTTCGTGCACCACCCGGAGCACCCACCGCTCCCCGCTACGATGGCCCCTCAGGGCGAGCCCGGCACCTCCAGCCCGCCGGAGTCCTCGCTCAGGGAACGCAAGAAGTATGTTGATGACGATGATGAAAGCGACGAGGAGGTTGAGAGGCGTAGGCGCAGGAAGCAGCAACAACCGGCGCCGCAGGATCAGATCATCCAGGGCGTGCCGAACGAGCTGCTTCTGCCCGGTGCCATCGTCACGCTGGCAGTCGTCATCGTCGGCGTGTTTGCTCTCGGCCGTGCCACCAGCCGGTAGAAGGATGATCCGGCTATTGCATAAAATCTCGTCCTTCTGCATCGGCTCCTTGGGCAGAGCTCAGCCGGCAGCAATTCTTCCCGTTTTTGTGTGGCGATACCACGGTGGAACCCTTCGTAGAGTGTCGGTCGCTTATTTGAGTTATCGAAACATCATGACGCGTGTTGGAATATTCGTAGCGTAGTCTTATGTCGGAGTCGGTGGCGAGTTGGGTTGTGCGCGCGCGAAAGACATAGCGAGTAATTTCTACCTTGACGATGACTCTGAGGCTTTGTGACGCCCAATGGCTGCGTTAGTCTGCGTGCATTGATACCAGCATCAAAGCTTAACGCCAGGAGTAATACTGCGCTACACTTCTGGTAGCAGCTACAGGCTGGTGTGGATTTCAGGAAATAAGCAATTTAGGTTGCGCAGTCCCAGGAAAGCCCCGATTTATAGGACGAGTATAGCGAGTCAAACAGCGGGCTCGTGACTGCCGAACGGGCGATCCGTGTGTCGCTGGATCTCGTCATATGTCAAGGCGGCCAAGCAGTGCACAGAATCGCGGCGTTGACGGCTGTTGGGCCTCACGTGCAGACGCAAGGCCGTTAGCCGTGCCGGGCAGGCTCCACCGCAGTACCGTGGTTCACAGCTCTGGCAGGCAACGGAGCTCGGAGGTCCGTCGAGTACGAGGGCCCGATGCAGCCTCGATGCATGCAGTCGGCGGACAAGAGCGGACTAGGAGGGCTACACGTCCGCGAGTGAAGAATTCCGCAGTTGCACCAGGGATGGCGCCCGCCCGCGCAGCAAATGGCGGTCGACAGCGCGGCCTGAAACAGCGGCGGGCGTCACATGGGGGCCGCGTCCGGCGTCGACGACGCGCGCGGGACGTGTCGACGCAGCTGAGCTCAGCACGATCGGGCGTCTGGCAGCGCGGCACGTGACGGAGCAGCGCGGCAGCAGGATTGGTGGGCGCGGGGCTGCCAATGGCTGGTGTTTGGCCGCGAGCTGCCAGCTCAGCCGTGGCCGGGCTGGTAGCGCAGCGTACCCTACCCTAGTCGCAGGGCATAGGCGCGTTTTTCTATACGCCCCACCAAAATTCCTCGACTGCAGCGGACGCAGCCTCCCTCGCGATAGCACCACCACCGCCGCCTGAGCACCGCCAGGCGACCGCCCGCACACGCGCCCCCGCGAGCCGCCTGCCCCGACCGCCGCCATCCCTTGCAGTCGCGAGCAGCTCCCGCCCGTTGCGCGCCGCCGCGCAAGCCAAAAACATCCCCCCCGAACCCGCCCCAGGCTCCCGTCGACCGCCGCAAATCCTGCACCATGTCGATGCTGCCGCCCGAGGTGCACACGGCCCTGGCCCAGCTGCTGTCTGGCCTCCAGTCCGCCGACAATGTCACGCGCACCCAGGCCGAGGAGAACCTCAACACCGAGTGGGTGACCGGCCGGCCGGACATTCTGCTCATGGGCCTGTCTGAGCAAATACAGCTGGCCGAGGATGCGTCGGTAGGTGCTCCCGCGTCGACCCAGTCCCACGCTTGAGCAGCTGCTGAACCCCGCCCGACAGACGCGCTCGTTCGCCTCAGTGCTGTTCCGGCGCATTGCCACGCGGAGTCGCAAGGACCCCGCCACGGACCAGACCAAGGAGCTCTTCCTCACCCTGCCCCAGCCCCAGCGCAATGCCATCCGCGCCAAGCTGCTGCAGTGCCTCGAGGGCGAGCAGACCGCCCACGTCAGGAACAAGGTCGGCGACGCCGTTGCCGAGCTCGCCAGGCAGTATACCGAGGAGGGTACGGCTCCCGCCCCTGCTCCCCGCCTTGCTGAACCCATCACTGACGCACGCTTTCTTGCAGGCGAGCCGTGGCCGGAGCTTCTGGGTGCCCTCTTCAAGGCCAGCCAGTCCGCCGAGCCTGGCCAGCGCGAGAGCGCCTTCCGCATATTCGCGACCACGCCCGGTATAATCGAGAAGCAGCACGAGGACACCGTGCTGGGCGCCTTCACCAATGGCTTCAAGGACGACAACATTATGGTATTACCCTCTACAACCTGCCTGCCTTCAGTCTCCGGGCTGCTTCCCACCCCCCGTAGCATGTGACCGCTGCGTCAGCAGCTTATGCTGCATGGGCGTTCCTTGTATCTCTTAGTTGAAACAGACATATACTACTGACGGAGCTGCCGCAGGCTAACAAAGTTCAGGTCCGCATTGCGGCCATGGAGGCTTTTGCCTCGTTCTTCCGCTCCATCAACAAGAAGTCGCAACAGAAGTACTACCCCCTGATCGCTGAGATCCTCAACATCCTCCCGCCCATCAAGGAAGCCGGCGACTCGGACCAGCTCTCGAAGGCCCTCGTTTCTCTCATCGATCTTGCCGAGATCGCACCCAAGATGTTCAAGCCCGTCTTCAATGCCCTCGTCAACTTCAGCATCACCGTTATTCAGGACAAGGAACTTGATGACCAGGCACGCCAGAACGCCCTCGAGCTGATGGCTACCTTCGCCGACTGCAGCCCCCAGATGTGCCGCAAGGACCCCAACTACACCCCGGACATGGTCACCCAGTGCCTGTCCCTAATGACTGATGTTGGCATGGACGACGATGATGCTGAGGAGTGGAATGCTTCGGAAGATGTGAGTAGCTCCAATCTGAATATGGATGACACTGCTAATCCGGTACTAGCTCGACATTGACGAGAGTGATTCCAACCACGTTGCCGGCGAGCAATGCATGGACCGCCTTGCCAACAAGCTTGGCGGCTCCGCTATTCTTCCTCCTACTTTCAACTGGTTGCCCCGTATGATGACCTCTTCTGCGTGGCGCGACAGGCATGCCGCTCTCATGGCCATCTCAGCTATCTCCGAGGGCTGCAGAGACATGATGGTCGGCGAGCTCGACAAGGTCCTGGACCTGGTCGTCCCCGCTCTGCAGGATCTTCACCCGCGTGTGCGCTGGGCTGGTTGCAATGCTCTCGGCCAGATGAGCACCGACTTTGCTGGTACCATGCAGGAGAAGTACCACCAGGTTGTTCTGTCCAACATCATCCCTGTCCTCCAATCTGCAGAGCCGCGCGTCCAGGCCCACGCCGCTGCAGCTTTGGTGAACTTCTGCGAGGAAGCCGAGAAGGAGGTCCTCGAGCCCTACCTTGATACCCTTCTTACCAACCTGCTCCAGCTTCTGCAAAGCCCTAAGCGCTTTGTCCAAGAGCAGGCACTCTCCACCATTGCCACTGTCGCTGACTCGGCTGAGGTGGCTTTCTCGAAATACTACGATACCCTTATGCCATTGCTGTTCAACGTTCTGAAGGAGGAGCAGTCCAAGGAGTACCGGTTGTTGAGGGCTAAGGCGATGGAGTGCGCAACCCTCATTGCTCTGGCTGTTGGGAAGGAGAAGATGGGTCAAGATGCTATTGCCTTGGTCAACCTGCTCGGCTCCATCCAACAAAGCATCACCGACTCCGATGATCCTCAGGCTTCTTACCTCCTGCACTGCTGGGGTCGTATGTGCCGTGTCCTTGGACAGGACTTCTTGCCGTACCTTCCGGCCGTCATTCCTCCCCTCACCGAGCTCGCCGGTGCCAAGGCCGACATTCAGCTCCTGGATGACGATGACCAGGTTGCGCAGGTTGAACAGGAAGAGGGTTGGGAGCTTGTTCCCCTCAAGGGCAAGGTCATCGGCATCAAGACCAGCACCCTGGATGACAAGCACATGGCCATCGAGCTTATTGTCATCTACGCTCAGGTTCTTGAGGGCGCATTCGAGCCTTACGTCAACGACATCATGGACAAGATCGCTCTTCCCGGTCTTGCCTTTTTCTTCCACGACCCCGTCAGAGTTGCTTCGGCCAAGTGCGTGCCGCAGCTGCTCAACTCCTACAAGAAGGCCCATGGCGAGCAATCGCCCCAGCTCGGCGCGCTTTGGGGTAGGACGGTGGAGAAGGTCCTCGAAGTCCTCAGCACCGAGCCTGCTATCGACACTCTTGCCGAGATGTACCAGTGCTTCTACGAGTGTGTTGAGATTCTTGGCAAGAACTCTTTGACCGATCAGCACATGGCTGCTTTCATTGATGCCGCCAAGTCTGTTCTCGAGGAGTACCAGGAGCGCGTCAAGGCGCGCCTTGAGGAGCAGGCCGATGCTGATGAGGGTGAGGAGCTCTCGGAAGAGGTTGCTTTCGCCATCGAGGACGACCAGACTCTCCTTTCCGATATGAACAAGGCTTTCCACGTCATTTTCCAGATGATGGGACCCGCTTTCCTGCCTCACTGGGAGCGCCTGATGAACTTCTACAGCACCTTTGTCACCAACGCGGACCCGACCCAGAGACAATGGGCTATCTGTATTTTCGATGATGTCCTCGAGTTCTGTGGTCCTCAATCCTGGAACTACCACCAGCAGATCATCGAGCCGCTTGTCAATGGCATGCGGGATGAAGTTGCTGCGAACAGACAAGCCGCGGTCTACGGTGTCGGTGTCGCAGCACAAAAGGGTGGCGACGCCTGGTCAGAGTTTGTGAATGCATGCCTTCCGACTCTGTTCGAAGTCATTGCCAGGCCCAACGCCCGCGAAGATGACGACGTTTTCGCCACCGAGAACGCTTGCGCCAGCATAGCCAAGATCCTGCACTACAACCACTCCAAGGTCGCCAATGTCCAGGAGGTCGTCAACGCGTGGGTGGACACCCTTCCCATCGTCAACGACGAGGAAGCGGCGCCCTACGCGTACGCTTTCCTGGCGCAGCTCATCGACCAGTAAGTTTACCCCCACCCCCCACATTTTCGACAACCCCCCTCGACTTACACTTACATCTTTCTCAGGAACAACCCGGCCGTCATGTCCAAGGCTCCCCAGTGCTTCACCCACGTGGCCCAGGCCCTCGAGGCTGAAACCCTCCAGGGCAACATCGCCAGCCAAGTCGTGCGCGCGACCAAGCAGCTCGTCCAGACCGCCGGCCTCGACGCTAACCAGCTGCTCCTTAACCTGACGCCCGAGGCGCAGCACACCGTGCGCGCGTACTTTGGTTAAAGAAGTTTTGCCCCCGGAAACGTTTTGTTCGAAATATGTCGGACCTTTTGTGCAGACCTGCTGGTGAGGAAAGAGGGCAGTAGAGGGAGGAGGAGGAGGAGGAGGAGGGGAAATGCTTGCATATGATATCCAGGGAATAAAGCGGATGAGTGAGAGGGAGCGAGGGGGAGAAGTGGGAAGGGGGGCAAAGAGGGGAGGGAGGGAGCGAGGGAGGGAGGGAGATGAACCAACACACAACACAACCAAACCAGACCAAACCAAACCAAACCAAACCACTCTTACGCAATTGGTTAAAAAACGGTGGCCCTCGGCTTTATGGTAGATATTTTTTTTTTCTTATAAAACCGGGACTGGCTGGATACCGGAGATGAGAGGGGGGTTTGGTTTGCTGCTGTCACTGACTAGCTGGCCTGGCTCTGGTCAGTCGTTGCTGGTTTGTGAGCAAATTTGGGCTGGTTGTGCGCGATGGTGATGGTCGTCGTCATCGTCGTAGTGGTGGTGGTGGTGGTGGTGGGTGGGTGAGTGGTTGTTGTTGTCGTGCTGGTGGCCTGGCTGGGAAAGACGGGGAAGAGGGAGGGCGAAAAAGCAAGCTGCAATTGCCTACCTAGCTACCTTAGTTAGGTAACGACCGAATGTCTTATTTCGAGAGAAAATTTTTAGGATGTTAATGCTAGACTGTTTGCTTTTTCTGATATTAAATTTTTTTCTCTACTTCACCCGGCGGTGTGAGATGAGTGTGTGGGTGAATTGGTGGCCGGGGTTCTGGTTTTATTGTTGGTGGGGTTTGATTTCTGGCATAAAGGATATTTGATTCTGACTGCTTTTCTTTGGAGTATTGTTGACGAGTAGTCCCTATGAAAGATTAAAGTGGTTTTGAAATATCTTTTCTGTCTTTATTTCAAGTTAGCGAGCAATAGATAGAAGAGAGGTGATTGGTGATTGTTTTGTTCTGGGTTTTTCCGCAGGACTATATAACTCAATAAAAAAAAATCTCTATACCAAAAAATTATTTGCAATCAACGCATCTCAATATGAGCTACATCATACTATTGTAATCTTAGTACAATATTCACACCGCGCAAAAACAGTAGTATTTCAGGACTTCTGGACCTTTGCACCTAAATTGTAGTTAGATAGCAGGGATCAAGCTTGCTCTAATTCACTACCCAGGATTAAACAAACTTCACCGTTCCCATGTCCCGTCCTGTCTTTTTAAAGTTGATCTATTCATACATAGCAGCAGATTGATGATAGCGTCAGATTACCGCCCAGTTCCCATTCTGTCGTTATTACATACGTGGCTCGTCCGGTGGGCAGCACTTGTAGATGTGTGGGTATACGCGCAACCGAAAGCTGAAAGCTATACATACATCCCGCAGGCTCGATTCCATCTTGCAAGGCAGACTTTCATGATGCATTGCCTCATCCATCATTCTGTCTCATCAATCGTCTCGCTTCTTGGCGCTCTGCTCGGCGGCAGCAGCGGCAGCGTCACTACTTCTGCCGGCATGCTCGGTGTCGGCGCCGCCGTTGGGCTCCTCGGGATCCCAATTATCCTCAGCATTCTCGTCCCAGTTGTCCAGCTCCTCCTCGACGGTCATGCCGGCGGTTCCGTCGCGAACGACCCCGGATTCCTGGCCGGCCATGCCCTCACCCAGCTCGACATCCAAGTCGTCGGCTTCGCCCGGCACGACCTGGTACTGCTTGGCGCGGCGCTTGCGCTCGAGCATGCGCTTGTGGTACCAACTACATAGCGCAAGAGCGGCGATGGAGCCAACGGCGTTGGCAAGAATGTCCCACGGGTCGAATTCGCGGCCGTTCTGCAGACGAGCGGTTAGGTGCGGCAGGGGGAAGATGGGGCGGTCGGAAGAAGGCTCTAGGTAGAAGACATACGGGGAGCAGGCCTTGGATGACTTCGGAGCCGACGCCCAGCGCGAGCGGACAGACGAACAGCGTCATGTGGATGACGCGGCGGCGGTTGGTCTCGACGATCCAGTAGAAGCATATCTAGGACACAGGCAAAGATCAGCTCGGCGCGGCGCAGAGGCGGCGACGCGCGGCGGAGGGACGCACGGTGAGCAGGAAGAAGGTGACGAAGTGCAGGACCTTGTCACTCTGCTTGTACTGCGGCAGCTGCGAGCGGCCGAAGCCGGCGGCGGACGCAAGCAGGCATATCACGACGAAGGCGGCTGGCGGAGGTCAGCTTGCTGGGGCGGCGTGCGGAGCGGGCGCGGAGCAGGCCGGCGGGCGGGCATACCTGCGGGAGCCTTGCGGATGCGCATGTCGGGGCGGGCGGGCGGCGGCGGGGGCGGGCGGGAGGAGCGCGATGCTATGCGGCGAGCAGCATGCCCGGGCGTGGTGAGCGGTGCGGTGTCGTGGACAGCGTCGAGCGGCGGGCGCTGGCGCTGGAGCTCCGCGCGGGCGGCGATCGCAGGCGGCGGGGGCACGTGACCGGGGCCTTAGTCGGCTGGGGCAGAGCGGCCGCGGCGGCGCTCGCAGCGCGACTGAGCGACCAACGTCGAACGTCCAGTCCGCGAGCCCTTTCATCAACGCCGCCCGCCCCGCCATCCGAAATCCATCGCCGCCGCCCGCCGCCCATCTCAGGCCGCCCGCTGGTCTCTCTAATGCGCAGTGGTTCCACGCAGCAGCGCGCGTTGACCGTGGAACAGGGGAGAGACACGCTGGCCGGTCGTCGAGGAGCGCGCCAAGAAATCGCGGAACGAGCGCTGATGATCCCGTCATGAACATCCTCCACCAACGCTCATCCATGCGACACTCCAGCTATGGCGCCCATCGCCCCGGCTCCAGCACTCCGAGCGCCGCCAAAAACCGCCCGCTCCCCATGAACCCCGACGACCCCCCGAGCGCCCATCCGGGCCCCGTGCCCCATGACGATGCCGACACCACCCTGGGCGACGAGGACCCCAGACATCAAGAGTTCAGGGAGCGCTTCGCGAAGACCGAGCTGCGCATCGCCGCCCTCCTCGCCGGCCACCACCATCTGTCCGACCACGCCCGCCCCGCCGATGACGGCCCTGCGCCCGCCGCGTCGGCTGACCGCGCCGAGCCCCAGGCGCATCCCGCGCCCGCGCCCAAGAAGCCCGCCAGGACAATTGACGAGGACGACTACGGCGACGACGATGACGACGACGACCAGGACGACCTCCCGCAGGCCGAGTCGCCGCTCCAGACCAAGAGCGCCGCCGCCGCCAATGCCTCCAACGGCCTCCTCAAAGTCCCCTCCTCCCTTCCCGCCAAGCCCTCCGTCGACCGCACCGCCTCCGCCTCCTCCGCCGAACAAGCAAAGAACGCCGAGGACGTGCGTAAGGAGCTGAACGAGCAGAAGAAGGCCGCCGAAGATGCCGCGCGCCGCACCTTCCACACACTCTTTTATACCCTTGAGACGGACCGAGATGCTATGCTGGAGCAGCAGAAGCTGGACGAGCTGGACCGCCAGGTCGAGACGGAGATGTCTGGCCAGTCCGGCCAGAACGCGACCAATGCCGCCTCCAGCGCAAGCCAGCAGGGCTCCCTCAGCAGCGCCAACCTTGGCTCCTCGAGTCTGACCTTCAAGCACCTCATTGCTCGTATCGATGCGAAGCGCAACCTGGTCAAGGCGTCCGATGCGCAGTTGCGCAGCCTCATGAGCGACGTGCGCAAGAACCGGAGCAAATGGGCCAGCGAGGACAAGATCGGTCAGGAGGAGCTGTACGAGGCGGCCGAGAAAGTCCTCATGGAGCTCAAGGCCATGACCGAGCACGCAGCCCCTTTTTTGCAGCGCGTCAACAAGCGCGACGCTCCCGACTACTATCAAGTCATCAAGCAGCCCATGGACATCGGCACCATGATTAAGAAGCTCAAGTCGCTCCAGTACAGGTCCAAGAAGGAGTTTGTTGACGACTTGAACCTCATCTGGTCCAACTGCCTCAAGTACAATGCCGATCCCTCTCACTTCCTGCGCAAGAAAGCGCTCTACATGAAGAAGGAGACCGACAAGCTTGTCCCCCTCATTCCCGACATTGTGGTTCGCGACCGCGCCGAAGTTGAGGCTGAGGAGAGGCGGATGCAGAGTATCGATGCTGACCTCGAGGGTGTTGAGGACAGCGACGATGGTGGGTTCCAATCGATGAATTCCCCCTTTGTCGACGCTAACTAATCACGCTTAGAAGAACCCATCATGGCCTCAAGAGGACGCAAAGCACCAAGCAAAGGTAATAAAGGATCTTCCGCGGTGAGAAAGGCCCCTTCAGCAGGCACTGAAGGGACGCCGGTTGCCGAGACCAAGCCAATCCCTGGTTCTGCGAGCATCCCCAGAACAGAATTCTTGCGCGCCGACTCCGAAATGGAAGGCGTCCTGAATGGTTTCCAGACACCACCCCCTCCGGGAACTCTCACTCCGCTCCCCGGCGGCACAACAGCCAGTCAAGCTGATGCATCCGACATCGATGCTGGGAGTTCTGTCGTCGGGGCTGCGCCAACGGAGGATGCAGACCTGGATGACGCGGAATATAAGACCTGGAAGCAAGTCACCAAGAAGGACAGAGCGATGATTGCCACTGAGCGGCATCGTCTTTTTCGTAATGACCACCTCAACGTTGAGGAGCCCGCCTTGCTTAGATCAAAAGCCGGTATGCGGCGTTGGTTGCGACAGCATAAGCACGCTCTCAACGTCGGGATGTCCGAGGATGAAGCTGAAGTAGTTGATGGTAAGGACGGTGTTCAGCAACCTTCCGGCGAGACACTCGCAGAAGGCATCGAAGGAGAGGAGGAGCACGATGTTCCCGACTATTACGACACCTTGTCTATCATGCCAGAGCTGAACGAAAGATTAAAGTGGGTTGAGGATTCAGAAGGTCAAGTCATTCAACAAGGAGAAGAGTTCTTGCGAATGGTGCCTAAGGGGTATTTCACATCGCCCAAAAGTAATTTGGCATCGAAGATGGAGGCAAATATGCGCCAGATGCAAGATACACGTAAGATTTGCGCCAAGATCGGCATCGTCAAACAAATGCAATTGCAGTCGCAGGTAAGCTCTACCATCTACAGGGTCTATCAAGATACTTACACGACTAGACCTATCAAAATCAGTTCCAGAAGTACGACCCGCAGCCTTTCGAGGAAGCGGACACCGGCACTGTAGTTGTGTCTGATGACGGTGCCGTCATGTCTCAGTGGACGTGCCGAGCGACTCTTCAACGGAGTGTTGCCAAGATATTTTACCATGCTGGTTTTGAAGAGTTTCAACCATCAGCACTGGATGCAGTTACCGACATTGCTAGCAACTTCTTCACCCAGATCGCCAGGACCTACAACGTTTACCGCGAGGCACCCAAAGTTAGGAACGAGCAGGTTAGCGCAGGTTTGCCAATCTGGAAACCGCGCTTCACCAGCGAAGAGACTATATTGCATGCTCTGCGCCAGAACGGTGTTGATCTCGAGGCATTGGACGGGTACGTCAAGGAGGACGTGGAGAGACTTGGATCCAAGCTGGGTGTGATGCACGAGCGCATGAAGGCCCACTTGAACGAGCTTTTGGTAAGTGTGATCTGTAAGGTTAGCATGGCTGCGGTGCTAATTCTCGTCCAGCGGCCTGCACTGGATCTCAACGCCGGAGCCGATGGTGCCGGTGCTTTCAACGACGGCAGCGAGCAGTTCTCCTCGGGAGATTTCGCCGACGAAATCGGTGAAGACTTTTTCGGCTTCAAGGAGTTAGGTCTCGACAAGGAGCTGGCATCGTTCACCGTACCTTTCCACCTGCTCCAAAACAGGATTCACAACGCCTACCAGGCGCAAAACGCAAAGTACGTCTCTTGCTCTGTTAACTGCGTGGAAAACTCGTCCGCTGACACTTTGAAGTACCACGTCCACTGCTGGAAATCTGTGGGAGAATCCTGCACCCTGGGAACCTGTCACAATCCACACTATTCGAAACCAAATTGGCCTTGTGCAAGGCTTCTTCCTCGAGAAGTTGCACGCCAATGGCGACCAGCCCCTTGTCGAAGACGAAGACTTGCCCGCCAAGCAGCGCTTCCCGAAGCCGCGTCTCCCACCGACGGGCAAGATCTCGAGCCCTCGAAAGCGGCCGCTGCGCGAGCAACAGCAGATGGCCAAGAAGAAGCGCAAGCTCGAGGAGAATCACGGTGCCGGCAACACGCAAGACTCGAGTCAGCAGCAGTCTTCTTCGCAGTCGCAAGGCGGTGCCAACGGCACGTCTTCGGGTGCTGTCAAGGGTTTGACGAAGCCGGTCGGCAAACTCAAGCTCGAAGCGCCGTCGAGCAAGGAAAACGTTGCGGAGCCGGAAAAGGACGATGGCGGTGGTGTCGTGGGGATGATGAGTCCGGAGAGCATTAATGGCGCTGGTTGAGGGGGTTGGTTGGCTGCTCGTCCGTTTTTCTCTCTTCCTCATTGGCGGGCCGTTTTGTCTTCCTCTCTATTCCCTTTCTCTTTTTGGCATCGGTTATTTAAGATTTTTTTGTTCTCTTTCCCATGCTGCATGCTTTCTTCATTCCTCTCGACACCCTATTGTTGATATTTTGTGGGGTTCTCTCTTCTTTTCTGCCTATTGCTCTCTCCCCTTTTT
Source organism: Neofusicoccum sp. Z2 (assembly GCA_037356115.1). Classification (NCBI taxonomy): domain Eukaryota; kingdom Fungi; phylum Ascomycota; class Dothideomycetes; order Botryosphaeriales; family Botryosphaeriaceae; genus Neofusicoccum; species Neofusicoccum sp. Z2. Next base: position 97,113 of record JBAWJY010000035.1, on the reverse strand, counting down.
TTCCCTTTAAGAGATATCTCCTCTTTTAACTTCTTCACCGCAGCTTCTCGGTCGGCGCTTCCCTGGCTCTTTTCTTCAGGGGAGAATCCAGTCATCAATACTGTCGATCGAGTACCGCAGCTGCTCATATGCATAGGGAGCCGGATTTTTCTGTTTTCTTTTTTTCCTGGACATGGCGGCGGGGATGTTTTGATGAGGCGTTTTTCTTTCTTCTCTTTATCGCGCTGGTTGGTCGAGGACGGGAGGGATCCGGGCTGTACAGTTTGTTTGTTTTTTTTCTGCTTCCTTTCGTCCCTTTCCCTATCCCTTTTCGTCTTCGGCTAGCCAGCCTGCTGCTTGCTGTTTGGGGGTGTGTGTGCTCCTTCGATGATGGATATCTTCATGGGTTTGACGGTTCTCGAGCGGGTTTGTTTGTTTGTTTGTTTGTTTGTTTGTTTGTTGCTTTCGATGATGTTGTCGGTGACTTTTTGAACGTATATTTTATTCTTTGTGGACAGGCAGGCAGGCAGGCAGGCAGGCAGGCAGGTAGGGGTTCGGTTCGCTGGGATCCTGCTGCTGCTGCTCCTCTGGTTGAAATACCTCTTTTTTTTCGTGTGGGCTCTGGAATGATATTTGAATGCCCGGGTTGTTTTTTTTTTTTGAAGGGGTGCTGTTGCGGTTGGGAGGAGGGAGGGATTGGGGGTTGGTTGGTTGGTTGTGGTTGGAGGTGTTAGAGGAGTGGAGGGGAGGGGAAGGGCCGGCAGGCAAGCAGGCAAGCAAGCAAATACATAACAGGTATTGTTGAGAGATACCCGCAGCGATGAGAGAAATTCATCCAAATAAATCCGCCTTCTTCTCTATTATTCTTCGGGCTTGGTTGTGACTGTGATGTGAATGTGGCGTGAGTTTCTTGAAGAAGAAAAAAAAACACAAGTGTGTGAAAGACAATGAATGAGGCAGCGAGGAGCGAGCGAGCGATTTTCCTCCGCGGGATCCGGATGGATGGAAGGAGAAGGAAGGAGGGAGGAAAAGAGAGAGGGAGAGCGGCGTGCCGGTGGCCGCGGCGCCCTTTTTTCTTTTCAATATTATTGCAATCAATACCCTGGGGTCCCTGGGGGCTACCCTGTTCTTTTAAAGGAAAAAGGACCGGGGAGTGAGCACGAGCAGCAGTGGCGGCGGTCTGAGGGTCCCCACTCCCGAATCTCCGCCGCGCGCGCTCCGCGCCCGCGGGTGTGCGTGCGTGGATTAAATTCTGCTGCGGAGCGAGCGTGAGATCAAAAAAAAAAAAAAGGGTCTGACCACCATGTGCGTCTGCAGCCAGCCGCTTTTTCGTCGTGGCGCCGAGAGTTGGGCCGTTGGCGGGTATGTGGGTTGCACGTGTGTGTGTGTGTGTGCAGGTGTGGGTGGAGGAGGGGTTTTCATTCGGGTTCCTCATGCGTCGCAGGAAAAGTTGTGTGCAACTGAGGAGAGAGATCCGAATTTGCTCTTCTTCACCCCTCTCTCTCTCTCAGAAGGCGGAGAAGGGAAGACAAGGGTGGAGGATATTAAGGGTCCTCTCTAGGTAGAACTGATCGCCGCTAGTGAAGCGGTCTTCTGGAACGATTTTTTTTCTTGCTTGTTGGCGTGGTGCGTTTGGACCACTCGCCCACCCGCCGCCGGGTTCAAATTTTGGGGGGCTGACTGACCGACCGACCGGGGTGGGTCAGGGTCCACGCTGCGGGTTTGACGTTTGACGTCATTTATCGTGGGCGGTCCGCTGCTGTTTTCCTGGGAGCGGGGCGCGGCGCCGGGGTTAAGGTGCGGAAAGCTTTTTTTTCCTTTTTGTTTGGGTAGTCGTAGGGCGCCTGATTGGCGATGGACGGTGAGTAGGGTGAGTTATTTACTCTCGCCTCTCGCCACGATCCTCGTCCCTTCAATGACCCATATATTTGTTGCGTGCTTCGATCGTGCTGTCATTGCGAGGTGAACGGACTTGTTCTCAGCATTTTTCTGCGTCGCACAGTCTCTCAGCTCTCGGCCAGTCTGTGGGTTGAGGCTACTGCGGGAAAATCGAAGCGGCTCTGTTGGAATATGTTTTCGGCAAGCTTTCGCGCGGAGAATTCAATTCAGTCTGACCTAAGCCGGCGTTGTCCCTAGCTTTGAGCCTCGCAGAACATGTGTTCGACCTGCTATCTAGATAAATGCATCATCCCGTGCGAAAGCAACTCTGCCGGCCTTACGCCTTGGTCTTGAAGCTTCTCTTCGTTGTACCCGCACACCTGCGGGTCAAATCCTCGTCACGCGCGATGGTAGTGCGGGGAAGGCTGTCCGTCCAATCCACCCTTTTCTTTTTCTTGCTGCTCCGGCTACCGTCGGCGATGGTGATGAAGGCACGCTCAGGCTGTCCTCTCTCCTATCACTTTCGGGTGTGTGTGTGTGCCGCACGCAGATCATCGGCCGCTTCCGGGCAAGCCCCGTAAGCCAAGATGTGACAAGCAAAGCCGCACCCGCGTTCCGGATCGCCCGACCAGACGTCATCGCTGCCTCCGATCATAACGGGAAGGTGAGGAGTATGCATTGCGGTCGTCACGCGAGCGTTGTTTGTACGACCGAAGGCGGAGGGAGAAGAGAATGGTGAGAGAAAGCACGGATTCGTGTTTACTGAGGGCTACGTGAACTGATCACGATCCGGAGCTTACAGCGAGGCATCATGGCAGCTTTAATCTCTCGAATCGAGGCCGCTAGGCGCTCTCCAGACGTCAACCGGTGCATCGATCTTAGGTAGTCTTCCTCAGCCGCAGCGCCCGATCAGCCCGCAGGGTCCTCTACCCGGGTTTAGCTTATCAAAACGCCGCCTGGTTACGTAGCCGGTGAGACAGGCGGGATGTGATGGCTGGGCTGCTACTCGCGTGAACTGGACGAGCAGCACGCAGGCTGGCCAGTCAGCTGCTGCTGCTCGTGTGCTGCCATGGCCGCCTCTGACGCTTATCTCGTCCACAGCCTGCGCTTTCCCTCTTCGACGTATTTGACTGCCCTCCTCTCCGTTCAGAGCTTCTTTTCTGCGCGCCTCCATTTTTCCTTTTGCATATTATCCATGTCTGTACCGCTTTGAGAGAGCATCAATTATCCCCATCTACATAACGCATCACTGCCACTTCCTCCTCGTCAGGCCGGAATCAGCACCGCCTCCGGTCCCTGCCAACGACGTCACGCATCCGCCGCAACACCCCGCACGCCTTACCCCCCGGTCACAAGTCCCTCCAGCCCTCCCAAGGAACCACACCACAGGGTCCTCAAAGACCCTTTTTTTTTTTTTCAAGAGGAACACAATGCTGCGCGGCCGCTCATTCGGCCCCATCATCACTCCGGGGCGCCCTGTTCGCGCCGAAAACGAGTCGTCCGCAGCTGCTGAAATGCAGCGCGACGCTTCGTACGAAAGCAACGGCGCCATGGCCGATCGCAATACCATGACTACGGACCGGTCGTCCAAGGATGTCGAGAAGGCTGAGCTGGAGAGCCGGAATGGTGGAGCGTCCGCGGTGCCTCCGGGATACGACAAGGAGCGGCGCGCGTCGTTGGCGAGGAGCGATCCGTTTGGGGATGAGTCGGATGCGGAGGTGAAATATAGAACCATGTCGTGGTGGCATGCGGCTTTGGGTGAGTGGTGGCCTTTTCCGTGTTTGGTGAGGGCGATTGTGTGGCTGATGTTTTCTGGTTCTCGTGGGCAGTTATGATTGCGGAGACGATTTCTTTGGGCATACTGAGCCTGCCGTCGGTGTTGGCGGCGATCGGGTTGGTGCCTGGCGTTATACTAATTGCTGGGTTGGGACTGCTGGCAACGTATACGGGGTATATGATACATCAGTTCAAAATGAGGTATCCGCATGGTAAGGGAGTATGCTCTTTGCTTGGTCGGGATATTGGGCTGATTGAGCGGAACAGTGCATAACATGGCGGATGTGGGCGAAGTTCTCTTCGAACCGTGGGGTTCAATGGCTGCCGCGATAGGCCGTGAAGGTAAGTAAACTGTTGATCTTTAGGGCGAAGCTCCGTCTGACCAGTCGTCGTTGCAGTACTGGGTGCCGCGCAGACTATTTTCCTCATCTTTACTATGGGCAGCCACGTCCTTACCTTCACTATTGCCATGAACGTTATCACAACCCACGCGACTTGCACCATTGTCTGGGGAATCATTGGCTTGGTGGTCCTCTGGGTCTTCACTCTCCCGCGGACTCTTAAGAAGGTGTCATATCTTTCCATCGCGTGTAAGAACGGCGCCTCCTTGCAAAACTGAAACCGTTCTTGCTGACAGCGTCTCCTACAGCTTTCATCAGCATCACCGCAGCCGTCCTAATCACGATGATCGGCGTCGGTGTCTCCCCACCCGACCCGCACGTCGACGCAACGATCCAGACGTCGCTGGCCAAAGCCTTCCTCTCAACCACCAACATCATCTTCGCCTACGCCGGCCACGTCGCCTTCTTCACCTTCATCAGCGAGCTCAAAGACCCGCGCGAGTTCCCCAAAGCCCTCTTCGCGCTCCAAATCTCCGACACCAGCCTCTACCTCATCGCCGCCATCGTCATCTACCGCTACGCCGGCCCCGACGTCGCCTCCCCCGCCCTCGGCAGCACCGGCACCGTGCTCAAGAAAATCGCCTACGGCATCGCGCTGCCGACCATCATCATTGCGGGCGTCATCTACGGGCACGTGGCGTCCAAGTACATCTACGTGCGCGCGTTCCGCGGATCGCGGCACATGCATTCGCGCACGTGGGTCGGGTTCGGCGGGTGGGCGCTGATCACGCTGGCCATCTGGGTCGTCGCCTGGATCATCTCGGCCAGCATCCCCAACTTCAACACGCTGCTCGGCCTCATCAGCTCCGTGTTCGCGTCGTGGTTCACGTACGGCTTGAGCGGCGTGTTTTGGCTGTTCATCAACTGGGGCGGGTCCGGGAAGAGGGGCATTCGGGGCTGGTTTGCGGGACCGGGGAAGAGCTGTCTTGCGCTTCTTAATTTGACGATTGTGGCGATTGGGGCGACGATTATGGGGATTGGGTTGTATGCGAGTGTGACGGCGGTTCAGGAGGAGAGTGGGAGTGGAAGCTGGAGTTGTGCGGACAACTCGTCCGGGTAGTGGAGTGGACTGGAGTTTGAGAGGCGCGAGAGATGAGCGAGAAAGAGATTAGATGATTGCACGTGGGCTTTGGAGTAGAGGGAGAAGCAGTATTCTTGTAGATAGTTCGGTTGATATCCTGCGGCGTGTTGCGGATGAAGATGACATGAACAAGACGGTCTCGTGACTTCTGGCTCGAATGGATGCATCGCTGCAGTTGAGTGAAGCAGAGATTCATCTTGATCGTGGAGCGTGAGATGTTGGAGATGAAACATGGCTGCGGTGAAGGGCGGCGGGCGGCGGGGCGGCAGGGGCCGAGTTTGCGCGGTTTGCAGCGGTCGGAGGAAAAAGTGCCGCTGCGCGGGAGCAGAGGGCGCGTTTTGGAAAGCCATCGTGCAGCGTGCCCCTCGGAGCTAGCTACACCTCTGCCACCACCGCCGCCCCGCTGTCATTCTCTGCCGCACGCGTCCCCGGCCCTCTCTCCGCGCGCATCGCCCTCCCCAGAGCTCCCCGGAGCCTCCCCCGTCATCATGTCGTTCGGCGGCCAGACGCCCACCATCATTGTGCTGAAGGAGGGCACGTAGAACCCCAGCGAACCCCCCGCCGTGAGCGCGACTGCTGACCGCGTGCTGCGTGCGTGCAGGCACCGATCAGTCGCAGGGCCGCGGCCAGATAATATCCAACATCAACGCCTGCCTGGCGGTCCAGAACACCATCAAGAGCACCCTGGGACCCTATGGCGGCGACCTGCTGCTGGTCGACGAGAGCGGCAGGCAGACGATCACCAACGATGGCGCCACCGTCATGAAGGTGCGTGTCCGCCCTGCTCCGGACCTGCTGCCCCGCCGATGCTGACGCCGTGCCCGCATGAACAGCTCCTCGACATCGTGCACCCCGCCGCCCGCATCCTGACCGACATTGCCCGCTCGCAGGACGCCGAGGTGGGCGACGGCACCACCTCCGTCGTCGTGCTGGCCGGTGAGATACTCAAGGAGATCAAGGACTACGTCGAGCAGGGCGTCAGCAGCCAGACCATCATCAAGGGCCTGCGCCGCGCCTCGCAGATGGCCGTCAACAAGATCAAGGAGATTGCCGTCAACACCACCGAGGCCAACCAGCGCGAGACCCTGCTGAAGCTGGCCGGCACCGCCATGAGCAGCAAGCTCATCCACCGGAACGCCGACTTCTTCACCAAGAGTGAGTGCCAGTGTGCAATGTGGACGCTCCCATGCTGACGGACGGCAGTGGTCGTCGATGCCGTGCTCACCCTCGACCAGGACGACCTCAACGAGAAGCTGATCGGCATGAAGAAGATCACCGGCGGTGCCCTGCAGGACTCCCTCTTCGTCAACGGTGTCGCCTTCAAGAAGACCTTCTCCTACGCCGGTTTCGAGCAGCAGCCCAAGTCCTTCACCAACCCCAAGATTGTCTGCCTAAACGTCGAGCTGGAGCTGAAGGCCGAGAAGGACAACGCCGAGGTCAGGGTGGAGCAGGTGTCTGAATACCAGGCCATCGTCGACGCCGAGTGGCAGATCATCTTCAACAAGATGGAGGCGCTGTACAAGACGGGCGCCAAGGTCGTGCTGAGCAAGCTGCCCATTGGTGACCTGGCAACACAGTGAGTCACTTCCCGCACACGCTATAGCACCGTGCTGATCAATCCCAGATACTTCGCCGACCGCGACATCTTCTGCGCCGGCCGCGTCGCCTCGGACGACATGGAGCGTGTCTGCAAGGCCACAGGCGCCTCGATCCAGTCGACGTGCTCGGACATCCGCGACGAGCACCTGGGCACGTGCGAGCGCTTCGAGGAGCGGCAAATCGGCGGCGAGCGCTTCAACTTCTTCGAGGGCTGCCCCGGCGCGAAGACGTGCACGCTGGTGCTCCGCGGCGGCGCCGAGCAGTTCATCGCCGAGGTCGAGCGCTCGCTGCACGACGCCATCATGATCGTCAAGCGCGCCATCAAGAACCAAAGCATCGTCGCCGGCGGCGGCGCCTGCGAGATGGAAGTCTCAGCCTACCTGCACGCCTTCGCCGACAAGAACGTGCCCCACAAGCAGCAAGGCATCATCAAAGCCTTCGCCAAGGCCCTCGAAGTCATCCCCCGCCAGCTCTGCGACAACGCCGGCTTCGACGCCACCGACATCCTCAACCGCCTGCGCGTCGAGCACCGCAAGGGCGCCGTCTGGGCCGGCGTCGACTTCGTCAACGAGGGCATCGCCGACAACCTCGACCGCTTCGTCTGGGAACCCGCCCTCGTCAAGGTCAACGCCATCCAGGCCGCCGTCGAGGCCGCCTGCCTCATCCTCTCCGTCGACGAGACTATCAAGAATCAGGAGTCTCAGCAGCCCCAGGCTCCCGCCAGGGGTCTGCCGCCGGGTGCTGCGCAGAGGGCGCTTAGGGGCCGTGGTAGGGGTATGCCGAGGCGGTAAGTAATTAAAGGGTTGGGTTGAGATGAGATGATGGAGGGAAGGATGCTTGGTTAGGAGGGGCGCGCGCGTACGCCTTGCATGTCTGATGGATGTATCAAATCACGACGGGAAGGAAGAAGTTTTTGCAAGAAAAAAAAGAAGATGTGGAGGTGTAATATAAAGAAGGTGATTCTCTGCCATTTTTCTGTGTCTTGATGGTGATGGTGTTGCGTTTTACCACCTGTGCTCGGTGTGTTTTCATTCGAAAAGGGCTTTGGGTTTTTCGAGACGGCGAGTTCTGGGTCCTGCAGGCTTGGGCTGAGAGGGGTGAGTGACTACTTACTGGGATTGGCATGCTAATGGGCCTGCAGGTTACAATTGATTTAGCCCTTTATTGCCGGGGGAGGCATCTGGGCAATGGATATGATGCGTGTGCGATCGCTCTTTCGAAGTAGTGCTGAACGACTTTTTCTCAATAGGCACTTTCACGCCAGATATCCAGTTTCCCACATCTGGAAGGTTTGGTGGGGTTTGAGCATGATATAGGGGACCTCTCCTGAAGATTGCGCCGACTTTGCCCTGTTTGCGATGTGCAGGCTTCTCTAGATCTGCAATCGTCAGGGTGGAAATCCATGCACCAACGATGATCCATGTAAGATCCCGTAAGACGGGACGGAAACTGGTCCGTCCCGCCCCAGGGAGAGGCAGATCGTAGGGATAAGCTTTGGCCGTGGCAGCAGGCAGTACATCTGCTGCACCGAGCGCGATAACCTATTTTTATGTTCCCTGCGGCTGCTGCGCTCTTGAACTCTAAATAGCCTTTTTGTTTTGATTTCGTCACTATTATTTCAAGGTGACCTCTTTCTCACATTTCAAAGTCTTACTCTTGGGAGAACACATGCCTCGGCCACCTCGTGAAAATGGCAAATGGTAAACACGCAGGCTATCGAAAGGCCGTGAATGGTCCAGAAATAGCCGGGCTCCCCGTCGGACTGGCGTGACACAAAAACGGGTGTCGGGGGAGCCGTCAGCCTCCACCACTGAGGCTTGCAGCTTGGGGCGAATCGTCAGCCCTCCTTTCAACAACATGCCAGGTAAGCTGAGATCAACGACCCCGCACTTCTTATCTTATTTATACATCTTTATTGATCTTTCTCTTGTTCTTGATCTCTCTCGGCCGCTAGTGTTCTCGATATATGACTACGACATTTCTCACGTACGAAGTGTGTGTTTTGTTTCCCGATTCGGAGCTCGCCTGCTCCTCAACAATATCGACACGAACACAAGAAGCAGTCTTGGAAACAGCATTTTCTGACAGAAGCTTTCCCAAGACGTTATCTCAACGGGCGCGCCGTGCAACCACTTTACTACATGGAGGCCTCTTTACGTGAGAGAAAACCGCCGCTCCGTGGTTAAGGTGCACTGGTGGATCTCGAAGTGGGGTGTAGCAACTAGCTTGAGTGTTTCACTGCTTAGACCGTTTCCATGGTACACCTACCAGCTATCTACTATCAACCCCCCCTCCCTTCAACATTCCCCTCCTCGATAATCGCCCGATAGAAAATACCTACTGACCATGGCGAGAGCCGCCCCACCAGATCCCTTCATTCTCGCACTACAACTATCGCTACCTTCCCGTCAAATCAGCATTCAATCGTTGGAAACAACCGCAGCCATCACCTCCAAACCCACACACCTCCAGGCGCACCCAATAGCCCATCGCACACCACCATCTCCCCACCATGCCACCATACCCCTTCTACACAACCGGTGGTGCCCCGCGTCCCCACAAACCTCCTCCAAACCCCCACACCCTCGCCACCACCGCGATCCCCAAGACCACCACCACCACCATCGAGACCATAAAATCCCACTTCGCCTCCCTCACCCAGAAGATAAAGCTCCCATGGGGCGGCGGCGCGCTCTCCAAAAAGAAACTCGCAGCGGCGGCGCAAGCAGGATCCAACACGCCGCCACAGATAGAGATGCCCGTTTTGGAGGACCTGTCGCTGGTGGTGCCGGGGGTAGAACGGCCGGAAGAGACGACGACGCCTCGGTTGGAGATGACGGCGGCGGGATGCTCTTCTGGCTCGGTCGCGGAGTCGGCGGATCGGAAGACGTCTGGTCATGGTGAGGGCGACGGCGTCGTCGCTAAGGATCTGGGAGGCACCGCTGCGAGCTCAGTCTTGCATGCGCCGCGTGCTTCAATGTCGTCGGCTGGGTGTGTGGAAGGGGCGGGGGAGGGGCTGCGGAGGAGGTTGCGGAGGAAGAGAGGGGAGTTGAAGAAGAAGGGGAAGGGGGGGAAGGGGGGCGAAGAGGGCAGTAGGAAAGGCGAAGGAAGCGAAGAAAAGAGTCAGGAGCCTAAGAAGCGCAAGAAAGACAAGAAGACCCCCAAAAAGGCGAAGAAGAAGGGCAAGAGAGAAAAAAAAAAGTCGAAACGAAGAGACGACGACGAGCCCCCAACCCCTCCTCCCGAACCCTGCCGCCCAGTGACAGACACATCAGCGTACCTCTCCAAACGGCCCAGAGTCTCCCTTCACATACGCAGAGACTCGGCTTTCAGCTACGAGGAGCATTGCCGTCTCTCCGTCATCCAGGAGGAGGAGGAGGAGGAACAGCTCCACGACTGCGACAGCAAGACGTCTAGTATGACGAGCCTCGTGCCCAGCCTCTGCGACAGCAGCAGCAGCACCATCGACACGGAGCATATCCTCGGCTTGTCCAGTACCTCCAGCATCAACCGGATGGCGAGCATGACGAGCGTGTCGAGCGGCAGCGTTAGCAGCAGCGCAACCGACTCAGGCAAGGTGGAAGTCCCAGCGAAGATGACGATCCACCTGCTTCCGCAGGAAACGTCGGCGGAGGAGGAGGAACAGGTGCGGCTGGAGAGGATTCTGCGCGTGGCGAGGCCGAGGTGGGATAGGTCGTCCCAGGAGGAGGAACTGGGGTTGCCGCATAATCCGTTTGCGGCGTTGATTGCGAAGTGGGAGTTGGGGCTTGTGGATCAGCCGATTGTTAGGCGGAGGGTGAGTGATGGGGAGATGCCGAGGCTGGCTAGCTTCGTGGAGGTTTTCGGGTAGGGCGTGGATGGGGGACTGTTGCACGCACGGAGTGCAAGGTTCATGTCAATAGAGCGTGGGACGCCTTGTCTCATGCGCCTTGTTCAGCGTGGTATTTGTGTAATTGCTTCCAAGAATTGTAGTTCTGGATTTGCTGTTAATCTTCTTTTGCATTTCGGCCGTGAGTTGTGCTGTTCCTTTTGTCGGGTAGATGTCTCCATGATCCCTCACAACATCTTCCTCCGCTCGTTCTTAAACCATCCTATTCACTCCCTGGCTCACCCTTTCTCTCCCTTATACTTCTATCATTTCCAAAGATTTCCTTTGTGTTCATCGTGCCACGATTCTCTTCGGGTATTTCATTTGTTTGCCCTCGCTTCTTCGCTCCCTTAGTCGATCACTCAACAAGTCACTTTCCTTTGTATCTCATTCCCATTTCCCATCGTTGTGTGTCTCTAGGCAGTGGAAGTCTATGCACGTTCCTTTCAAATTAGCTCCTCTGTCAATCCCAAAAGGCATAAAAGGAACACTCACCTCTTACACACCACCAAATAGCGTCTGCCTGTCTGCTAAATCCCACCTGCTCAGCCACCCAAGCTTCGCCGCTCATGCCCGCTTCATCACTCAACCGACCGGCCCTATGGCCCCAGCGTAGGCGGCACAGAGCTGGACATACGCACAGAACCCCTCGCGCGAGCCCGCACTCCGCGACCTGTACGGCCTTTTGCCTCCAAAACCGTGACCAAGCTTCATGCGCATCGCACAGTGCTCAAACGAGAATGAACTCGTCCGCCTCATCCTCCTGCCAATCGACAGCTTCGCCGAACATGGCGCCTTGGACGTAGCAGTCCCCAACCACTTGATACCTGGACGGATCATGGGTCTTCCTCAAGACGAAAGGGACTCGAGCACCGTGGAAAATTGCGATGATGTCGCCAGGCTCGGTGGAGAGAGGAGAGAAACCAAACCTCCCGGACGTGGTTTTTGTAAGTTTTTTTCGGCTCGCCCGCGCGCATGCCCACAGCAAGGTTTGTTCGATTTTGTGTCTCTTCACACTGGGCCACTTGCGCACTTCCACTGCTGAGTCGCCTGCTGCAAAGGGACGTTCATAACCGCTGTAAATTTCGTAGAATGCAAGGAGGTCTTCGAGATCGCTGATATCTTCACAAGGCCAATTGTAACAGATCTCAATGAGGATTCTTATGAAGTTGGCTCTTGACATCCACTTCTGGCTCTGGTGGTGGAGCCTTTGGTAGATGGAGTCTAAGTTGTGCATAGTACCTATGCGTTCAAGGTAAGCCCTGGGAGCGACTGTATCAATATGGTCGATAACTTTTCCAAGTACGCGCAGTTCCTGCGACGAAGCATGTGCGAGCCTCTTATGTTTCCTGCCTGTCGAAGCATCCCATTTAACTTGACAGGTAATGTCCACGTTCAACATCAATGAAGAGTCCGGGGGCGGCTCATTGAAATTGGGAACCCAAGACGGGAGTTGATCAGACCCATCCATTCGTTGCTGATAGAGGCTGCGGCAAACACCCAAGATGTCCAGAAACCCGATTTCGTCGACAATGTACCGCGTGAAGTTAAGATAAATCTGGAAGATGCTGTCACGATAGTCCGGATCAAAGCCTGGATATCCCCAGAAGCCCAGAAATGCAAAAATCCGGTCTTTCGGGTCTGTGGTTTCGGTATATTTGGCGCAACAAGCAATAGTGCGGCACAGCATCAACACATCCAAGACGTTATCGCTCTCCTGCTCTGAAACTGCTTTACGAATGCGGCATAGCTGATAGGTTCTATCGTAAGACGGCTCGGGAGATGTCGAATAAAAAGCTAGTCCTTCAACAACGAGCCGGAGCTGGTCCCAATGAAGCATGTGTCGACCGCTGAGGATGACGGGACGTTCTGACAGCGCCAATTCTTGCACGATCCAAGCACGTTTAAACCATGGCCGTTTAAAAATGTCATCGAACACGTTGAGGTCACGGAATCTCTGCATGACACTGGAATTTCCATTCGTAGAGAAGAGTGAATGAATGGTGTCCTCGACCGTCATGCCAGATCCTCCGTCCAATCCTTTTCGTTTGGCAGACAAGAATTGAGAAGCCGTGTCCGTGATCAGCTCCGTCGCGAGGCGCGTGTTCCGATCCTCAAGCCCGAGCCAGACCAGAGTGTAGGCCGCGCCCCGGTACACGTCTTTCATGAGCGTGACTTGGTGCCCTCGTTCCGTGGTGTCGTCCTGGTTGATGCAGATCTGGTCCACCCACAAAAATCCCGTCTCGCATTCGTCCACTAGGTATGGCATGGCCTCAAACACACTTTTGGTTATGCGGATGCTGGTGGAATCCGTCATCGGTAGCTTGTGGAATCGGGCAGAATGACCCCATGCGTATGACACGGCTTCGAAAAGTGGAGTTCTGTCGAGAGAAACGTGGACGAGGCTGAACGAGGGGCCACGTCTTTTCCAGCCTTTCCATCGGGGTCCGGCGCCATGGTTGATTTTCAGGAGTCTGATGTGTTGCTCGCTCTCAAGAGGGCGATACTGGTGGTAGAAGTTGAGAGCCATGACGATCTGGGGAAGCTGAGAAGTGAGTCGGGCTTCATTGGGAGGACGTGGCTTTTAAAGAATGATGCAAGGCTGAGACTTGTAGGCTTAGCTAGGCTCCCGCGGGTGGCTTATAAGCTCAGCCGACGAGATTGGTTACGCAGAACAGGAGCCTAGTGGTATGATTGGGGAGTTCACAAGCCTGCGAGGGGTAGAAAAGAAGAAGGGTGCATGTTGTGTCGGGCTGTCTGTGCGCTGATTCGACAGACGAGGGTTACACTCGAAACGACAAAAGGCTGAGATGTAAGGATCGCAGATTGGAGGCTGAGTCGGATGTGTGAAAAGGGAGGAAGGAAGGATACTGTTGCTGAAGCCTCGATGATGTCATCGGAGCTGGTCCGACGTGCCAAATACAGAAAGGACGACCTCTCGACTCAAAGCTCGCAGTCTGCAAACACCAGTGAAATCAAGAAAAAAAAAAGGCGGTAACTATTTACACATTTAGGGTTGACTGGCAGCATACATAAACTGAACTCTGTATTCAGATGTAGATAGCAGACAAATACCCTTTTCGAGAGGTCTTAAACCTTGAAAATGTCAATATCTCTCTAAAATAAACATGTGCAGGGTGAAGAAGAGTAATTATATATGTACAACAAACCGCCAAATCCCCAATTCCACATCTCCATGCTCTTTTCGCGCATCCATGACCGCATCCCTATGTGCATCACTAAATAACAAAAAGTAGTTTATGAAGGATGACACATTAAAGACTTGTGGAGGACGGTACAGAGTTTCCGGCTATCGGTGAAGACCATGGGAAGCTTTCCTGCTCAGTAGCGCCCTGTAATTGTAAAAAAAAGAGGCTCTCGCGTTAACAAATCCCGCTTCTTGGCTAAGAAGAGCGCTTACAAACACTGCGAGTACCAGTCGTTCTGGTACGTGCACGTCGTGCCTTCGACGCAGCTGCCCTCCCCGCTCCAGCCAGAGCCGCCGCACTGATACCACCGGGCGAGGGTACCAGCGGTGGAAGAAGAAGCGGATAAGCTAGAGTCGTTAGAGGATGAGGAAGAGGAGGACGAGCTATCCTCCTCCTCCTCCACCTCAACGGTAGGCGTGGTAGCGGTCGTAGCGGTAACGGTCGACGAGGCAGCAGCGGGCGCAGCAGTGCTTGCAGCAGGGGTAGAAGACTCACTGTACTTCATAGTGGAGTTGGTAGAGGAGCTGGCAGACGAGATCTTGCCGATGCCGGCGTTGGCGACGACGTTTGCGGCGACGTCGTCGGCGCTGGAGGCTTCCCAGATGGATGTGGCGCCGTTGAAGCCCTCGAGCGCGCTGGTCTCGCTGTAGGAGCCGAAGTCGCCTGAGCTGGTCAGGGTGTTGAGCTGGCAGGCGCGGCCGAGGTAGCTGGAGCAGGAGCTGGCGGAGGAGGAGTCGGGGGTGTTGAAGATGGCGCCGCCGGCGGAGGCGGATTCTTCGGTGATGGGCGTGTTGCAGTTGTTGAAGACGTTGCCCTCCAGGAGGACTTCGGCGCCGGAGCCGATGTCGAAGTTGTGGCCCTTGTTGGTCTGGAGAACGGGTCAATGCTCTGATAAAGCGCTTGTTGTTGGCCATAGTGGCGTTAGATACGAACCTCGAAAAGGTTATTCACAGCATGAAACGTGATCCCAGCGCCATCAGCGCCTCCAACCTTAGGAGAACGGCCAGACGTGTCGTGCATGTAGTTGCCAGCGAAGGTGATTTGGTCGTCAGCGCCATAGACGAGCATGGTCCAGTAGTGCTCGCCGTTGCAGGAAGCAGACCAATCGGTGTTACCATCGAACTCATTGTTCGAGATGGTCACCTTGCCGGCCTTGTCGTAGCCTGGTATTGTATCAGCTTTGGACGTGTTCAGGGGTGTTCGGGTCTTGAATGTAGACGCACCGGTGACGATCATCTGACGACCAACAAGAGAGAACTTGCAGTGGTCAATCTGACAGTCTCTGTTAGTATCTTTTTGAACTGTAGGACGAACGGAGTGGATAGAGGTCCTTTCTGGAGAAATCTTCCCAAGTAGGCTTAGTGCAAACCCAATCCGGAAGCGCACCAACCAAGGACTTCACGACGACACAATACTTACCCAGACCATGTCGGAGCCAGCGAGCGTGATAGCATCACCGCCCCAGATGTACTGAGGGTTGAGGTCGGTGATGTGGACGTTCTGGATGATGATGTTGGACACATCGTTGACCAGGCGGAGACCCTTGCCCTTCAGAACACCCTTGTCGCCAACACCAACGAGAGACTTGTTGGACTTGACATTGATGCCCTCCATAGCAGCGTTGTCGTAGGTGACTTGGACAGAGGGGTAGGAAGAGCTGCACCAGTTGGCCTCGTTGATGGCGTCCTGGCCGCCGTTGTCGGGGCAGGTGTTGCTGTCGGGACGGCAGCCGGTGGCGGTCGTGGAGCCCTCGGTTTCGAGGAAGTTGAACTCCTTGTCAATCAAGATGACGCGGGCTTCGTCGTCCTCGAGCCAAGAGATGAGCTCGGCAACGTCGGACGGCGCGGCGGGAGTGGCATCACCACCACCAGTGACGCCGGAAGCGAAACCGGTAGCGGAGCCAACAACACCGCTCTGGGCGCGGACGAGGGCGGGCAGCAGAGCTGCGACGAGGGCGGCGTAGTTCACCATTGTTGCGAGTCTGGTGGGAAGCAGAAAAGACTGTGGTTTACTGATTATAGTGCCAGACTACAATCGCGATAATAGGAAGAAAGAGTGGCCGGGGCAGCGAAAGACGGAAAATGGTTGGAAAAGAGAGAGAAAGAGGAGTGACCTGGAGGGAAAAGGTACATCTTGGCCGGAGGGGGGAAGCGTATAAGAATGTATCTACGGTTGTAGCGCCACCACATCTCCGGGGCGCCCAACTACGTCGAGCCTCGCTAAGAACAGCGGGCCTGATGCTGAGTTTGAATTGGAGGCATCAGATCTTGCATCTCAATGATCGCACATCCCTTTCTTTGCAGGCTCTGGTGGGGGAGAGACAAGGGTGGCCTGGAAGCGAAACGACGCTATGGGGTTTTGACGGGGCTTATGGCCCTACGGGAGCAAAACGCCCGGCAAGAGCAGAGCAGCGATTCATGCAGCAGTGGCTAGCGAGCGGTGGTGGTGCCAGGCGCCTGTCGTCGTTTGCTGGGAGCGGAGAAGGGCTATTGATTCGAAACATCGCGAAGTGCCAAGAGCCCCGTTGATGCGCGGGGACGGGCGATCAGCATGGCAGGAGCGTATACAAGCAACGGGAGCAGCGGGACAAGACCAGTACGAGAGACAGAGGCTGCAGGTAAATGAGAAAAGCTCCGCGGCGCAGAGCGGAGTGAAAACAGGCTGAAAGACTGGGACTTGCACCGGCCAGGACAACCGCCAGCGGACGGCTTGCCCAGCGGAGAATGCCCCAACGGTGCCTCCTGTCGCGCCAGTCGTCGTCACGCCAAGAAGTGCGCGCCGCTGTGTTTACCTTGAAGGGCGTTGTGCCGTTTCAGGACGCTTGACGTGCCGCTCGCGTAGAAACAAACGCGCAACACCGGAGGGCGGCATGGCTCCGAGCGCGTGCAGCTCCGACGCACCGACGTGAGCTGGCCGATCTGCAGCGACTTAAATAAAGCGCTCGGATGCGCGTGCCGCTCAGGAGCGCTGCAGCTGCAGCCCCCACGGCACTCCGCCCCAATTGACGGAGGAAATGGGCAGCCTCGCAGCTGGCGACGGGCTTCCTCGCGCTGCTGCCCACCGGCCAGAACTGCAGGAGGGCTTTTCGCAGCGGCAGTGCGGATGACGATCGGCAGGCGGCGTCTCGGTAGCGGGCGGGAGCGAGGAGACGGCTGGTGGCGGCGCGGGCCAGAGCGCGCTGGCGGCCACACGCGGGAGCCGAGCGCGGTCGGGAGGCTCGTCGTGGGCCTGCGGCGGCGGCGCGTGGAGGGCGCGGCTGGCGATACAGGGCGTGGGCGGAGGCTGGGCGGCTGCGGCTGCGGCTCTGGGCTGGCACGCACGCACGGCACGGCTCCGGCGGCTGCGGACAAAGACTCGGCCGATCCGCGTCCATGATGACATACGGGCCCGACGGCGCGCTGGCGGGAATTTCAGCTTCCGTCAGCCGCCGACGGCGCTGCTTATGTAGGCGCGTCGAGACCCCTTCAGCTACCATACCTACCCCAGAGCTTCTTGCGACCGCCGCTCCGTGACCGCCCCCCACCGCAGCCATGGCGAAAGACGACACCGAGCTGGCGCGCATCGACTCGTACCAGTACCCCGCCGCGCACCTCGGCCATCTGACCGCCAACCAGCAGGCCGCGCTCGACAAGTTCAAGGAGCTCTGCAAGGACGCCGGCTACTACCGCCCCGCCGGCGACCAGGGCAAGAAGATTGCGAGCCACGACGACGAGACGCTGCTGTGAGAGCTCCCGCCCGCCGCGAGCCCGGCCCTTGCGCTGACCCAGACCGCCGCAGCCGCTACCTGCGCGCCCGCAAGTTCTCGCCCCAGGAAGCCCTCAAGCAGTTCAGCGACACCGAGGACTGGCGCAAGGAGAACGGCCTCGAGCAGCTGTACGAGACCATCGACGTCAACGAGTATGAGGAGACGCGTAGACTAGTGAGACCCGCGTTCTGCCGCCTGCGCGCGTCGCGTCTAACCGCCGCCCTTCTGCGTCATAGTACCCCCAGTGGACTGGCCGTCGAGACAAGCGCGGCATCCCCATCTACCTGTTCGAGGTCGCCCATCTGAATTCCAAGAACATCGCCGCCTACGAGCACAGCCAGAAAAACGCCTCCACCGCCACCCACAAGGTCCCCACCAAGATGCTGCGCCTGTTCGCCCTCTACGAAAACCTGACGCGTTTTGTCATGCCCCTCTGCTCCGCCATTCCCGAGCGCGGCCATCCCGAGACCCCCATCTCGCAGAGCAACAACATCGTCGACATTTCGAAGGTCGGTCTGAAGCAGTTTTGGAATCTCAAGGGCCACATGCAGGATGCCAGCCAGCTGGCCACCGCCCACTACCCGGAGACGCTGGATAGAATATTCGTACGTTCAGACGCGACCAATGTGCCGGAGCCCTGTTGACAGTTGATTCTAGATTATCGGCGCGCCCTCATTTTTCCCTACCGTCTGGAGCTGGGTCAAGCGCTGGTTCGACCCGATTACAGTATCGAAGATTTTCATCCTCACCGACAAGAACATGAAGGAGACGTTGGAGCAGTACATTGACATCGAGAACATCCCCAAGAAGTATGGCGGCAAGCTTGACTTCGAATTCGGTGACATGCCTATCCTGGAGCCCGCCATCGCCCAGCGCCTCCAGTTCAAGAACGGCAACGTGCAGAAGGGTGCCAACACGATCCCCACCGGGCCCGTCAAGTGGGAGGAGGCTCTCGACGGCACGGTGCAGGCTGTCGCCGTCGGCAGCGAGGCCGGCAAGCCGCGCCGCCAGGTCGTCGCATCTCTTACCTCGCACACAAGCCTCAAGGTCATGCACGCCAGCTCGATAGCCGGCCAGACGCCCCTTGTCGAGAAGGCTGACCCCATGACCACCGCCACCACCACCACCGGCACTTACACGCAACCCGTAGAAGATCCTAGCGCTGTGATCACGGATACACCACCGAGCGATTCCCCGGCCCCCTCCGAATCGGGCAAGACTCCTACTCCCAAGGACGGTATTGCCGCTGCCGCCGCGACCATAACCGCTGCCACCACCACCGCTACCATCCCCGACCGCACCGCCGACGCAGCCACCTCCGGCGAAGCAATGACCAACGGCGCCGACACCGCCAGGTCCGGTACCTCGGAAACCCGCCTGGCCGACCAAGAAGGCACGCACGCGGAAGCTCAGCTCGCCTCGGGCACGCCGCACGACGCCGTCAACGACCACGGCCACGGCGACAAGACCGTGACCATGGAGCCCGGCACCGTCGGCCAGGCTGCCAAGGACGTCTCGCAACCCGATCCGGCTGGTGGCGACGAGGCGAAGCCGCCGGGTTACGTTGAGCAGGCTAAGGGGATTGCCAGCGCGGCGTTGGCGGCCGTGGGCATGACGAATGGCACGAAGAAGGAGGAGGAGGCCCCGAAGGAGGTGGAGGAGAAGAAAGGAGACGAGCGCGTTGAGAAGATGGAGGGACAGCAGGTCGAGGAGTACCTGAGGAAGGAGAACGGCTCGCCTGCCGCGGCATAGCGGAGCAACCCGAAAAAAAGAAAGAAACACAACGCTGCGAGCTGCGCCCAAGTGTCTCTCTTTCTCTCTGTTCCCTTCCACGCTTGATTCCCTGATTTCTTAGCATGTTGATACTCTGTCCTTGGATCCTCTCCTATGGTTGGATTCGGTAGCATCTTCCGGTTTTGTGTTTGTTTTGGCAGAGCTTCTTCCTTTCTCCTCCGTCTTTGTCCCCATTTGGTTCCACACCATTTGGCATTATTTTTCCTAATCTCAGTCGAGACCCTTGAGGATATCGGCATCCTCGTCGTCATCGTCATTTGTCGATTGATTAGAGAAGGCATCATTGGCCAAAAAGAGCAAGAATACCACGACGTTACATCAACGCAACTACCAACCATCGTAGCATTAGGTATAAGCAGTAGGGGTGGGGTAGCAGAAAGAGAGAAAAGGAGAAAAAGAAACATACAGCCCTTCAATTGGGACACCAAAGCAAAAACACGTACAGTTAACTTAATGGTACATACATTGGTACATTGTACTTGTATATGAACTTGAGAAAAAGAAAAAACATCACGGCCGCTTCTTGCTCCTGCTAAGTAATGCGTTATCCTGTTTCCCTCTGCTTCGTTCCGCTTGTTGAGGTATCCAGCGTTCTCTTCAAATCTCTCGTTCTTGGATGACGCGACTATTTAATTCATCAAGTGTATGGAGTTTCCGCTTGTTCCCAAAGAAAGCTGCCACCGTGACATTACAAGTGAAAAAAACAAAAGGAAGAAAACGCCCATCAATGCTTGCCGCCGCTCCTGCTTCTTTCTTCTCCAGCCGTAATCCTCCACACATTTCATTCACCTCCACCAACTATTTTTTCTTCCTTTCTCTCTCCAACGACTCCCTCCTCAATACCCCACCCTCCTCTGCCCCCCCTTCCCCCCCTTAACAACCTTCTGCTGCCCCCCCAACGCCCCACCCCCACTCCCCCCAACCATACTCCCATCCGGATTCTTACTAAAACTACACCACGCATCCCGAATACTAACAACCTCATATGTCCCCTCCTCCCCCGCCTTAATCCGCATGCTAAACTCACTACTCGTAAGCGTCCGCGTCTCGAGCACCCTGCTCCGCTGCCCCGCGCGCACATTCGTCGAGCGCGTATACGTGAACTCAAAGGGCGGGGAGCCGCCGAACTCGAAGAGGATCTCCGCCTCGCCGCCCTCGTGGATATCGACGCGGGTTTCCTTGCCGCGGGAGACGCGGACGGAGGGCATCTCGTGGATGGTGGCGGCGAGGTGGGTGGCTGCGCGGCAGTGGGAGGCGGAGTCGGCGACGGCGGTGATGGCGAAGGCGCCGGGCTTCTCGGCGAGCCGCCGGAACGTCGTGCCCTGGGAGAGGGCTTTGCGCTCGGCGCCGTTGAAGGTGTAGTAGACGGAGAAGGGGACGGCGCCGGAGAGGGCGTAGGAGAGGCGGTCGCCGACGCAGAAGTCGGTGCGGGTGTCGAGGGGGGCGATGGAGGGGGCGTTGTGGACGGCGATTTGGACGCGGGGTGCGTCGCGCGTTGCGGTTGAGAGGGCGGGCTTGTCGCGGCAGCCGCGGGCGTCGCGGACTTTGCGGATGGTGAGGCTGGACATGCCGAGGTGGAGGTGGCGGTGCGGGATTTTGATGTTGTGCGTTGTGGAGGGGATGTTGGGGAAGGAGAGCGTTTCGGCTTTGCTGGAGCCGGCGTGCTTGAGGTCGACTTCCAGGTGGAAGGGTGGTAGGCCTGTGAACTCGATCGGGATGACTTCCTCGCCGTCCTCTTCGCTCGTGCAGTAGCTGTACGTCTTGCCGGGGTTCTTGAACTTGGCCGACGGGCGCGGGTTGACAAGCTGCTCGACCACGAGTGGCTTGAATGTCCTCGAATTGTGGTCGTAGTTGTTGTCCGCTAGTTCGGTGAACTTGTATTGGTGAACTCCGGCTCTAGACGTGTCCATTCCAGTAGATGCAATGTTGACCGCGGCGTTGATTGTCTTGACCTGGAATCCAGAGCCGGGAGCATGATGCTCGTACTTGATGCTGTACGGCGGACTTCCAGTGAGGCTGACATCCAGGCTGTCCTGGTCGCCTTCGCAAATCTCCTGTCTGATGTATTTGTCTCCCGCGAGCGTCATCGTGGTGCTCTCTTGGATCCTGATACTGGGCCTGGGGATCAAGCTGACTTCGAATACCTTAGCCGCCGGATCCACAGAGCCAGGGCAGATTGCGTCACGGACATCGAGAAGCTCGTACAAGCCCTTGCCTTTGACGTCGAGGAAGTCGTTGGCGTTGTTGACCTTCCTCGTGTGGACGAAGTCGTCGGCATCTTCGGCATTCTTGTACTTGACATCCCAAGGCGCCTTTCCAGTAAGACGAAGAGGCAGTTGTACTTTCTTGCCTTCCAGGGTGCGGAGACTGCGTCTGCCCTCGACCTGGCCAAAGTAACCCTTGGGACGCTCGTGACGGACGCTGATCTTTGCCTCCTCTTTCAAGAACTCCTTGCAACCAACTGCGTCGGTAACGCTTGCCAAAGCCAAAGTGTACTCTCCGCCCTGATCGAGGGGTTCGGTGGTAATGGTAAAGGTCTCGGTCTCGATACCGGTGATCTCCCTCTTGACTCTCTTGCGTGCGTGTACAAGTTCGTACTCCAGTGTCCATGGACCTTCACCTTGCATCTTGACGCCGAAAGTAACCGGCTCATCAATACATGCCTCCGTCTTGGCGGGAGCGTAAACGAAGTGAGCAGAGGCTGAGGGCTTGACGTCTTGCTCGAGGACGAGGTTCTTGGCCTTGAGTGAATGGCCCTTGTACACCTGGTCGTTGACGGAGGTGAAGGAGTAGGTATAATGGCCGGCCTCAGGAGGCATGATATCCACCTGACCCCTGAGACCAGTGACATCAACATGCTCCACTCGTTCGCCCTTTTCGCCCTTCTTTCGCATTGTGTAAGTTACCATGAACGGTGGCGTGCCAATCAAGTCAAGGTTAACCCGCAGTCCTAGTGGTCTGTTGGCGCACTTGTCGAAAATTGGTGCACTTGAGATCTCCAGGTCGGGCTCCGGAGGGTTAAGGAGCAGGCATGAAGCAGGCTCTTCGACGTCACCCGCGCAAGTGTCCGTAGAGACAGACTTCAGCGTGTAGAGACCGCTCTTCTGGATCAGAATCTTCTGCCCGGTATTCTTCAGGACCTCCGTCTTGGTTCGGTTGCTTGCCGTGTGCTCCCCGTCTGACGAGAGCTCCTCCTCCGGAGTGAACATGTACTCGATAATATGCTGCGACTCTGACAACTGCTGTCTGTTTGCCGAAGTCGAGGAAAAGCGGATTGGAAGGGGCGCTTTCTGGCCCTTGGCGACCCGGAGAGGATGCTGAGTATCGCAACCCTGAAGATTAATCGTAGGCCTCTCATAGACGAAAAAGGCGCGTTGAAGTTTTTCGTCCAGCTTGGGAGTCTCGCTGTCCTCAATCTGAGTGGAATACTTGACGACATTGCCCAGAGCATCCGAAACTTCATCCACAGAGTATGCCCACAAGCCGCTCTGCGCAAGAGGATCGCTTAGCGAAACCTCAATTGAGTGTGAGCGAGCCCAAGACACATCGATGCGACCACTGCGAACCAACATGTCAGACATGTGGTGCCGAGACAGCGGCGAAATATAGTCGTCCGGCTGGAGGAATTCGCTCTTGGACTCGCGTTCCCTTCCCTCGACCATGCGGCGGTACTTGAGCTGAAGCGGAGGAGTACCGGTGACCACTATGCCAATGTCTGCAGATTCGCCCTTGCAACGAGTCTTGCTGCTTGGCTTGATGCGAGCCTCGGGACAAGACACGACCATCACGTCCGACAAGCGCGTCTGGACCTCGAGCTTCGATTCGTCGATGACCTTGTTGAGCTTGTAGAATCCCGTCTTCTTGACACCATGATGAAGTAGCAGAGGCTCCTCAGGGGAATGCGACTTCTTGGCCTTCTTCGCCTCCCTCACAAGATTCTTGACTTGTTTCTGGGATATGGAGATTGTCTCGTTCTGGCCGTTGTCGAGGTCGAAGCGGAGGAGCTCGATGAGCATAGGAGTGGTCTGGTTGATCTGGATCGGAATTCTGATCTCCTTGGCTGAACCGCCCAGACAGAAGGATTCCTTGTTCGGGTTGAGGACCGCGGAGCTACAAAAGTTAGTTTGCGGTGGGGACGAGAGCCGGAGGGAGCTGCTTACCCTTCAGGCAAAATGTGAATGACCTGTTTACCCAGGATGAGCGACTCGTTGTGCAGGACAGCCCAGGGATCGACATTGTGTTCCTCAATAGCCAGCTCGCGGTCGTAGACTAGCTTGAAGGCGCCACCCAACCAGGCTGTGATGGGTACCTATGCAGCGTAAGCCCGTTGCTCATACAGTATTTGCCCAGCGCAGACTCACCCCAATCCTGAACATGAGCATGCCGTCCATCAGCGCGTGCACGAGGAACAAAAAGACCATGACAGGCGTGGACCACTCGAGCCATGGTATCCTCAGCACGGGCAGGCCGAACAAGAAGAGCCCATCTATCATGACCCACTTCAGGAAGAGCCATAGCGAGTCTGTCTCGTCGGTGTGCAGATTTATGAAGTCGTAGGCTCGCCATGCCAGCAAGGCGCCGTAGAAGAAGACGGCATAGAGGCGCTGGGTCGGAGCGGGGATGATGTCGGTGGAGATGAGCGGCTGCGAGCCGTCGTACGCGGGGGGCTTGTTCATGATGTTGATGTCGGAGAGAGGCGCGCGCACGCGCGGCACGGAGCGGGCGGGCGTGCCATCGTCTCTGGCAGCTCTGGCAGCTGCATCAGGCGTCTGGGGAAATGCGCCGGAGCGCATGCGAGGAGTGCCGTTCATCTCATGCCGTGGCGGGAGGGTCAATCCACTGCGGCGGGCATCCACGGGCGCGCGGGGGGCGGTCCAGGACGCGTGCAGGCGGGCGTTGGCGGGCGAGCAGCGCGGTGCGTTGTTTGGTGTTGATGCGTCTGCTGCGTCGGCAAAACTGTTCGCGTCTTGCCCCGAGCTCGCCTCTGACGCGCCGTAGGGCTGACCGTCACCCGCTCCCGACAAGCTCCCGCGCCGTCACCATGTGCGAGCGCCCGCCGCCCGCATTGTCTGCGCCGCCAAGCTCTGCAGCCTGATGCTCCCCAGGATGCCGCGTGCTGCTCCTTCTTCACCGCCGCCTGCGACCGTGCAACCTTGCCCAGCTCACCTCCGCTAGCCGGGACGCGCCTTCTCCGACACCATGGCCACGCGCTCCTCCAAGAGGAGGAAGGTCAAGACCAACGGCGATGGCTTCAACAGCCTCCCGGAAGACAGAGTTTTCCCGAATGATGCCTCTGTTGCCGCCACTGTCGACGACAAACGCAAATGGCAGGGGTTTTGTGAGATTGAAAACGATCCGGTACGGTCCACCGCCAACGGCCCCGGCCTGATTTGACTCTCTCTCCCAGGCCTTTTTCAATGTCATGCTGCAGGAGTTTCGCGTGCAAGGCGTCAAAGTCCAGGAAGTGTTTGGCTTGGACGAAGCCCTGCTCGCCATGCTGCCGTAAGTAGTGGCCGCATCCACGGAACACATCAGCTGACCAAGAGGCAACAGCAAGCCTGTATACGGGCTGATCTTCCTGTTCCGCTATCTGGAGGATGACTTCATCCAGCAAGAGAGCACGTGTCCCGATCATGTCTGGTTTGCCAATCAGGTAGGCTTCTGCGAGCCAACAGCAGAATCTCGGCGTCTGATTGTTTCTAGACCACCGGCAATGCTTGTGCCACTGTCGCATTGCTGAACATCATCATGAATGCTCCTGACCTAGAGCTTGGAGAGAACCTGCAGAGCTTCAAGGAGTTCACACAAGACTTCACCCCCGCCAGCCGTGGCGAGCAGATTGTCCACTATGAGTTCATAAAGAACATCCATAATTCCTTCGCCAGGTGTGTGTCGCCATGGCCTGCATTTTTCCCACAAGAAGCTGATCACAACATACCAGGAAAATCGACATGATGAACATCGACCTCAACATGCAAAACGACGCAACAAGCAAATCCAAGTCGTCAAAATCATCCAACAAGAAGTCCAAGCCCGACGACGCTGCATTTCATTTCATCGCTTTCATGCCGATCGATGGCGAGATTTGGAAGCTTGATGGACTGGACCGACAGCCGCAGAAGCTGGAGAAAATCGGGGACGCCGACTGGCTGCAGGTTGTCGCCCCAAACCTCGAGGCCCGTATGGCGCAATACGAAGAAGGCCAGATCGAGTTTGGCCTCCTCAGTCTAGTGAGAGACCCACTCATTGACCACCGTCGGCACCTGGCCGAGAACATCAAGACCATTCAACGCTGCGAGGACCGTCTCGCCGCAATCAATCCCGAATGGAAGGCCTTTGCGGCAATCGAAGACAGCGCCGGAGATTCGATTCTCACCGGACCTTCCTCCGAGTACTCCATCACAGCCGAAGCTATATTGAATGTCAAGTTACCTTCCTCGATAGAAAAGCGAATCAACGCCGACGACGACATAACCACTTTGATAGATCTCCGACAAGACGCAGTCACCGGTCAGGCTGGCCTTCGGGCTCAAATCCGAGACGAGGAAGTTTCTGCTGCCGCCGACAGAGAAAAGGCAGAAAGTCGGCGACACGATTACGGGCCCGTGATTCAAAATTGGCTAAGGATGCTCGCAGAAAATGGCGTGTTAAAGACTTTGATGCAGGAAGTTGGCTAGACCAAACTGGCCCTGTCGCTCAAGCCCGCTGTTGGCGATCGAGGGCGATGGAGAAGGATATCAAGCATTTCAGCATGCTGGACGTGTCATCTGTGCGAAGTTGATAGACTTAACGAACATCAAGGCTCTTACATAATATTGAAATCTAGAAATTTCCCCATGGTCTTTCCGACATACAAAACACGAGGCGCTGGACGAACCGAAAATAGTTTTGTGGGTATCGAGGTGAGGAGCAAATCCAACAGATCCGCCCAAAACGTAGCTTTGTTACATACACCACACCCATGGCGCCGGAGCCGAGACCAACCAATAATACATGGACGCGAGCTGAATGCTCGTTTAGAAGCCGCGCGGAGCAAATCTGAGCCGGCGTAGAACAAGCCAGTAGTAGGCAGCACCGAACGCGGCACCTCCGATGTGACCGGAGTGGCCGACTCTGCTGTTGGGGTCGCTCATGAAGTAGGCATCGTAGGCGAAGTATGCCGAGAGCATCAGCCACGCCGGAATTCCGACAGGGATGAACATGAACTGCCACCGGGCTCTGGGCGCGATCAGAGCGACGGCCGTCGCGACACCCATGACACTGCCGCTCGCACCGAGGGCGCCGCTCCTTTGCCGAGCGGAGTCCCGATGGTGGACGAGGTGCCCAATGGAGCCGGCAAGCCCGGCGCCAAGACAGAGGGTCAGAAAGCCGGACGGGCGGATTCTCGGCAGGTAGCTGATCAGGGCGCCGCCGAAAGAGTGGAGGGCGATCATGTTGAAAAGGAAGTGCCCGAGGCCGATGTGGGAGAAGGCGGCAGTGATGGAGGTCCACCATCGCCCTTGGCGCGGGTCTTCGGGCTTGAGGACGAAGTGGGTGAACAGGTCATTGAGCAGCTGCCGCTTGTCGAGATGGACGTATTTGGCAAGCTGCCTGTACGTTTCGGGCGACAGCTGAGCCGCCAGGTCGACCGGAATGGTGTTGTCCGCGTATTTCCAGGCAGCGAAGACGGCCGTGTTCAGGCCAATGACTGCGTACAGCCAGCGCTCGGATGCTGCCTGGCCCGCCGTCTGGCCAAAGGAGCTGTAGGCGCGGCGCGGGAGGCCAGCCCGATGCAGCAGGGTCTTTGGCGGCAGCCTCGCGGCGCGGAAAAGGCCCGGTCGCAGCAGCATGGCGGATGGTGAGAATTATGGCTGATGGCACCAGGCACGGCACCGCGGGCGCTGGACAGTGTCAGCTGTGGCGGCCCCGGCAAAACTCCGGCGCAGCGTCCGTGCAGCGGCGTCGTCTCGACGATCAACTCTCTTCCTTACCTCTCCACCTCTCCCCGCTCTGCATTCCACCCCCATACATACGCGCTTGCGCTCAATCACACGCTCCTCTTCTTCTTGAGCCCGTCCTCGCGCCTGTCCCGCACTACAGCAGGCCCAAACACCCGCACCACGCGATTTGCGACACCTCCCCGCCCTCGACCACCGCGAGCCTCGCACACTCCCTCCGCCCCCCAACCCACGTCTCTGCGCTGCTCAGAGCTGCCTCTCGCCCGGACATCGATCTTCCGTCCGCCTTCCCGCGCGCGCCTGCTGCCACCCGCTCTGCGTCACTTCCCGCGCCGACGCCCTCCTCCCGACTCGCACGCCTACGGCCACGTGCTTGAAGTCGACTTCCTTTGAGCCACCACCCCGCGCGACATACGCCCACTCCAT
Organism: Neofusicoccum sp. Z2; assembly: GCA_037356115.1. NCBI lineage: Eukaryota > Fungi > Ascomycota > Dothideomycetes > Botryosphaeriales > Botryosphaeriaceae > Neofusicoccum > Neofusicoccum sp. Z2. The sequence goes on along the minus strand of JBAWJY010000035.1, from coordinate 69,420 downwards.
CCAGCTGGGCCAACCCAACCACACCTTTACTCTCCCACCCCGACAATCACCCGCCAACACCTCTCAATGGCAGCAGATATCACGAACCAGCTCGCGGCGGCGAGCTTGAACGACTCGTCAGCTGACTGGAGGAACGGCCTCAAGGCACCCCCGAAGGACACTAGAGTACAGACGGAAGATGTCACGGCAACCAAGGGTCTGGAGTTTGAGGATTTCTACATTAAGAGAGAGCTGATGATGGGCATCTTCGAGGCTGGCTTCGAAAAGCCGTCGCCCATTCAAGAAGAGACTATTCCTGTCGCCCTCACCGGCCGCGACATCCTGGCCCGCGCCAAGAACGGCACCGGCAAGACCGCTGCCTTCGTCATTCCCACCCTCGAGCGCATCAACCCCAAGAGCACCAAGACCCAGGCCCTGATCCTGGTGCCGACGAGAGAACTCGCTCTCCAGACCTCGCAAGTCTGCAAGACCCTGGGCAAGCACCTGGGCATCAATGTCATGGTCACCACCGGAGGCACGGGCCTCAAGGACGACATCATCCGCTTAAGCGAGCCGGTCCACATCATCGTGGGTACGCCGGGAAGGATATTGGATCTGGCAAGCAAGGGGGTCGCCGACCTCTCTTCCTGCCCGACGTTTGTTATGGATGAAGCCGACAAGCTTCTTTCCCCCGAGTTCACTCCTGTCATCGAGCAGCTTCTGGCTTTCCACCCCAAGGATCGCCAGGTCATGCTCTTCAGCGCGACATTCCCCATCGTGGTGAAGAGCTTCAAGGTCAGCTAAACATTCTTATTACGTTTACTGATCAATTTTAACCCGGTCTGCAGGACAAGCACATGAACCAGCCGTACGAAATCAACCTGATGGACGAACTCACTCTCCGCGGTATCACTCAATACTACGCGTTTGTTGAAGAGAAGCAGAAGGTTCACTGCTTGAATACCCTCTTCAACAAGCTTCAGATCAACCAATCCATCATCTTCTGCAACTCCACCAACCGCGTCGAACTTCTTGCCAAGAAGATCACCGAGCTCGGCTACTCTTGCTTCTACTCTCACGCCAAGATGCTCCAGCATGCTCGTAACCGTGTCTTCCATGACTTCAGGAATGGAGTCTGCCGCAACCTGGTCTGCTCGGATCTCCTCACCCGTGGTATCGATATTCAGGCTGTCAACGTTGTCATCAACTTCGACTTCCCAAAGAACGCCGAGACTTACCTTCACCGTATTGGTCGTTCCGGTCGTTTTGGCCACCTTGGTCTGGCCATCAACCTGATCAACTGGGATGACCGCTTCAATCTCTACAAGATTGAGCAGGAGCTTGGCACGGAGATCCAGCCGATCCCCCAGACCATCGAGAAGAAGCTCTATGTCTACGAGTCCCCCGAGAACATTCCCCGCCCGATCTCGAACGCTCCAGCCAACAGGGTCCATCCTCAGCAGATTCAGCAGGGACAGGCCCAGGAACAGGACCCCAACGCTAACCCCAACGCTCCTCGCGGAAACGCACCCCACGGCGGTCGCGGCGGCTATAGGGGCCAACGTGGTGGCTACCAGGGCCAACGCCGTGGTCCTGGCCAGCAAAACCGCCAACAGAACGGGTACAACGGACAGCGTGCCCCGCGGCCTCAGGCATAAATTCTGATTTCCTGTTCAGCTTCGGAGTTTAGAGGTTGAAGCGCGCGTTCAGAGTTTTTATCGCAAGTCATCGTCGGCATCTCTCCCGGTTATTCCCTACGGCTGCCTTATGCTCCATGAGCATGGGCCTTTCCTCTTTTTCCCTTTGCACATACTCACGTTTCCGCGACGACCACGATATCCGGACGGCTGATCATTGGACTTGTCGCCTGGTTTCCTTTCCATATCGGGTGTAACGGGTCCATGCCGGCGTATGAACGGGTCACGAATTTCCGGTTGTCGCATCTGTACAATATGCGCCTGGGTTTCTTTTCATCGGCTTTCATTCACTTTCTTTGCCCCTCTTTGATTTGCGTCGACGTTCGACGACGCCAGTCGTGATTTTGAGTCGACCTTCTCTTCGCTCGATATCCCGATGCTTTTTTATCCTGCCTTGCGTGCCGTTTCCCATGGGTTCCACGACAGGCGGCGTCCTTTTTCCACCAAAAAAAAGTTCCATTACCTTCTTTGATTAGACGGCTCATGGGATTGGCACATCGACGGCTCTGGGACGTTATTAATGGAGCATCAGTCACCATTAACGTCGGCTCGACTCACCGAAAGTGGCGCGGGCCTAGTCCAAGCCATACTCCTACCCGACACGTAGCAACATATTAATCTCGACCCACTCGCTTGCGCACGCGAGCTCATCCTCTTCGACGGACGAACAAAATCACCAACATCCCCTGGGCGCTACTTCCATGGCTCATGTCAAATGGTTGATCACCCTCACGCAATTGAGATGGACCCGATCAGTCTGGGCTCTCTTACTACCATAATGTGGTCTGCAATGGTTCTTATTCAAGTCAATGAGCCTGCCTTTGACCTCAAGGAAATCCGTTTTTGGAGAGACCTGGTAGAAGAAAGAAAACATTAAAAAAAAATTAGAGGGAACCGAATTGGGAAGTTCGAATAGTTTCCGGCATTGGCCTTTCAGTGGGTCTTTTGTCGTCTTAGCTACGGTTCTCAATGACAATATTTTGTTCCTCTACTTACTGTGTTTGGTTTTCCCTTCGCTCTTTTCGCCGTGATTTCCGGCTTTCCTTTGAACGCAACTTGCTAGACATCATGACTCGCTCATGTGCTGTCTCTTGCTACGAACCTATCGATTTTGGAGGCAACCATAGCCGGGACACGCGCGCTAATCAACTTGCAGGGAATAAGGATTGCCCTGTGCTTCCACCGCTCATTGACTCCGGATGTATTGCTAGCGATAGGTGTAAACCTATTATTAGCTGTCGCAACTATTCAGGCTCGGGCACTAGCGCTGATCACCAGGTGTAGGTCTCAGATCGGTGATTGACGCGGCCCGTCGGCCTCGTCAAAGCCGCTTCAAGCAACCCGAAACACGCAGCTGCATACGTGCGGCTTGTACGATAGGGCGAGCGTTGGGAGGGGATACGTACACTCCGTCCCCACACACCAGTCTAACAACATCGGCCACGTCTTTAACCCTCATTTGCCAGGATTACGAGCACGCGGCTCTTTTCCCTGTTTGACCGCTCTGAGCCTCCGATTTGGCGGAGGTTGGGGCCATTTAAAGATGGGGATGGGTGATGTCGTCTGGTCGCCCTCCACCTCGGGTTTTTGGAGAGACAGCACAGAGGGGTTGACATCATTTCGCTAGTCCGAGGAAAGGATCAGAGAAGTCTCTTGTTTATTACTGCACTGCCTACCCCCTCTCCCTCCCATCTCGCCATAGCTAAGCTCGCACACTTCTCGTCATCATGAAGGAATAGCCATGCCGCCAACCTGTCTTCTCGACAGCGAGAGAGAAGGGCTACCCCACACGCCTTGGGACTGGCCCTTTGACCTCAGCACCGAGGACGACCTGTCGGCCGATCTGGCATGGCGCATGCAGCTCGAGGACCTGCAGTCTTCGACCCCATTCTCGCCCTCAGAACAGAACAAGAAGGGGAAGAGTCGCTTGGCTGGTGGCATCGCTTTTGGCGCGGAAGATCACCAGCATGAAGACGACCTGGAGTTCGCGATCAGGCAGCAGGTCGAAGAGATCGCGGCCGCGGAAAGGGAGGAGCGTGAGGATGCGGAGTTGGCTATGTTGATGGCGTTGGAGGATGTGTGTGAGTGCTGGGGTAGTGAGGAGGAAGACTTTCAACCTTTGACAACAAAGGAAGGAGTCAACAAGAAAGAGCGAGGCTGGCGGAAGGAGGAGCGTGGTGGTGCTGCCACTCTCCCGACCGCTACTCCCACGAAGATCAATGACTGCAACCGACGAGGTGGCGCTCCGCCTCCTCCTCATCCTCCTCCTCCCCGTCCTTCCCCTCCACACCCCCAAGATGCAGCAGCTCCACGCCAAAGCAACGCAACCCCCAACCCCAAACCCCCAGGCAACCGTCCCGCCAAAACCGTACCAACAACAACCAAACCCACCACCACCTCTACCTCTCAACCAAACTCACCCCCGAAATCCGCACCCACCTGCTGCGCAGTTTGCCACGAAACACCACCTCCCACCACCACTACCACCCTCATCACCCTCCCATGCACCCATCCCTACTGCTCCACCTGCCTCAACGCTCTCTTCCGCGCCGCCACGACCGACCCGTTGCTTTTTCCGCCGCGATGCTGCGGGAAGAGTCTGGTTGAAGTTGACGAGTCGGGTGTGGGGGCGAAGGGGTACAGGCAATATCTCTCGCCCGCCACAGCTGAGGCGTTTGAGCGGAGGTGTAGGGAGTTGGAGGTTGAGGGTGAGGGAGAGGACGAGGAGGAGGAGGGGGAGTTTTTACGGGTGGCGGAGGCATGTGGGTGGGCGAGGTGCTGTGCGTGTAGGAGGTTTGTGGAGTTGGAGTTTGGGTGCAATCATATGACGTGAGTCTTCCTTATTATTCTTATCTCTGACTTTTACTGGATTTCGATATTTGTATCCTCTATGTGATCTTTTCTTTTGTGTGCTGGTGATTGATGGCTGACTGTCTTCAGGTGTCGATGCGGCGCGCAGTTCTGCTACGCGTGCGGAAAGCCGTGGAAGACGTGCGACTGCGCTCAGTGGGACGAGGAGAGGCTTCTGGAAAGGGCAGCGCACCTCGTTGCCGAAAGAGGCCGAGAAGACATGCGTTTGCGAGAAGGAGAGCAGCAGGGACAAGACGGAGAAGCGCCGTTCCTCCGAGCCCAGGAAGACGCAGCGACGCTGCTGCTACGCCAGCAACGCCGACATCCCGATGCCGCTTCCCCTTCTTCTTCTTCCTCTGCTACTGCGACTCGGCAGCCACACGCGATACGACCAGAGCAGCAGTCGCAACAACCAGATCCCATCCCAGAAGACCCGCCGCCTCCCTATCCCGGCCCCAGATCAGACGGCGTGCTTCCGAACTGGGCCGGCTCGCAGGACGGGCGTCGTAGCAATAGCAACGACTGGAACCAGCCACCTACCTGGTTCTGGCCTGCTCCTCACCATCCGCCACCTCAACTCCCTTCCCTTCCGGCTGCCCCCCCTCCTCCCCGTCCGCTAACGAAAGCCGAGTACAACCGCCTCCGCGCCAGCGTCCGCACCGTAGTCGAGATGCTGAACGCAGTGCTTGCGGAACTGGACGACGAGGGCGAGAGCTACCGTTACGACGAGGAGAGCGGAGATGGAGGGGGTCGCTGCGGACATGGGCACTGGCGGTCCGTTGAGGTGGGTGGGTTGCATCGGTGTGAGGTGTGCGCCCGGTTCTATGGCGTTGATATTTACTATCGCGGCGGTGATGGGGAGGGCGATGGGTTGGCGGAGTGTAGTGGGTGTGGGTTGAGGGCTTGTTGGTTTTGTAGGGGGAATAGGGTGTGAAGGAAGGATTAGTTGCGGTGGTGTTGGCTGGTGGTGAGGAGGCTAGCCGGGCGAGATGTGATGTTTCTATGCTGTTTCTTCTCTTCGTCACTCTGTTCAGGATCCTGATCTTGCGTTAAATTGGTATGTATGAGACGATCATACGGGGGATTGAGGTCGATTTCTTGGAATAAGCTGTTTTTGTTGATTTCGGAATTTTAGTGGAACTTTATTGGGTATATTGAGTGGTCCAGATACTCGACTTCCTCCCTTACATCTTTTTCGGAGGGATCTGCTGAAAGTCTGGTTTGCAATTGCCTATTCGATTCTCGTCTTTGTGGGAAAACTCACCATAGGCTTCGGCACAGTGTCAATACGGCCAGCCAGTTGTACGAGGCCCATGTCACTAGTACCCACCCTGTTGTTATGCTTCTGCAGGCTACGAAACTCAAATAGGAAGTTTATCGGGGAACCGATGTGAAGCGGTACCGCGGCCTCGATTTCCTGAACCTGCGGGACCCTGGTCTTCATTACTGACTATTTACACTGAGCAAAAACTAAAAGTTCAGCCTCTTCGAAAGAAAGCCTTATGGTATACTGCTTTAGCAGAGGGCAGGAACACATCAATCGGCAGGTACAGCTACAAAGCATTTGGATCATCTGGGAGTTAGAGATGTAACTCTATTTGTTCTAAAGTCTGTAATACAAGGTACGCCAAGAGACTATAAAAGAAAGGCTGCAGGGTCTCATACGCAGGGGTCGAGCTATTCGTCCGTATACGAGATATTAGTTGAAATACGCTCCTGGTGTGTATATGATAGCTCCAACTCTGGAGGCAAAACGTGACAACAATATACGAAACAACATGGTCAGTATTCACACCTCGTCAGAAATTTTCCTGGAATGACATAATTTTGAAGGCCTGGTTGGTATGAAGTAAAATCAGGAGCTATCGGGGGACCGGCCGTTCGGGCCGTCCGGCTGGTGGTGTCGGGGTAACTGACACCGAAGATGGCTGTGGTTGCTGAAGCTGTAGGTTTAAATTGTCCCGATGATAGTCATGTTAGAAGACTGCTCTCTAAGGTGAGACAGGTTATATGCTAAAATGATCTTGGATTTCTCCTACCTGGGCTCTTCACTTGCGGGCTGTCGACTTCAAGTAGTAGACATTAAAGTCTTCACACATCAAACAAGTATCGAGCGAGGACGTCAAAGACGTTTCAGACTCAAGCCCATACTTCCAACTTGCGAGACGGGTCAGTTTGAATTGATGATAGTTGTCTCGTAATCGTGTCCGGCAGCAGTCTTTCCAAAACTTTGAGGTACATGAAATCACGTGAAAGGCGCATGTACGCTTCACCCTTACCGCTTTCGCGCACCGACAACAACTTCATTCTTCTTGGTCGAAGTCCCTAGCCCTTTTTGAACTTCGGTTCTAGGATGTTTCCTACATACTTTCCGCCTCCAGACCTAATCTATGGAAAAGTGGCCAGGGGTAGCAGTAAACCCACTCACTACTGATCACCTACCCTACTCCGCGCAAGCTCAAGCCGTTTTTCTTGTAGCCAGTCCAATTTGCAGAATGTGTAGATATAGTTCTTCTCCATCTTCAAGTCAATCTTCCCCAGAACCCAGCTGTTGTCCCCAGAAGCCGGCATGGCCTACACCCGCCTACAACTCTCTAACAAAAAAGACAGAGAAGGCAACACACCGTCCACCTCCTTCCACTCTACTCCCACTACGCGCGCTCCAGCCAATCATCCCCCCACCCCCGTCACAAACCCCCGCCCCGTCCGTAATAGCGGTATTTTAAAATTCCCCAATCAGGGTACCGGCAGCGCTACTCCCCTCGCAATCCCGCGGAGAAACCGCAACCAAATCTCACCGACCCCCCGGTCGCCGCACGAAATCTTTTTTCGACCTCATCGCGTCAACTGAATGACACCTCCCCACTACGATAGCTGCGATATCGTCGAAATTTCGATAATAAAGCGGGTCTGGCGGGTGGTTCGACAGCGGATAGATAGATGAGGGGCCGGGGAGGGCATTGGGGCATTGTTGGTGTCAGGGTTTTGACAGACAGAGGGGATTTAGGCGCACCGCACCGCAGCGCGGAGCTTGGGACAGGGGGGTGTGGGTGTGGGTGTGAGTGGGTGAGAGGCTTATCTCTGAAAGCGGAATGTTTGGGGAACAAGTGATGAGCAGGCAAGGAACGAGATCTGTTACCTTGCAGCAGCTCCGGGCACCTATACACCGTCTGTCAAACCCCAGTCAACTAGAAGAATCGAGCATATGTCTTCACACTTTGCATGTGGAATAACGCTTCAGCATTATATGAGACCTCATGTTCTTTTCATCTCATCTCGCATTACGAGAACAAGGCAGTATATATGGATATCTTACGAACAGCGCCCCAAAACACCCAACAAATTTTGAACAAACCAGTCCCATGCCCCGTGTCATCATAGCATCTCCTTCATAACCTCGAAATCTTTTTTTCCAAACAAGAGAGAAGAACAAAAAAGAAAAACCTACGTTCCAACACGTTGCAACCCTAATTAATGCCCACCAACCTGCCCCTTCGGAATCGGCCGTATCCACGCAACCGCCAAATTCAGCGCAATGGACATGATCCCGATAATCCAAAAGCACTTCGCATAATCCGTCCCGTGGTACCTGAAAACGATCGCGAACACAATGCCGCCCAGGTTGCCCGCCGCGCCCGTGACGCCCGACACGACGCCGTTCGCAAACGGATGCACGTGCGGCACGAGCGCGAAGTTCAGCCCGTTCCCGCCCTCCAGGAAGAACGCCATGCCCGCGACGAGGCCGAACATGGTTTTCTCGCGGTGCGGGTCGAGCGCGCCGATGACGATGAGGAAGACGCCGGTGAGGACGCCGTAGATGTGTAGGAGGGCCTTCTTGGCCCACACGCCGCCGCCGCCGCTGCCGGGGTTTACGGCGTGATACGCCCAGTCGGCGACGAGGCCGCCGAGGGGCCGGAAGGCGCCGTTGAGGAGGCCGAAGAGGGCGGCCCAGTTGCCGCGGGCCTGCAGGGAGAGGGCGGGGAAGTTGCGCGCGTAGTAGGAGCCCAGGATGCTGTTGATGGCGAGCTCGCCGCCGAAGCTGCAGAAGTAGCTGGTGGCGCAGGTGAGGGTGGCGAGGCTGAAGGTGACGCGCATGGCTTCGGCGAAGGTGGGCTTTTGGATGACTTCGCCCTTGGCGGCTTCGAGCATTTGCTCTTCGCTGATGTGGGCTTCGTGGTCGGCGAAGTGGGGGTGGTCGGCGGGGAGGGCGGTGCCTTCTTTTTTGACGCTGGAGATGGAGACGGGGGGTGATTGCGTGCCGCTTTGGCTCTTGGGTTTGCTGGTCAGGGTGCCGGGAACGTCGACGACGCCGCTGGTGATGCTGTGGGAACGCAGGTTTGCTTCGGCGATGGACTGGCGTTCGGACCACTTGCCCGTGGGGCAGTCAGGAGTGAGCAGTAGCATGAGGATGGCAGTGACGGTGATGAGCACGCCGGGAACGACGAAGCTGACGCGCCAGGCGACATGCTTGCGAAGGCCGTCGGAGACGAGAGACTCGTAAATGGCGGGCATGACGAAGTACGTGATGCCACCGCCCATGTTACCCAGGCCACCGGTCAGAGAGTTGGCGGTGCCGACGATGTTCTTGTCGAAAAACCCCGTGGTCCATACCTGGCAGGGTACGAAGCTACCACCCAGAATGCCGATGAAGAAGCGGAGAACCATTAAGCCTGCGGCATTTTGTACGGCTCCGGCAAGGAAGGTGGGGATGGCACCAAGGATTAGACATCCTGCGAAAGTCCAGCGGGGGCCAAAACGGTCACAGGCAGGGCCAGCGACCAAGCGGACAAGCAGTCTGCGAGAACGATTAGCTGAGATCTCGATGTTGTGCGAGGGTGACGCACGTGGCCGTCAGCGCGAGGATGTTGGAGTTGGCAATCTCGGCTTGCGAGAGGTCTAGATCTTTCTTGATAATGTCCGACAGCAGAGGCGGGAAGGCGTACCTATGATCCCCCCAGATTGTCAGCCACTCATGTCTCAGCGAGGCACCACCCCAGAGATAAGCGGATTGCAAGGGTGCTTCCCCGTTCATGCACACTGGCATCATCGCTCACGGGAGGGGAAAGGACTCACCACGACCAGAAGGCGATCATGAAACCAAACCACGAGAAGAAGAACACACGGCCATAGAGGTTGATGGGGTTGAGAGCGGGAATGGACCGTGCTTTGCGGTTGATGGGGTTGACTTCCGGCTCCCGGAAGAGCAGGGTGACGTCGAGCATGGCGAGCAGCACTTCTGGGCACAGCTGGCGAAAAGCTGCCGGGCGCGTTCTCGAGCGGAATGTGGCCAGTGAGGGAGGAAGCGAAGACCCTGGCCTGCGGTCGTGCAAATAGGATGTGCTGACTGCTTTAATATACGGGATGGCAATGCGTCGACGGGATGTCCTGGACAGCTTTTTCCGGAGTCATCGCGCGCAGCATGTCCGCGGATAATGGCGCCCTGGCTGCGGATCACAGATTGTGGGCCCTGGAGAAAAGGACTTGGGGGTTGGGGCGGCAATTCTGGCAGTGCTGAGTGGCCACACGGGCTGGGCTTAAGGTTTGCTGATAAGGACAGCTGGGACGAGCCTCTCGGTCCGCACCAGGGCGCACATCCTGGCGCCCGGCCGACGCCTTCCCCGGCGATAGCGTGAGATGAGAGCCTTATCGCCACAGAACATTCGTCGACAGTGTCAGTGTCGTGTTTCCGCTTATCAGTTGGGCCGATTGCGAGAGAGAATAAAAAACGTGTTGGTGCCCCTTCTCCGCGGCGTCCACGTTGCTGCTCTTGACTGACCCCCAAACCGACGACTTGGACGCTTGATGAGCTGTCTAAGCGCAGGTCTCTCGCGGCTGTATGCTGGGCATTGTCTTGGCCGCCTCAGGCCGGCGATGTCGTCGCCGATACGTCCTCTATCGCTGTCCGTCGTCTGGCGCGTCAGCCGTGAACGCTACTCAAGACGCCTTCTCGAGCGCTTCTCGATGCCGGAGGAATGCAGCTGGTTGAGGCTCAAGTCGCGGCGCGAAGGACCTGCCAGGCACAGGCACGTGTGGTGGTGGGCAGCGGCCGTGGGAGCGGCGGAAGCCTTATCTCTGCCGCCTCGCGCCCAATCAGCGCTCGTCTCACTGAGCCCGAAGAATCCCCAACAGGCAGCACGTCCTCCTGTTATCTCCTGCACGTGATTGGTCTCTTGCGCCGCTAAGCTGATTCAGTGAGCTACTTACTATCCGTGTGGCTGGCTGCTAGGCCTGAGTAGGCTCTATGGTTTTGGGGTAAGATGTAGGTGAGTTCCTGAAGAGCGTTTTGGCCATTGCGTGCATGAAATCGGTCCGCAGAGTAGGTTCGACAGCAGGCCGTTGCCGAGCTGCTCGAGGTCGGAGAGATAGGGCGCCTGTCCTACCTGTATAGAGGTCTCCGTGTCTAGGAAGAAGGGTGAAGGTTGCTGTGGGAGAGAAAGATCAATGCATCGACCTGGACAGGAAGACAAGAACGAATGGCCAGGGATGTTTGAAAGCCACGCCAAGTGTCAAGTACCTGACTAACCAGAGAAACATGTCTATTACAGAGGCAGCACGGCTTGGCCAAGCTCGTGGGTACCGAACACGCTTCCCTGAGTGCCACGACGTCAGCCTTCCCTGACCACGCGTTCTCAGCTTGCCTAGCCACCCACGCGGACCCTCAATCGAAGCGCCCGATATCACGAATCAAATACCGAGATAGAACCCGAAAGTCAAAGCGGCGGCCCAGGCGGTACGTCCGGCAGGGGAAATACAGAGCAGAAAAAATTTGTAAAGAACTCCTAACCCCGCGGACTTCCATCGTCCGCGTCACGGAGAAACGCCAATCCGAACCCCAGGAGCCCAGCACCCAACGCCAATCTTTCAGTCTGTGACTTGGTCGTGGAAAATCGTGATCATGAGTCTTTGGTGCGTTGCGAAGCGATCAGGTAGAAGCGCGGAGAAGCTGAGCAGCTTGAAGAGAAAAGCGTCTAATGCTGCGCCGGCGCAGCGGCCGCGGAAGAGCTGGATTCTGCCTGGTTGGCCTTTTCTCTCGCCTCGACTTCCCACGCCTCGGGTTTACGTCCCCAAACCACGTATCTGCGTGGCAAAGCGCCGCGGAGTTAGCAATTCTGATGCGTCAAGTGCATCGACTGGGCCGCTGCTCCAAGAAATATGGGCCGCGGCCGTGCTCTTGGGTAAATGTGGGGGGAAATGAAGAAGCGGTTTGTTGGCATGTGGCAGGTCGCGGCACTTACACTCTGTGATATGCATGCACGCTCCGATCTGAAATGGCTTTGCGTACTTGCACCAGGTAGACTTCGATCTCGTCTTTTGTCCACCCAAGTCCGCGGTGGAACCACGCCAGGCTGAATGCCTGGATGCCTTCGAGCAGGCTGCTTTCGCTGAAGCGGCCCAGCATCTTCAGCTGCGGATCTTTGGGCCACGGGTTAACGGGTAATTTGAAGACCTCCTCGTGCACGTCTACGAAGCCTTGCTCCTCGTACCAGCGCTTAAGCTTATTCGCAATGCGCAGTGGCCGGCCTAGGTTCATGGCCGCCGCATCTTGGGTCCGCGTCCACTCCGAGAACGGGTAGTCTCGACTCATGGTCCCGTCGTCGCAGTAGAGCGTCGTGTAGAACTCCTGCGACTCCATCCACCCGCCCGGCTTGAGGTACTTGTACGATTTCTTCACGACCTCACGAAAATCTTCGAAGCACCCCAGTAATACACGAGTGTGGATGTAGTCGTAGGAATCCGGCTTGATTAGCCAATCGTCTTCCTGCGCGTCGTCAATGACGAACTGGACGTTCTCCGGCACCCCTTCAGAGAGTGGTTAGTACTTGCAGCTCGTTGTGGGTTTGTTCTCCTCACATTCTGGCTGTATTGGAGACAAGTCCGTCCCGGTAACCTGTAACCTGGTAAGCTAAACTTCCCTAGGGAAAGATCCAAATCTTCGTACTAGACAGTCCGGATATTCGCTTCCTGTGCAAAGTCAGCCAACTGTCGCGACCGGAGCCTGTTGCTGCCGAATGCATACCCATCTCGATGGCCCATTTCCCCGTACCCGTTCCAATGTCCAGTATCTTTCTGGGGTCCTGCAATGGCGCAAAATGATTGCGCATGCCAAAGAGAACCTTGAGGATTTCATATTGGAGGTCTAAGCGCTCGGACTCTGGCTGCGAGGGGTGAGCAAAAAAGGGTCGCGGCGGGCGCGGAGGGACGGGAAGCGCAGGCGTACCTCATCGTTCGGGTACAGGTAGGCTGGCGGAAGGGTCAGCAGGTGGTTGCAGGCGAGGGCGCAGCGACGCGACTTACAGCCGGCGGCATAGCGGTGGTAGGTGCGGCCGTTCTCCTTGATGTAGTCGAATATGCTCTCGCGGACCGACTTGGTGCTGCTGCTCTGGGTCAATCGGGCCTGTTTCCCCACGGGCGGGCGCGAGGGCGCGGCTGGCGTACCAGGAATCGCTCTGGGCGTCGTCGGACTGTTCTGACTGCGGAGAGCGAGCGGGTTAGCAGGCGTATCCCAGGAGCTCGGGGGCGGCGTGCTACGGAAGGGCGGTGATGGAGCGGGAGCGGGCGGGGAGGGGCTTGGGGCGCGACGAACATCAGCCTCGATGATGGAGTGCGGGCTGTTGCCCTCGACGGACGACGTGGAATCCGGGTGGGCTGGCGGCACAGCAAGCGGGCGCTGCTCGTGGGACATTTTCCTCTCGACTGGTGACTCCGGAGTACCGCTGGGCTGGGAAGAGATTCCGGAGAAATGGTTCACCACACAGCCAGCGCTTGAGCCGAGGGCGCAAGAGGAGAAGGGGAGCCCGACAGTCTGGAAGCGAGCGCCGGAGAAACCGCCCGGCGCTAGCACGCCAGGCCAGAAGGCTGAACCGCCAGCTGTCCAGCGCGCGCCGCCCAGCTCGTGTTTCACTGGCCGCGCCCTGCTGCCGCCCGACGCGCTGCGCCCGCTGCTACATGCCGTCGCGCCACCCGCGCGTGCCCGCGAGAGCGTGCTGCAGCCCGTCGCGCCCGCGCAGCCTCACCGACCCCAGGCGGCGGCACCTGGTCCGAGGCATCCTGCCACACATCACCCGCAAGCGTCGAAATCACCGACGCTCCCATCTCGCCTGGGGGCGCCGTCCTGCCGGGATGCGTTAGAGGTCTGTTTGATGTTCAGCCCGTCGCCATTCACCGCAAGTCCGTCGTCATTGCGCTTAGTCAGAGGCAGGTTCATTATGCCATTTGTCTTTAATCAGCTGCATGAGCCAAGCCAAGCAGTCGCCGGCCGCAACGACTTCGCATCATCCGTCAATCATCATCCTCATTCCGCCGCGTGCTCGCCGGCTAGGCCGAGCCGCTCTGCACGCCGCCCTTGTGTCCAGCCTCCTTCGCGGCCTCGCTGCCCTTGACAAAGGTGCCGTCCGGGTTCCGGCCCGGCGGGTGGGATTCGTCCGTCTGCTCCTGGGTCAGCGTTTGGCGTTGCGTTGGCGCGCGGGAGCCCCGCGACTTACGGCTCCACTCGCGCTCAGGCCCCCCTTGTGCCCGGCTTCCTTCGCCGCCTCACTACCCTTGACAAAGGTGCCGTCTGGGTTGCGGCCTGGCGGGTGAGCCTCCTCGGACTTCACACGGGAAGCGTCAGCCAGTTACACGGATCGGACAGATGAAACGAGAGCTTTGCATACGACGTCCTGGCCGTGGCTAGCGTGGCCGCCCTTCGCGGCGATCTCGCGGACCTAGATAGGTTAGTGACGCCGCAAAGACAGGCGAGCACTGTGCAGGCTAGACGCTCACTTCCTCAGTGGGACGGTTAGCGAAGTTGCCCGGGTTCGTGCTGGCGCTCATTGTGATTGGTGCGTATCGGCTTAGTTTTCGCGGTAGGTGTGCAGGGCCGGTCTTTGAAGTTGAGGACGAGCTCGAGCAGCAGTGAGGAAGCAGAGTGCGTTGAAAACCACCCGCTCAACGCAGCACACGGGATCTTTTATAGAGCCCATGACCTGCGTTCTCCCCCGCAAACCCGCGTTGGAGCCTGTTTGCTGGGGCACGAGGGCGGCTGTGACGCAATGTCAGGTGCGACGCGGAAGAGACGCGGGAACGCGTCGCCCAACGGGCGCGCGCCTCCACGCGAATCCTGGGCCGATCCATTGCCTCATCGGAAGAACGCGCAGCTGCCGCCTAGCTCTCGAAACCACTCCCTCCCGCGACGCCCCAACTGTCCACTCCACCCACATCATTTTCTCACGCACGCTTTCCGTCATGTCGCTCAAGCGCAAGGCTGCAGACGCCGCCGTGTCGGACGCGAAGAAGCCCAAGGCCAATGGCAGCATCACCGCTTTCTTTGGCCCGCCCAAGCCCGCGCCGTCCACCGCGTCGGCCACCACCGCAGCCAAGCCGTCCGGCTTTAAGTTCGACAAAGACGCGTGGGTCGCGAAGCTCACCGACGAGCAGAAGGAGCTGCTGAAGCTCGAGATCGACACGCTGCACGAGAGCTGGCTCTCTCACCTGAAAGACGAAATCACCACACCCGAGTTCCTTAACCTCAAGCGCTTCCTCAAGAAGGAGAAGGAGGCCGGCAAGAAGATCTTCCCGCCAATGGAGGATGTCTACTCTTGGTGAGTGCATAAAACGCGCTGGAGCCCACTCTGCTGCCTGCCTCAATGCATGCGCGGCATTCCGCGTTCCTTCGCGTCCCTTCACGTCGCGTCTCACCGCTGCAACATGCCGCGTCGCCTCACTCCTAGCGACCGATCCATGGCTCTCAACCTCTGCATATGCATCGCTGACTCCTCGCCCGCGCAGGTCGCGTCACACGCCACTCAATACCGTCAAGGCCGTCATCCTCGGCCAGGATCCCTACCACAACCACAACCAAGCGCACGGCCTGTGCTTCTCCGTCCGCCCTCCCACACCCGCCCCGCCCTCGCTCAAAAATATCTACATCGCATTGAAGAAGGATTACCCCGATTTCGAGGCGCCGCCGAAGAATGGCGGCTTGCTGACGCCTTGGGCCGACCGTGGCGTGCTGCTGCTCAACACGTGTCTGACCGTGCGTGCACACGATGCAAACAGCCACAGCCAGAAGGGCTGGGAGCGCTTCACGCAGAAGGTCATCGACACTGTGAATCGTTTCCGCACGAATGGCGTCGTCTTCCTGGCGTGGGGTAACCCGGCTCAGCAGCGCATCAAGAGCGTCAACGCGCAGAGGCATCTCGTGCTGAAGAGCGTTCACCCAAGCCCTCTCAGCGCATCTAGAGGATTCGTAAGTCTCCCTTCCTCGTCTCGTTTTTTGCCACTACTTCTGTGTCCGATGATGAGGGACGAACGTCCACGTAACAGTTACTTATGAGTCTGGCGGACTGGCCTTCTGTATCCGCTTGCATGGCTATTCTCCTGCGTTTATCCAGTGGAGTAACCGGAGTGGCCATGTGGGTGGCTCTGCAGTGTTGGCTGGGACGTCAGCGTTGATTTACAAAGAGAGCTCTGAGATACCGCATTTTCGTTTCACCTAACACACAAAACCTCTAATCGCGTTTGAGAATGCGAGACTGACTGTTTCAATCAATAGTTCGACTGCGGCCACTTCAAGAAGGCCAACGAATGGCTCGAACAGCGCTACGGCAAGGAGAACGGACCCATCGACTGGAATCTCAACGTGGCGCCTGAGAAGGCTGGTGTCTGAGCTGGCAAGCTCTGGCACGCGCTTCTTTCATGCCTTCGAGCAGACTACCACTTTATGACGACGGACGGGTGTGATATTTTCTTCTTTTCTTCTTGGGATAATGCTCTGTACAGGCGTTCGAAAAGGAATGGATGGATATCTCGGAATGAAACGAAAACCGCAAAAGCATTGTTTAAAAAAAGAGGTCGCGATTTGATAGTCGCGCGGTAGATGCTTTTCTATATCCCCTATACCGGGTTTCTTACGGGACTACAATGAAGACATCCGCAGAGCGGACAGATTTCTTGGATGATTTCTTGATCTCTCTCGTGGTAATTGCTATGGCTGTTGATGTGCTTCCTTTGATGTGAGGCGTAGATATATTCTACAATACTTAGCCACGGTTGAAGTACTGTGACGAACAGGCGGTTCGGGTATGTACTGAGCGCTGTTAAATCCGCTTACGGGTGATAGAAGGCGACCAAGCAAGTCACGTCCAAGGAAACATTCATCCTGTTGAAAATGCTGCTGCCGTATTTCTTTATTCTTTACGAATACCTGAGCCGTGATCCTTGTCTTCCCTGACCCCTTCCTCACTCTAAAAGAGGCAAAAGCGCGTTACTCATACAGAGGTGCAATGCAACTGCGAATCGAGAGAACTTCAAGCTGAGCGAGGCTCTCTCTCTCTCTATCCGATTTCCAGCATCCCCGCTTATCTCATCTTATCTCGTTCGGCTCGCTCACCTACCATCCCACCTGCTAGCCCATCATCCATCCATCAAACTCACCACCCAACCCCCTCCCTTTTACATACCTCCTGACAACTCAATCCTCAAACATAACATTCATCCCCGTAACCCTCACATTCAGCCTCTCCCTCCACCTCTCCTCCGCCCCCTCCCTCCTCCCCTCCCTCCTCACCAACTCCCTCTGCGCCTCCCCCAACCGCTCCAACTCCCTTTCCATGCACCCCCTCCACTCCTCCTCCTCCCCACCAACAAGCGCCTCGAAATCACGCGCCGTCGCCTCCTCCAACTGCGCCTCCAGCGCCTTCGCCGCCCGCACCGTCAGACGCTCCACCTCCGCCCGCAGCGCCGCTTCTTGCTCGTCGAGCCGGGCCTTCTTTGCCGCGGCTGCGGCGCGAGCATCGGCGTCTGGGTCTGCGGGCGCTGCGCCTCCTCCTTCGCGCTTGCGCTTCTCGCGGAGTAGGGCTTCGCGCTTGCGCTTGGCGGCGAGGTAGCGGACGTCGTGGGCGAGGGGGGTGGCAGTGGCGGCGGCGGCGGTGCCGTCGGGGTTGCGGGCGGTGGGGGGGAGGGCGTCGAGAGGGGGTGCGGTGAAGAAGAGGACGCGGCCTTGTTCGTCTTGTTGGAATTGGGCGCGGATGCGGGGAGGGATGGTGGCGTTGGTGTGGTCGTCGAGGCGGTAGACTTCGATGGTTTGGGGGGGTTTGTAGGTTTGCGCGGCGGGGGCGCCGTAGGGGGTTGTGGCGTAGGGGGTTGCGCCGGGTGGGGCGTAGGGGTTTGCGGCGTGGTGTTGTTGGTGTTGCTGAGAGCGGAGTTGTTGGGCGTAGAGGGTGGAGGGCATGGGTTGGCCGGTTGTGTAGCTGGAGGGGATTGGTGCGGGGACGCTGTGCGGGGCGGCGTAGCCGCTGGTGTGAGGTGTGAGGGTTGGTGGGAAGCTGTTGGGGTGAGCACCGCCGAGCGATTGCATTGGCGGTGCGGGTGAGGCAGAGTGTTGGTGATAGGATGGCGGTTGCGGTGTGTATGCAGGCTGCGTGTGGTGAGGTTGCGGTGTTGGCGCAGAGCCAGGCGTTTGCGACGCGTGTCCGCCCATGGGGTAGTCGGGTCTTTGACCGTTGGCGTGACCGTTTGGTGCGTGAGCCGACATGTTGGAATCTTGGCGCGGCGCTGGCGGGGGTTGCGGTGGAGGAGAGGGAGTGGGCTCTGGAGGTGGTGATTCCTTCGGATCCCGGGGCCGCTTATGAACGGCACCGATCTTGGGCGGAGCGTTTGCTGCTCCCCATTCCGGCTCCGGGAGGTCATCGGTTTCCTTCGCATCGTCTTTCAACAGATAGGCGATCGGACTTGGCACCTTCTTGATCTTCCGTGGCGCATCGAAAAGGTCCATCTCATAGTCCTTGTCGCGGACCTCATCAGGCAGACAGCTTGCCCAGGTCTTGATTTTGTTCAGCTTGTGCTTCTCCTCATTGTATCGCGCTTCGCAAACATAGATTTCCTTGTCTGCGGGGAAGTTCCTTGGCCTGCCCTTGTTGTAGCGCGTGAAGAACATGACGAAACACCTGTCAATGACCTCGTCGATGGGATGATCGCGATACTGACCGGTCTTGACGACCTCGTTCTCGTAGAAGTGGCGATCGAAGCGATGCACCGTTTGCTCTGGCCTGTAATACCAGCACGCGTTGACCCACTTGTTGCCTTCAGAGTCCTGCCACGTACGGTAAATTTGTGCGACAATGGGCTTGGTGAGGTCGTTCGCGTTCTGGATGTGTACCCAGTCGCCCACCTTCCACAGCTCGCCGTTGTGCAGAATGCCCTCTGGCATGGGTAAACGGCCATCCTCCATTACATAGTCCGAATCGGGCTTCTTCTTCTCCTCTTCAGCAGCCTTGCGGGCCTCCTTTTGCAAGAAGCATGCGTCCTTGTAGATCTGACTCTCGTCCTGGTTATACTGCTTGGCGTTTTCGAACATGGTCTCGACATCCTTCATAAACTGATCGATGGACTGATACTTCTTCCTCTTGAGCTTCTTCTTGAGAATATCCATGGCCATGGGATTCTTGATCTCGTTATAGTACTCGGGCATGACAGACTTGTCGGGGACGCGCTCGAAGTGGCTGACCATCAGCTGGTTCTGGTTGTTTCGGGGCTTCCGGATCGCTTTCATGATAGCCTTGATACGAGCTTCCATCGGGGTATCCACCCGCGGAGGCCGGCCCCGCTTCTTGCGCGACTCTGCGTCGTTCGTCGCCTTGTCTTTGGGCTCCTCTTTGACGCCTTCGCGCTTTGTGATAGCCGCAGTTGACCTAGGCCCCCGTTTGCGTTTCGGCTTTTCATCCTCGTCGTCATCCTCCTCTTCATCATCCTCGTCCTCCTCCTCGTCTTCCTCCTCCTCGGGCTCCTCCGGCGCCGGGTCCTCGTATGTCGGAATCTCGCCCAGGTAGGGTATCTTGGCCTCCTCCTCGGTAATGACCTTCTCGCCGATCAAGCGCTTGAGCTCCGCGTCAAAGAACTCCTTGATGACAAGCGCATCTTGATATGCCTGGGAGTCTTGACGGTTGTAGACCTGGGCGTTGTAGGTGATCAGGGAAAAGTCGCGCACGTAACCCTCGAAGTCCTTGTACTCCTTGGAGTTGACTTTCTGCTTGATGATGCTCAGAGCCATTGGCTCCTTGATGACCTCGTAGTAGTCGGGCAGCTGGCGCTTGTTGATCTTGCGCTGGAACAGCTTGGACGGATCGTAGCCGCTGCGCGGTGTTAGCGACGTGGCGCACAGGGGCCCGGCAGGCAGGCGGCGATGCAGGGGCGCAGCGCGACTTACTCGTCGAGCCTGTGGTTGTAGACATTGTTGAGCACAGTCTGCATGGCCTTCCATTTCTCCTCTGGAACGTCGCTCTCAGCGTCTGGCACGGTCTCGGTGGTCGGGATTGGGGTGGCGCTGCCAGCGTCTGCGGAGGCCATGGTGGAGAATGCGCGCCGGGGGCGGCGGGGCGGGCGACGGGCGGGCGGGCGTGGGCGTGTAGCGATGCGATGCGACGGCTGCGCTCCGCGGTGTTCGGCGGTGCTGGTGCTGGAGGCGCGCTGGACGCCAGGACGCGACGGCCAGCCGCCCTTGGCCCCGGGCGCGGAATCTGCGCGGCTCGCTTGCGGCCCCCGGGGTTCTGCCGGGCCTTGGCGCGCCGTCGAACATTTTTCCATAGTCGCGATCACTGCGCACACCAGCCGGCGACAAGCTGCGAGCACGACCATTGCCCATCACACTGCCCCGGCTCGGGCCCTTCGCTTCCTCCCTCGCATCCGCTTCGCGACGCCGCCGCCATGTCTATCGACTACTTGTTGCACGAGTCCCCTGTGGGCTATGCCGTCAGTGCCCACCGCTGCCCGCCGCGAAGCTTTCTACTCACACCGCGCAGGTCTTCAAGGTGCAGCTGCAGGCTGACACCATCGGCAACCGCCTGAAGGAGGTCCAGGAGAAGGCCCAGGACCTCGCCACCTTCGGCAAGATGGTCGCCGTCCAGGGCTTCGCGCCCTTCCAGGGCGCCGCCCAGGCCCTCGAGAACCAGAACGATATTTCCGAGGGCATCTGCTCCGACTACCTCAAGTCTGTCCTCGAGATGCACATCCCCAACCCGGGCAAGAAGAACAAGGTCACCCTGGGTGTCCAGGAGAAGAACCTGGCCGGCAGCGTCAAGGCGAATTTCCCCTACATCGAGTGCGAGACGGCCGAAGTCAGCGAGGTTGTCGCTGACCTGCTGCGCGGCCTCCGCCTGCACGCGCCCAAGCTTCTGAAGCAGCTGCAGGACGGCGACGTCGACAGGGCCCAGCTCGGTCTCGGCCACGCCTACTCCCGCGCCAAGGTCAAGTTCAGCGTCCAGAAGAACGACAACCACATTATCCAGGCCATCGCCACCTTGGACCAGCTCGACAAGGCCGTCAACACTTTCTGCATGCGTGTGAGGGAATGGTACGGCTGGCACTTCCCCGAGCTCGTCAAGATTGTTTCCGACAATCACAAATACGTCAAGCTGGCAATCTTCATTGGCGACAAGACCTCCCTGACCGATGAGAAGCTGCACGACTTGGCCGCCATCGTTGATGATGACGAGGGCGTTGCGACGGAAATCATCAACGCCGCGAGGGTCAGCATGGGTAGGGACATCTCCGAGACCGACATGGAAAACGTCATGATGTTCGCCAACCGTGCCTTGAGCCTTTCCCAGTACCGCAAGACTCTGAGCGGATACCTGGTCAACAAGATGGGTGTCGTCGCGCCTAACTTGGCTGCTCTCATTGGCGAGACTGTTGCCGCTCGCCTCATTTCCAAGGCCGGCAGCTTGACCAACCTGTCCAAGTACGCCGCTTCCACCGTCCAGATTCTCGGTGCAGAGAAGGCCCTCTTCAGAGCTCTCAAGACTAAGGGCAACACGCCCAAGTACGGTCTCATCTACCACTCGTCCTTTATCGGCAAGGCTGGTGCCAAGAACAAGGGCCGCATCTCTCGCTTCCTGGCCAACAAGTGCACGATTGCATCGAGGATCGACAACTTCTCTGAGAACCCCACCACCAAGTTCGGTGAGGCGCTGCGCGCGCAGGTTGAGGAGCGCCTAGAGTTCTACAGGACCGGTGTTGCGCCGACCAAGAACGAGGTTGCTATGGTGAGTACAACCGAGAAAATCATATCCGGCCTGCAAACTGACGGAAACAGAAAAACGCCATGGACAGGGTCCTCGCCGATATCGATGTTGATGCTGGCGAGGCCAGCGACGAGGAGAAGCCCGCCAAGAAGGACAAGAAGGAGAAGAAGAAGGACAAGAAGTCCAAGTCCAAGGATGCCGAGGGCGATGTCTCGATGGCCGACGTCGATGGCACCACCGAGAAGAAGGAGAAGAAGGACAAGAAGAAGCGCAAGAGTGAAGGCGCTGTCGATGACGAGGCCGACAAGAAGAAGAGGAAGCACGCGGATGGCGAGAAGGCCGAGAAGAAGGACAAGAAGAAGAAGAGGAAGTCGGAGTAAGACGGTCCATTTCTTCGCTACGATTTAAGCACGCGGTGCATATGGAGCGATGATTCCGGAGACAGCGTGGATTTTCTGGTGGAAAATACTGCATTGTACCGATACGGCGGCGGGCGTATCTGGCGTTTTGCGAAATACCGGGCTTTTCTTCTTCACCATATTTGGGAGGGATCGGTTTCTTTATAGCGGCGACTTCGAAAAGGGCGCCTAGCACGAAAAAATGGCATTGTTGGTAATTTCACGTCAGGATCAATGCCGAAGCAACTTGTATTCTGGATTTCGATCGGAGCAGTGTCTTTGATCGGAACTGACGGCAATATCAATGATCATCAAAGGCCATGGACGAACCACCGAAGCCCATAATGTGAACCGAAGTCGCCCGAGATGCGGCATTTTCCTCCAGCTGCAAGGGTCGACCGAATCAGCTCCATCTACATTCAGCTACGGCTGCTCTGGGTGACGACCAATTGGCCGGAAAGTAAGACCGAGACGCTGCGGAACGAAAGAGACGGTTGGTGATTGGGTTCTTGCAGCTACAGCGGTGTCTTCGTCTCAGGCTTCCGAAATCGCTTTGATATCATGTCGAAAAGGACTCAAGGCGATGACTGTTTGCCTGCGGCAAAATCTTCCGTGGCCCTATTACAAGGCGCTGCTTCGTCTTGAGCAATCGCATGAAGTCATGTGTGGGTAACGAATCCGATAGTCCTGGTTTTCTTCCCTGTCATACGCACGCTTGAGCGCTTTTTGAGTGGAGCACTACTGAGACGAAAGCCAATCTCCCAACATGTTCGCAACTTAGCGCGAAGCAGTGCCAACTGCCCCTCCTCTAGCGTCATCACGTGTGCGGGGCACTCAACAGCATATAATCGTCTCGCGGACGCATCGTTCGTCCCTCCAACACTGCAATCGCTTCTTGTCGAACGCAAAGACGGTTTACCAAAGTACCAACGTCTCCCTGGCTATTCAATCATAGCTCGCTAACACCTACAGGCCCGAAACACTTCAAGTAAATATCCCACGATGGGAGCAACAAACCCTCTTCGATGGAGCTATCCGTCCGTGGTCAAGTAGTCGTCATCAACAAAACTATGAGGTTTGTATTGATGCATGAACCGGTGCTCGAGCTCTTCGATGTCTTCGCCTCAATATCCGCAAAGCTCTGATGGAGTGCGGATTTGATGGCGAAGCATCAGGAGTTCTTGCTGAGATTATACGGTTGAACTTGATCAGGATAATACCTGCGTCGAAGAATCATGCTCCTCTCTCCCGCTGTGTCGTCAGCATTCTGACCTCCACAGATAACCAATCGACACCACTACCATCGTCACCAAAATGTCTCCCCCGATCGCCACATCTCCTACCCTCCAGCGTGTCGCGCCCGTCGTCACCAAGGAGCTCCCCGTCAAGACGGGTAGCTTCGAGGTCAAGGGTGACATGTCTAAAACGGTCGACGAGATGACCGGCCAGTGGGAGAACTTCCAGTTCGCTCCCATTCGCGAGAGCCAGGTCTCTCGCGCCATGACACGCCGCTACTTCAAGGACTTGGACACCTACGCCGAATCGGACATTGTCATCGTCGGCGCTGGTTCGTGTGGTCTGAGTACCGCATACATGCTCGCGAAGGCGCGTCCGGACTTGAAGATTGCCATCATTGAGGCTGGTGTTGCCCCAGGTCCGTACTGCATTGAGCCTATACGTCTGAAACGGAGCAGCACTAACAAATACCAACAGGAGGCGGTGCCTGGCTCGGCGGCCAACTCTTCTCCGCCATGGTGATGCGTCGCCCTGCTGACGCCTTCCTGCGCGAGATCGGCGTCCCGTACGAGGAGGAAGGCGACAACTACGTCGTCGTCAAGCACGCCGCGCTCTTCACGTCGACCGTGCTGTCCAAGGTCCTGCAGTTCCCGAACGTCAAGCTGTTCAACGCGACGACCGTCGAGGACCTGATCACTCGCCCGACCGCCGACGGCGGTGTCCGCATCGCCGGTGTCGTCACCAACTGGACGCTCGTCAGCATGCACCACGACGACCAGAGCTGCATGGACCCTAACACCATCAACGCGCCCATCATCATCTCGACGACTGGCCACGATGGCCCCTTTGGCGCTTTCTCGGTCAAGCGACTCGTCAGCATGCAGCAGCTTGAGAAGCTGGGTGGCATGCGGGGTCTGGATATGAACAATGCCGAGGATGCTATCGTCAAGCGTACTCGTGAGATTGTGCCTGGCCTCATCGTCGGAGGTATGGAGCTGTCGGAGGTCGATGGCGCTAACCGTATGGGCCCGACTTTTGGCGCCATGGCTCTTAGCGGTGTCAAGGCTGCTGAGGAGGCACTGAAGATCTTTGATGAGAGGAAGGCTGAGAATGACAAGTACTGATGCCGAAGATCCACTTCTTTGACATCAGAACTGCTTGACTTTGGATGAAATTGTATTTCGAGTCATAGTCTTACGTACGCTCGTTATGCGGCGCGATGAATCAACTTGAATGTCCACTACTTCTGCAAACCTTTTTGTCAACTGTGCCGTGCTTTGTGCTTGCCATCATGCTACTCTCTTCTCGATCCGCGTCCAGTGTTTCTTTCTTGCAAAGGTACCTTATGATGCTGTGTTGAGAACCCGTAATTCTTTCATCGACCAGTCAAGTGCTTCCATTGAGGACTTTGCTTGACATTCTCAGCTCTCCGAGAAGCTAAATGCATCGTACCCCCACAGACTTTTAATCGTCCATTTGACTTCATCCTCCCAGTCAATTTCCTTCCCTGATTCCTCCATGACCATATGGACCCGCACCAAATGATCCCAGCATATTCTCAAATACTCCTTGAGACGATCCAGTTTCGCAGGATGCAGCGGGTCAACCCTCTCTTTCAAGAATTCCCGCGATTCGTAGGAATAAGACCCCCCGAAAAACTCTCGATGCGGAATGGTCCAGGTATCGCCATCTTGATACCGCGTACACGCCGACACCATGCTGCCGAACCCATAGCCATCACGATAGTCACGCTGGGCACCCCTCCCTTTCCTCCCGCCCCCACCCCCACCCTCCCCTCCCTCCTCCCCCCCTTCAACCACAACCCACATCTCTGGCCAACAATACGTCACATTCAGAAACACATACGCCCCCAACGCCGCCCTCATCACATTCCCAGCCCCAGGATCCGGCCCCGGAAAATTCCACAACCCCACCAACGGACTCGCCCGCTCCTCCACCTCCTCCTCCCCCTCCCCCCAGCCGCCCGTCACCACCGTCCTGAGCGTCGCCAGTTTGAGCAGCGGCACCACCTCGTTGGTCGCGAACAGCGCCATCACGACCTCAGCGCGGTCATCCGCGTAGGTGGCCGCGGAACTCCAGCCAGAGGCGCGGATGTAGGAGGGGGAGAGGATGTCGAGGTTGCCGTAGGGCATGGGCTGGGAGGGGGAGAGGTGGGCTGTGAGGGATGCGTGGGTGGTGGGGGGGAGGATGAGGGGGTCGTTGGGGTTGTCGTCGTCGTCGTCGTCGAGTGGGTTGGATGGGTACTTGCGGCGTTCGGTGGCGGAGAAGTCGGCGAGGGTGCGGAGGAAGCTGCGGACGAAGTGGTGGCGCTTCTTTTCGGCTGCGGGGTCGCGGATGGGGGTGAGGATGGTGATGCGGTCGGGGGTGCCGCGGGGGCCGGTTTTGGTGGGCTCGAGGCTGGTGGCGAGGGCGTTCCAGGGGATGTTGTGGGCTTGGTGGGCCATTTTTTTTGGGCTTTGTTTTAGTAGTGGATGAGGAAAGGTCGAAAAGGGAAGAGTGGATGGATGAAAAGAGGGAAGGGATAATGGAGACGAGATAATCAACAGAAATCACAAAAACATGAGAGAGTTCACAATCAATGGACTTCCTAGCGGGACTCTGCCACCGTTTAGATTTATAGCAAGAACGGTGGTAATAGAAAGCCGGGGTCCATGGCTATTAAGATGATAAATGGCTGTAGCGGTGAGTCATCTTGGAAGCGGGGGTGTCAGTGCATACGATGTCGCTTGCACACAATGAGATGGCGAAAAGTGGTGGCAGCGGTCAGTCCATCGCATTGAAGCGATGTTCTGTACGAACAGTCACTGAAGCGCTGGCAGAGCTTCGTGTTAGTCATGGAGTGGAAGTGTAGTCGATGAAAACGACCAACGTGATCCTGGACACCGCGCCTCTCACAGCATGACGTCACAAACGCGCTGTATGGACCTGCTAACTGCTTACGGTACGTCATCTCTACTCGACATTCTTTGAAGCTTTCCAAAAGTATTCCGTGATTCAGCGAGAGGCCCTGGCGACTCTCTACTCCGATCCTACAGCGTGCAACCGATAAGAGTGACAGCTTCTGGCCTCTCCATTCAAGGCGGCACAGTCCGCATGAGGCCTCGCCATTTCGTGCGGCATTGATCCCAGCATTTCTGACAAGCGACTGGTTGCTCTTTGGCGCAATGAAGATGGACATGTTCATCTTGTTGATGTGTATGGTTTATCCATGCCGCCTTGCTTCCCCTATTTGCTTTCCAATCCTCAATATCCCTACTGTCCTGTTCTCTACTACCCTCAGTCCCTCTGATTAGCGCCTTGCGAGCGTTGTTATTGCCACAAGCGCAGTATTCTGCTTCCATTTACAGCAAGTTCTCGGACTTCGGGCATAGCTAGGCAGCGAAGCTTGAGCGGGCCTCGGGATCTGAAATGTCCGTGAAACCCCGGGAACCTTCCTCCTGTTCACCGCCAATCGTATACTAAATGGCAGATGCACTATCTAAGTTTGTTTAAGCCAGGCTGCCTCTGCTATCACCGGAATCCTGCGGTATTGTACGGCAAGTGGCGGAAACATGGCGCAATATAAAATAAGACATGCATGTTATTTGCATTCTCCAAACGCACTGCGCAAACCCGAAGACCAGAGTGTGATATTCTTGCAGTAGCACTTGCCTCAGTTCTGCATTCTAGCGGCCACCGTGGATTCCTATTCGGCTTGAAGCACTACTGCCCACGTTGTTCCTGGTTGTGCTGGCAATTTATACTTCTACTGGAGCGAACTCGGCCGAGTCTAGCCTTGAATATTTAAAGCCGCTCGTGCTCTCTAAGTAATTGCGGTCAAACCAAGTCGCAACACTTGATTCCACACTCCCACTATCCTTCTCCCATCTTCCACTATCATGTCCCTCACAGCCAAAGCAGAGCAGATTCTGGCTAAGGCCAAACAGCTCGACGAGCACGTTGCTGCTGAGAACACCTCATGGCAGGAGCTGCAGGCGAATGTTGGCTCTAATAAACTGAGCCGGAAAGCTTTTGACTGCCGCAATCGTCTCATTGATGACACCTTTGAATTAAAGCGGCTTACGTTTGGACCTTTCGAGTCGCTGCTCGACATGATGGTTTCTGTAAACGCTTAAGTTTAGACCCCGTGATGATTCCGGAAGCTCATTTTATACAGATAAATGACCATATCAGTCTGCGCGCCATGGTCCACTACGACATCCCGAATCATGTTCCGGACGAGGGCATCGCATTTCGAGAACTCGCTCCGATGGTCAACCTCGAAGAGACCACTCTGAGCCGCTTTGTGCGGCACGCAATGACAAATGGTATCTTCTACGAACCCAGAGCCGACTTCGTACACCACAACGAAATGTCAAGGCTACTGAGAACCCCCGACGGCCGAGACATAACGTTTTTCTTAACGGAGGAGATGCTTCCTCCAATCTTAAGGGTCATTGATGCCCTTGAGAAATGGCCAAATTCTCAGGAGCCCACGCATACCGGCTTCAACCTGGCGAACCAAACTCCTGATCCGGCTTTCGATTACCTTTACAAAAACCCAGAGCGCATGAGGCGTGCTGCGAACAGCTTTCGTGTACTTGGCTCCAGCCCAATGTGGGGCCGTCACCAATTGGAGGAGCGCAAGCTTTGGCAAGACCTGGATGTTCCTGGCAACGTAGTCGTCGACGTGGGAGGCGGTCGAGGGCAGATCAGCCAAGCTCTTGCACGAGCAACAAAGAGTCTCTCCTTCATCGTCGAAGACCTGGAAGGCCCGGCCAAGCTTGGAGAAGAGCACATGCCCGTTGAGTTCCGTGAGCGCATTACATTCAAAACTCATGACTTCTTCAAGGAGCAGCCGGTCAAGTATGCAGACGTGTACTTCTTCAGCTCGGTACTTCACGACTGGCCGGACAAGTACTGCGTCGGCATCATCCAAAAGCAAATACCTGCTTTGAAAGATGGTGCAAGAGTTATCTTACTCGAGATGTTGATGCCTGAAACAGGCACCGCTACATATCAACAGAGGCTGTCAAGGCAAGTGCTCCAACGGACCAAGTATTAAGCGTGGGAGGCTAACAGAACTTGCCTTACAGGATGCTCGACCTGATCATGCTTTCTATGGGGAACGCCCGCGAGCGTACCAAAGATGACTGGCGGAAGCTCTTTGCTCAGGCCGATGGGAGATTCCAAGTCGATTTTGAAGAGTTCCAATCAAGCCCATATGGCCTTGTCGTGGCTACTTGGAAAGCGCAAGGATAAAGAAACTCGAGCCAAGCTTCTGGAGAAAGGGGGCTATTCGTTCTTGGAAGTGATTGCGGCGCCTGGTTAGGATAGCGTAGGATTTTCGTGGATATGAGGCGCTTTTTGGCTTTTACAGCCTCTAGGCAGATTCAACTCTGCCCTCTTCGGCACTACCTCTGAGTTACACATAACTCCCACCTGCCTCATGTCCTATCTTTCGTGATCGTTGTCAATTTTCAGACCGTGCCTCTGCCACCGCAAACCTCCTTCCCCACCGGTTGTTCTAACTCAACACAGCCTTCTTTGAGCACGTCCTCTTTGCGCAGCAGCAGTACAGTGGATTTCTTAGTCCCGAAAATCATGATGCCATCCGTAGCGTCATCAACATGATCAGCGTCACAGCCTCCAACACCGGGGCTGCCATAAGCTCTATATGTCCATACCACCTCATCGCCAGCGGCCGGGCCTGTCTTACTGTTCTTGTGACCCTCACCTCCGCGGCCGTGTCCACGGTGATTGATGCGGCATCGGCCGCTTGCCTGTCTGGGGCTGGCGCAGGCGAGCGGCGAGTCGAGGCAGACATGACCGACTGGATGTGACAAGAATACGTCTTAGTAGACGTCGACTTCGGTCCAATGGACCAAACGACGAAGAGGCGACGGAAATGTAAGCCTGGAAAAGCAAATAGAGAACGTGCAAAGAGACGCAAGACAAAAGAGGAGGGTAAGAGTACCTAATATGACCTCCCTACTGTGCATTACTAACGATAAGCTCACGCAGCTCGAAAACTAGTAGAGCAAGACTCCCACGGAGAGTTAGATAAAGCCTTAGCACAGCAGCCCCAAGGGGAAAACGATGAGATCGGAAGCGCGACCGACAACGTTGCGGTTGGCGTTGAGGGTGGCGTTGCGGGTGACGTTGAGGGTGACGCTGAGACTATACAGGGAGGACGGGGAAGGGGAGGTTCGAGACTGATGTGGGGGGTGGTGGACAAGGCTTGATGTTTTTTTGTGGCTTTTCTGTAGATATGGGGTGGCTGAGAGGTTGTGTATACGCAATTGATGAATCGAAGTACAGTGTATGTTGCTGAGAGTGCATAAGGACTTGAAGAATCCGTCCGGATGTGTTATGTGCAAACGTCAGCAGGCTTTCGCGTCTATATCAGTTCTTCAAATACCCACGGAGGTGCGTGTCTGTCAAAGTCTGCAAGCCATACGAACACGATTGAAGAACGAGGTGTTCCCCAAAAGTGACGATGTAACTTTCAAGCTCCTATGAGTAAGCCCCGCCACATTCTTCTTTGGCCATTAGGAGATGAAACACTTAATTAAGCAGCTTGAATGATAAGATCACTATGATGTTAATATCAAGAAGTGCAACCCCAAAGGGGAAGATCTTCTTTTCTTTGCGTTCAGAAATAAGTAGTAAAGATATGAAAAGATGTAGTAATAAGGTATGATTTATTTATTAACAGTCTTATTACCAATAGAGTGTAGACTGGGTTCGAGATGTATGTCTATCCTCAGATATGTACAGACTCATTTCTCATTGGCCACCGATAGCTTCCTCCATGAAGTGTTTTGTCCATCATGTCATCATTTAAGCAACGGCCTGAGTAACCTCGACTGTGGCAGAGCCCGTGCAGAGACGGCCAGTGGCGCCACCGCACTTGCTGGAAAGCGGCGCACTCCCGCTGATCGTGACATTGGTGTTCTCAATCAGGACAGTGTTCTTGAGCGTGACAGCTACAATCACAGATGGTTAGCAAAGACTGAGGCCTCCTTTCCTCCAGCACAAACCGAAAACTTACTCGTTCCGTCATACTCGGCGCTGAAGGACAGGGGATCGGAAACGGTGGTCTCGCCCTCGCCAGGCATGTTGGTCCAGGTCTGGCTCACGACGGTGCCGTCAAGCGAGTACGTGGCCGCGAACTTCTCCGTCTTCCAGCCGTTGGCGGCCGAGTCCCAGGTATAGTTGAGAGCCCAGCTGCCGTACTGACTGTCGGCGGCAACGGCCGGGGCGGGAGCGGCGGCGACAGTGGCGGCGACGGCCGCAAGGGAACCGAAAGCAAGAGTGAAGCGCATTGTCGTTGATTAAGGTTGTTGATTATAGTTGCGAATTAGAGATCCAAGAGAAACAGCGAGCGCGTTTGATGATTGGCTTGAAGCGAGAGACCGGTGGTGGACAAGAACGCAGACAGAGCAGCGATGAAGAGGATTATTTAAGCTCCTGGAGAGCGCACACGTGGATGTGGAGAGAGTGGCATCATTTGCTATTTTTATCAGGGCCTATGTCCAAGCGCCGTTCCAGTAGCCGCATGTACGAGCGGCGGCGATGTATAGTGCTGGGATTCGAGTGGTGTGGTGTTCTCGGCACGCAGTCTCCGTCAAAGCCGCTCCCTGCAAGGGGCTCGTAAAACATAGGGGCTCCCGGCCTCGTTCATGCGCGGAGACGGCGACATACACCAGAGCGGAAACAATAGAAACGCCAAGCTGCGGAGTAGAGCCGCAGTGGGCCTAAAGGCGCCCGGAATATTCACGGCGGCAAGGAGACAATGGCTGGCCTATAGCAGCCCTTGCGTACTCGTATTCTCGGCGTTTTTCCTGTGTCCGAAGATGTTCGATGTTTAAAACACACTGGATGCATGAGATCCAGACAGTCCGTCCTGGCAGTCTGTCGCCCACTATGCACAAGACACCATGACTACCTACTCTTGAAGTAGCCATAGGTTTCAAGGTGCTGATGCGCTTGCGGCGTTGAAGCATTCATCTGGACGAGAATATCGTAAGACGTATACTTGATACATCCAGCTGAATGCTTCAACTCAGTACGCACAAATACTTATTTGAATGCCTTGCACCAAACGTTACTTGCATCACATTGCACACGACTGATTTTGCAAGAGACACACTTGCCATTCACTGTTCCGACACTCCTGATGCAACTTTATAAGGGACTGCTACGTGGCGGTTAGTATGTATCGATGATCCATAGTCCGTGGCTTCGACTGTTATCTACGATAGCGAATTCAATTCTTCATGGTCTCTTAATTTACATATATCTCGTGGGGATTATGTTTCGTACAACTGAGCCCCTGCGCAAAGCCCCACCTGACTTGCGCAAGAGAGGTAGCTACAGTGGATTCTGTGAGTTTTCTCTAAGCCATGAAACTAGATAAGATCTGGCAATGATCGAGGCCAATTCTGTTCTGGGATTCGTGGTCCCCAAGGTATTGGCATGGAACTCTTGCATTGCAGAGAACCCGGTCGGTGCTGAGTATATCCTCATGGACAAGCTTCCTGGCGTCAGTCTTGAGTCTGTCTAATATAACCTCGACTGGAGCAAGATAGGTGAGCTTGTTGCGCAACTCGCCAGCTACCAAAATAACTTAGTGTCAACGGGTTTCCACCGCATCGGCGCCCTCTACTACCCTGGTGACTTGGACATCACTCATACAGGACGACCTGGGAAGGTGCGTCCAGCATCACATTAAAAGCTAGTAATACAGATCGTCCGGGACGATCTAAGGTAGAAAATTCTTCATCTTGGCTTCTTCATTGTCCCCCAGCAACCAAATCGGCCAGGCTCTTGCTTTACACCGACACACATGGGAGAAAGGTTCAAGATGAACATTTCGTGGTTGGTCCAATGATTGATCTTAATTGGAGTCGACTAGCCCGACACAAATTGAACTGCTACGGAAAGCCTTGTAAGTTTTATCTCACCATCATCATACGAGCCCAGCTAGTCTCATATCAACGAACAAGGAATTCCACCTTGAAGTTTTTCAAAGCTGTCGTGTACCAAGAGTGGAAGGCCTTAGTGGCAGCACGATGGCTACCACATTCTTTTGAGATACTTCGTGGTCCGGAGCCTACGAACCGACGGCCAAGAACAAGCACCGCGTCAGCAGTGTGTACCTCCCTGAGAAATCAACTATTGCGCAATTGCGCCTTTGAGACAGCTGAATTGATTGCGACAGCATCTTCGTGGACCCAAAAATCTTCTCCAAAATCACCGAACTGATTGGATGGGACTGCGCCCAGATAGTCCCGCTCTTCAAGCTGAATATCTGGCCCACTCATTCGGACTGGATTCCTGATATAGATCCTCTCGATCCAAATGATGTGGAAGTCACTTTCAAAAAGGGAAGCGCAGTCAGCTCTCTTGAAAACCTCAAGTCTTCCGCTGCGTCAAAACAACCCCTACTTCTCCATGAAACTCCCGATGCTGATAATTCCCGAGTTGAGGAAGAAGCAAGCATGGCTTAAAACATTACCAGCTTGCGGAAAAAGCGGAAGACAGGCATCATCCATGCCCAGAAGAAGCCATCCATCTTTCCGCTCAAGTTCACCCAAGGGCGCCTTAGGATCATCAACGAAGATCCGGTGAGACGGCAATAGGGCTGTGATCTAATGGGAATGCTACGTGATAGAGTGGACAGACTCAGGCCTTGATTGGGCGCATCCACCACAAGCGTTTCAAGAGAGCAGAAAAAAGAGAAAAGGACTAGCAAAGATGAAGAGAGAGTTCATGTGCAAGGGGATGATATACGAGCAACATCGGCCATTTGATATGTGAATCCTGAGGGTCGGTCTGGAACGGAAGAAGCGAAGCATAGTAAAAAACCAGCCATCGGCACTTATATACAGGGGAAGATTTTCTCGAAATTCGAACTAGCAACGCCTATTGTTAAAATCTTGATAAGCACTTGCATCTATAGAAGGTCTGCTAACCTTTGCAAGAGATATTCTGCCCAGCAAGAGTTTCAGGATTGAAGCTGTTGAGCGAGAGAAAATGCGGTGTTTGGGCGGTTGGAGAGACCAGGAACGCAGGATTACGCGGTAAAAGGGTAGCGACAAAGACCAAGATAGCAAGCCGAGTCCGAGTTGGCCACGGCTCAGCCGGACTCGGGGATCAGATGATCGGGGATGCAACGTCGCAGCGCAGAAACAGCATTCCAATTCTGGAGATTTATGACGTTGAGGCGCGCCGAGCAAGCCGCAGTGGCGTGGACACGGTGATTCGGGTATTTCCTTCTCCCTTTACTCCTCCTGCCCTCCGATCGTTCCTCCTAACACTCCCGCTCATCAGCCTCCACCCGAGTCGGCCATTCCCCCGAGCCCGATGGAAGCACAAAGCTCAAGGCCGGAGAATCGACCGACACACGCTTCGGATCCAGCTTCCCGCAGACGTCGGAGGCCACCACTGGCCTGTGAAAGTTGCCGCGCCCGCAAAATCAAGTGTGACCGAAACGCTCCATGCACCAAGTGTGTCCGTGGGAAAAGAGCGGACTCATGCACATACGTGTTGCATCAGGAGAACACGGTCAACGTGATTAGACAGTTGGAGCCAAACCATGCAAATCAACGTCTGACTCCGCAGTCGGGTAACGGAAGCATCGAAATTACTGCCTGTCCGTCCCCACCAGGCTGCGATCAAAGTAGCGGAGCAGACTCTGTGGCCCGACCTACTCTCTTCAAGGAGGGGACTCTAAAGCAAGCGCAATGCATTACTGAGCCTCAGTATACGTCCCCAGCCACCACGGATTCGGGTCTGCCAAGAAGGGCTTTTTGCATCAAAGGGAAGCTTTTTGGAGCGTCTCACTGGACCAATACTGCTGAGCATGTGAGTCAGCCATCTTACCTAACGATGCTTATCTAATGGATTCAGATGCCCAAGCTTTTTCCCGTCGATACGGTTGATCCCGTTCAGCATCCGGAAGTGGTGGAGCTTCTGGCCAAATGCAAAGAGCGTGCCCGAAAGGTCAAGGGAAAGCCTCGTACTTACGAAGCAACTCTGTCCGAGCTGCAGGGATATGTTCCTCCTCGACACGTTGCGGACCAGCTTACCGAGTGCTACCTTCAAACATTCGAGACCGTCTTTCGCATCCACCATGTTCCCTCGTTCAGGCGGGAATACGGTCAATATTGGTCATGCCCTAAAGAAGCAGACGATGCCACCGTAGTCAAATTATTGCTGGTTTTAGCCCTTGGCACCTGCTTTGACGAAGACCAAGGCACCGAATCGTGGCACTCGGTCTCGGTGCAATGGATCATCGCTGCTCATGCGTGGGCCAACTCACCCTTCACGAAGCACCGCATCACCCTTACTGGGGTCCAGATACAATGTCTCCTTCTTCTTGCGCGACAAACACACTCAGTTGGCGGCGATTTGGTCTGGGTCTCCGCAGGATCGCTTCTCCGGTCAGCAATGCAGCTTGGACTGAATCGAGACCCCTCCCATGTCCAGAACCTCTCTCCTGTAGAGACAGAAGTTAGGAGGCGGGTGTGGGCGACTATATTGGAGCATCTTGTTCAATCAAGCGTCGACTTAGGTCAACCGCCGCTCATCTCCGTTGACGACTTTGACTGCCAGCCTCCGTCGAGCTTTGACGACTTTCAGCAACATGATGATGAGCGTGATCTCTCTGGTGCTACTGGTGACCCCTCGGGTGCGCAGAGGTCTGCCCAGAATATTCTCATGGATTCTTTGCCCGTCCGGCTGCAAATATCCAGGTTTATCAATCATTTCCGCTCGGACTTCGCGTACAACACAGCGCTCGATCTCAGCGCTCAGTTGACCAAGACTCTTCGTCTCCATTCCACTTCTTTCACTCCATCTTCAGACAGTGAGCTCTTTCAGTTCAAGATGGTCGAATTGTTGACACACCGCTTCGTCATCGCCCTTCACCAGGCGTTCGCCCTGCAAGCGAATGTCGCTCCCATGTACTACTTCTCTCGAAAGATGTGCTTGGATGCTTCTCTACAGCTCATGAATTACAATCATCCGGATCCTGGATCACGGTATTATATCAAGCTCATGTCTCTGGGGAACGGCCTCTTCCACACTGTCCTTCTTCAAGCCGCCATCTATGTCGCCCTCGAGATTATGTGGCAGCACGACGATTCAACCAGTTATTTGCCACTCACTACCAATTCCACCCAGCTCCTCCAGCGAGAGCAAGAGCGAGCTGTCAGACTTTATACGGCCCTTTTGCGGGACAGATTGAGAAAAGGCCAAGGCAACTTCAAGGCCTATATCTTAATGGCTCATGTAGTTGCGAAGCTCGACTCTATGGGTGAGGTCCGATTTCAAGACAGCGAAACCGCGACCGTACTAGAGAGGATCCTCCAAGAGTGTGCCGACACTCTGGCCGAGTGGGCGCTCGAAGTGCCTAGAATCGCCGCTGGGCAGGGCAATGCAGGGTCTCAGGGCACCGGTGAGCTTGGGGACTTGAATCTCAACATGGTAAGGGAGCAGGTTACACTTGGCTATTCTGACGATGAGAGACTGACCTCAAGCGTAGGATGATTTACCGTTTGATCTTGAGACACCTGAAGTGTTTGAATGCTTGAATGGCTGGATATTCGACTAGGGCTCTTTCTAGAAGCTCAGGTATTGGCCGTTGCTATGAGCTACAACCACTTGGATATGGCTATTGTACCTTTTGATTTGGAATAGCCACATAATCATAGACGTGTGGCGTCAGGAATGTACAATTCTGACACTCCCGCGCCTGATTCGGTAGTACATACAGAGAGTTCTATCCGGCCTATTTATGCGATCTTCAACTTAGCTTAATAAAGATCGATAAACGTTGCTCGATAAACATGATGTAGCACATGGACAAATGCAGAGCGTCAATCAATGTGTGTAGCCGTCTGGGAAACGAACGTATGTTTCTACAGTCCAGCTACGATACTACGCCGTTGACCACCACCCCCACCTTCTTCACCACATCCGCAACCTAGCCGTCTTTTCCTTGCTCCAACCCTCAAGCTGCTCCATATCCTCCATCGACCTCAAGGACACTTCCAGTGGTGAATTCAGAGGCAAGTAGGAAGGATACAGCCCTTGCGATTTCGGCGGGCTCGCCCATTTTCTTCACTGGCATCATGCTTGTAATGCTTTCCTCACTGAGGTCACCTAACTTGCGCAAAGCCTCAACGATCTCTGTTTCTATAACTCCTGGAGCAATAGCAGTGATGTAGAGACCTTCTTGCGCATAGTCAAGGGCAGCGCTCCGGGTCAAGCCAACGACCTGCTCTTTTGTCAGCGAAGAATGGTCCTTCTAACGGCGTACTTTACGATTCAAGCGTACAGCATGCTTTGTGGCGCAGTAAGAGCCAACGCGAGGCGAGCCATGCAGACCGGCCGCCGAAGTCATGTTGACGATGTGGCCAGACTTTTGCGGAAGCATGAGCCGAATCTGTTCCTGCATGCACCAGAACAAGCCGAGCACATTAACCTGCCACATCTTTTCGAACTCAGACGTCGACAACTCTCCAAAAAGACGCATGTCCGTATTGATCCCGGCGTTGTTGACGGCGGCGTCCAGCCGTCCGTAAACAGCGAGGGTCTTCTCATGCAGAGTCTTGATATCGTCTCTGCTTGACATGTCGGCTTTGACGAAGGATGCCTCCCCTCCCGTGGTCTTAATGGCTTCGACAACCTAGAATAAAACTGTGAGAAATGCGATCGGCGTGGCAGATTGGTCTGCTCTGACCTTTTGGCCATTGCTTGCGTTGCGGCCAGATATTACGATATTCCACCCTTGCGAAGCAAGGAGCTCAGCTGTCGCACGACCGATGCCCTGAGTTCCCCCGGTGACTATACAGACTTTAGACATTGTTGTCGTCGGGGTTGTCGGATTGGTTTTCGCTTGACGTTGAAAAAGAGGGTTGGTAAAGCAAATTTATATCAATATCTGCTGCAAGATATCGAAGATCTTAAATGAAGTTTTGTGAGATACTTGAAATACTGACGGTTGAGATATACGTCTTACGGTGAACCATGCTCGGTGTTCCAATCCTTGCGAGTTAGTCCGCATGACAATTGTCGGCCGACCCCGATCTCGCCCGATGCCGGACGAACCTCAACCCCGAGGGTGAGAAACGATTACTCTCCCTTGTTCTGGGCATTATTCTCCTAAACCATGCACAACACTTTGTATAATAGGGTTCGGCTCTGACTCGAAGGCTTCGAGCGACAACCCTACCCAGGGACTGTCTCGATGAGTTACCGAATCCGTCAAAAACAAAATAGAGGCTCAAATAAACTCCTTTACTGCGACCGTCAATACTTAAGGTGAGAGTTTAATTCTTGATATGTATGGAGCGACATCAAGATTGACAGACTTATCATCACCATGGGGTCTTTCACATAAGCGACTGCATTCTACGACCATCAGTTGAGTCAAGACAAGTATAGCATCATCTTCCCAGCAGGCCGAGGCCGAGCCCTAGTCTTAGTGTGACTTAGATGCGCCTCGGCCTCGCTGTCGTTCGGACTGCCGAACAACCGTGATCCGTGGTCAAGATGCCTCTTCTAGGATATTGTCTTACATATACGACATGTAGGTGACCAGGGAAGATAATGCCGACTCGGCCTTGGGGGTTCGCTGCTCAGTATATATATTTCCCTTTCCATAGTTCTAACCGCAGAGCACCAGCAAGAATTGCATTTCTCAAACCATCAACCACCTTCCGCAAGCACAAAACAAAGTCTTTGGACACCCCGCTCCGATTTTTGTTTTAAAGATGCCCGCTGCCCCCAAAATCGCTATCATCGGCGCCGGTCCAGCCGGCCTGACTTTGGCCCGTCTTCTCCACGTCAACGGCATACCGAGTACGATTTTCGAGAAAGACGAGTCTTCTTCCCACCGCGACACCGCAGGCGGCTGCCTTGATCTCCACGAAGGCTCTGGGCAGGAAGCCATCCGAGAGGCGCAGCTCTGGGACGAATTCCAGAAGTACGCACGCTACGACGGCCAAGCCTACGTCATCAAGGACGAAACCGGTCATTGCTACCTGGACATCAAAGGCGTCGAATTGGGCAGGCCCGAAATCGACCGCCCGAACCTGCGCAAGATGCTTCTCGGCTCCGTCCCGAAGGAGTCGTTGCGCTGGGGCCACAAGCTCGAGCGCGTCGACGCGGACGGAACGCTGCACTTCGCAACGCCAAAGAAGACCGTGGCCGGCTTCGACCTGGTCGTCGGGGCCGACGGTGCCTGGTCCAAGGTCCGGCAGCTGCTCTGCCATGTCCCGCCGTTCTACGCGGGCTTGTGCGGCTACGAGATGTGGATCAAGAACCCCGACGTAGAGTGTCCGGACCTCTCGGCCATGGCGGGTTCCGGCTCGCATTGGGCGTTTGGCAACGACCAGAGGTTTTTGGGCGGGCAGCGGCAGTCCGATCGCAGCATCCAGGTCTATGCGTTTGGGTGCAAGCCCGAGTTCTGGCACAAGCAGAACGGCATCGTCGATCATTCGGATCTGGATGCGGTCAAGGCGCTTTTGCTGAAGGAGTTTGAGCACTGGGATCCCAGTCTGAAGCGCTTCATCGAGGCTGCCAGCAGCCCTGTTATTCCGCGCAGTCTGTACATGGTGCATGTCGGTACGCGCTGGCGGCACAAGCCTGGTTTCACGCTTATCGGCGATGCGGCGCACCTCATGACGCCGTTTGCGGGCGAGGGCGTGAATGTTGCGCTTCATGACGCGCTCCTGCTGGCGAAAAACATCATTGCGAGTCCTGGGGAGGTGGACCGCGCGGCTGAGGAGTACGAGCGAGACATGTTTCCGAGAGCTGAGATCTTCCAGCAGGCAACATGGGATAGTCTCCAGGTGAGAATGGAGCCAGGAGGCAACGAGAAGCTGGCGAAGGGCTTCCTCGACGTGGCTGAGGAGCAGAAGAACGGAACTGGAATCAAGGACGGATCAAAACCTGACAGCCTGTTTGCTAAAGCTTAGATGTGCGGTTTGCACATCCTTCTGATAAATAGTGTCAGCTCTTATTGGCCTCTCGTATCCAGTATAGTAGCATCTGAAACCAAATTCAGTGATACTTTCGAGTTATAGTTCCGCTGGTAAAATCCTTAGATCTGTATTGTATATGTTCGCCGCGCGATAGATCATTCAGTTATGATCATAATTAATTTAGATGGGGCATCACGAAGCTTAATAGGTCGCATAGATGCGGCAGCACTGGAAACTCTTATATTGAAGTGTTCAAGTGTTTCAACGCTGTGCGAGTGCGCAGGATCCTTGTGCACGGCCGTTAAGGGCTGGTCGGGAAGGACTGTCCGGATCTCAGGTGGCAGACTACAGCAAAACGATTGGTCTGAGAGCTTATCCTAGGCCGTATATTGGGTAGTACAGGGTGATCACATTGCGCTGAAAATTCAATTGCCACGCTGATCGCGAAAGCCTGTATTGTTGTCCTGGCGCTGCCAGGCGCCGATGACCGCAAAACGCGGAAGTCGCCCGACGATTCTTAGTCCAAAGACGACAATCGTGATATTCTACAACGAAGAGGTCTTCTAGCACTATGCACGAGGTCAAATTCTTCGAGTAACATACGTAGCCTAACTTCTTAGGTATGACTTCTTCCTTCTTTATATATTTAAGAACGAATGGATTGTGAACAGCGCATCACTTTATGGCCATGGGACCTTATTAAGAATAGCAATAATGAGATTTCACGTCACTGTGTTCATATTTAGGTATTTCATCTTCCATGCGTATAATTTTGCTATGACATGAACTCTGCATATCTTGAAAGGTGAGTGATATGACTACTAGCCACCAAGTGATGCCGCAACCCCCCCAAAGTCCTCCGTGCTGTACCAGAGATTTTGGTACAATCAGCAGCCGACGTAGATAGCTGATTGCGAAATCAGCACTCAAACAGCATGAAAATGAAGGGAGATATATCCAAGACTTACCGTTAGCGAACAGAGTGTAAGTATCCGCGTGCCTCAGATTCTGAGAAGCAGAGAGCGAGCGCACCGCATTGTACCCATAGACACCAAAGTCATCCGTGCCCGCAATCTGAGACAAGTGCGTCATCTCATGCAGAGTAGTAGTAGCCTGATCCTGGTCATGGCAGACAGAACTAAGCGGCGACAGCGCAGAGAAGTACAGCGGACAGTTAACCATCAAGCTGGACGAGGGCTGAGTGTACGCAAGTACTCCGCTCCGGCAAGCGCCCAGGACGTCCGAACAGTACTGCCGCGAGACGCCAGAGGTGGTGCTGCCGCACTCGGAGGCCACGCGGCCGAAGACGCTGGCGACGGTGCTGCGCGTCGATGAGCTGCTCGACTTGAAGTACTCGGTCATCTTCGCGGCCGCGCCCGACGCGGCCGCCGACGACGCTTGCAGCGCAAGGCTGCGGCAGTTGGAAATGGCGTTGCGGGTTGCGGTGCCGCGGGTGCCTGTGCAGTCGGACTGGACGATGGTGCGCTTGACGTTCTCCTGGAAGGTGGTGTGGACGGCTTTGGCGGCGGCGCCGTCGACGTTGGTGGAGACGGTGTTGGAGGTGAAGGGGACGGCGGCGGTGATCTCGAGGGAGTCGGCTTCTGCGAGGGAGAAGGCGCCTTGGGTGAGGATGTCGAAGGTGCCGCCGCTGCTGAGGTCGTGGACTTCGGCGATGTCAAATTCGACGGAGACGGATTCGCCGGCTGGGATGGTTTGGAAGGCTTCCTCGGTGAGGCCGGCGGTGGTGATGCGGAAGCGGATGCCGTCGAAGTTGACGCGAGAGTCTGTGGGATGTTAGGTTCGTCTTGTCTGGTGTGGAGGTGTTGAGGTTACTACTTACCGGCAGTGTGAATCTCGACCTTCTCGACAGGAGCGTCGTCCAGGATGGTGCCGGTCTTGAACACCTTCAGGTCAGAGGAGCCTGTGTTTACAATCGAGGCCTTCACGCCAGAGTTGCCGACCATCTCAAGCTTGACATCCAGAGGAGTGTCACGCTTGTTGATGTCAACAGAGACGGCGCTGGCCAGAGTGGCCAACAGAGGGAGGCGGGCGAAGAACTTCATTTTCAAAAATAGTTGGCTCCGATGGACAGCTCGTGGTGCAGACTTGAGGATACTCTGCTGTTGGTGATGGCATTGTTCGAGCAGCAATGCCCATTTTATAGCTGGCGATGGGCTCAAAAACCTGTGTGCATCTGATCATGATGCGGGACAGCCAAGAGAGAGCCAGACGGAAAAGAGAAGGAAGAAACAGCACAATAGTGTGGAGATGATAAAGCCGGTTTGGATGGCCTATGATGGCCGGGTTTGATGCTGGCCTTCGTAAACCCAAGCATTAAACGACCTGACAGGTGTGACAGCCAAGCAGCAATACGACTCTGGGCGCGCCGCGGGAGAATCATGACAGCCTGCTATTGTCCGGCACGCGTATTGGCGCCCCGCTGGCCGTAAAGATGTAGTTGTCTACGCGAAGGCTTGTAAATTTGACTTGAGATGCTTGCAGTGGAGGCAAATGCTCCTTCAAGCTCCACCGCGCACACAAAGCGCGGTCACCCCATACGTCCAAAATTTGGCAGATGGGGCAGGGTCGCCGGGAACGTCTATTCCTTGATACATCCGGCCAATTGCACGTAGGTGATTTAGTTTGCTAAGGTAGAGCTGTGCATACTAGCGACAACACGGGAGCCA
This sequence comes from Neofusicoccum sp. Z2, assembly GCA_037356115.1. Taxonomy (NCBI): domain Eukaryota; kingdom Fungi; phylum Ascomycota; class Dothideomycetes; order Botryosphaeriales; family Botryosphaeriaceae; genus Neofusicoccum; species Neofusicoccum sp. Z2. The sequence continues at coordinate 27,578 of JBAWJY010000035.1, read as the reverse complement.
CCGCGGCGAGATTGCTAGAAAGCAAAGCCGACGTGGGAGCAGGCACTGGCGAGCGTCTCAGCTGCCGCGTTGGGCAGGAGCAAGGGAAAGAGACGGAGAACAAAAAGGAATGAGATGTTACTCCGAGACTTTTGAAAGCGAGCAAGCCTTGGCTGGCAGTGCTTAGGACGCCAAGGAGGGCGGAGGGCGGGTTGGCGGAGGACACGAGGGTTGGCGGAGAGCTTGGCGAAAGGGCTGCGCTCCTCCACCCCAGCGCATGCACGCCTCTGTAGCGCTATGAAGGCCAAATTGCGTCATGAGAACAGTGGTCGAAAATGGATCTAGACGCTGGGCCGGACTTTAGAGTCTGCTTTTCTCCTCGCGGATCCGGCCGAGAAGGGCTTCGTGCCGCTCGTGCCAAGCCTACACCTTCCTGATCTGTCCTGTCCGGGAGCACCGGTCGTTTCTTGGTCCAGTCTTGGCCGTGGTTCTTGGTAGCTACCTTCTCTTACCTGCTTAATCCGAAGCCGTGAACCTTGTATATATCGTTCGCGGGATTTTTAAACTCTTGGCATTTGATCTCAACGGTTATCTCTAAGCGCCGCCGCTTGACAGTTCAAAGATAACACTGCAACGCCATTAGCCACTTAGCAAAACAATTCTCCCATTTGTTCCCGGTCTGTGTGGATGTTCTTGGGCATTGCTGGTAACGACTAGTCAGCTGGCGCTTTGTATTTTCATGTTCACCGAACTTACCTTCACCGTTTCGTTGTTGATCTAAAAGTTGTACGTATTTTCCCCGTAGCCATCCGATTAAGAGCTGAAATGGAATTTCCTTCTCATGATTATCTGATATAGAGTTTACGTGATAACGCAGCTGAAGAACTGGATTTTCAAACCGACGACCACACTTGCCAGCTCTGAAGCATAGTCACGATAAGAGACATGACTCCTACGACTTTTATAGCAACGTGCAGAGAAATCCACTGCCATGAAACCACGTACCTAGTATGCTGGTACAACTCCATCCCTGCCGGTCTGGACAATTTTGCCATCGCTGTAGGCTCGAATAGCATTGCTCATGCTGCGTGCGATCGACTTGAACGGTTCATTCAAGTCAGAGCTCTCGTACAGCATCTTGACGATGTTGGGCTCAAACTGTGCCTGACTGGTGGTCAAGTGCATACCAGCCATTTATCTTCTCGCTCTTGGGGCCTACTTCTACTGGCTGGTTGATTTAGCAACAACGAACATGAGAGATGCCTTGGTGCTTGTGGAAAGTAAAGACACCCATGTGTTAAGGGTCACGGCGTGCCAGGAGAAAATTTGTTTGCCATCATAGAAGGCTGACAGAGTAATTAAAGCAGTTAAAAAGAGGACGCTCCCACCAGGGTACTGATTTCATAGATCCAGGCGCTGGTGCTCAGAAACTTGGTTCGTTGGGTTCTCATGAGGCAGTGCAAGCAGTTTTGGAACAGTGTGACGAGGGGTTCGAGTGATGTACCTATCACTGAAAAATGCCATTGACGCGAGCAGAGGGTTTACTTCCGGGCTTTCGCCGGGCGGCGGCCGGGCCGCATCCGCCGGGTGGGGTCTTGGCTGGGAATTCCCCGGCCAAAACCAAAACCCCACCACGCCCGACTGACTCCTCCCACTTTCTTCTTGCGTCACTCTCAAATCCGGGGAATCTGACCGCCTACTTCATCTCCACTTCGCATATCCTTCGCCCCTACCAACCTTCTTCGACGCCATTCGTCATGGCGTTTACGGAAGGAGCGCCGGCTCACGGCAAAGTGGCGCACTTGTTGCCCCAGACCTACAAGCGCATGGTCTCGGAATGGCTGGAAGAGGACACGCCTAGCCTCGACTACGGTGGCTTTGTTGTTGGCGAGGACATGGCTGAAGCAAGGTTGCTGGGTAAGAGCAAGGTTCGTATTTTCCACGCATGATCCGTAACGCATGAAGAACATCGATAAGAGCAAGGGACCATATATCGGCACGGAAGCATCGAGGGCATTTCCGCTGCAATTACGGAAACAGAAGAACCCATGACACTAACGACCACTTCTAGGGAGTTTTGGCCGGTGTTCCGTTTTTCGACGAGGTCTTCAAACAACTCGACTGCACGTGGGTTACCTTCTCTCGGCTTTTTCTGAAAACCCCCTTACTTTGCTCTGTAGAGAACCTTTCCAAGTGCCACGCTGGGTATGCTGACTTTGCTTAACTCTTCAGCGTCGAGTGGCACATCCAAGAAGGCGAGAGCTTTGACCCCGTCAAGCACTGCGCTACCGTGAGAGGACCCGTTAGGAAAGTGCTCCTCGGTGAAAGAGTTGCACTCAACACCTTGGCCAGGTGTTCCGGTATCGCTACTAAGTAAGTAAAATTGATCTTCTTACTGTCCTATACACTTCTATTTCATGAATTCCTTCAAAACCCCCACAATGTTATATCTCTGAATTTGAAACCCTCACACCCGTCCTTGAGCGAGTTTTAAAGAACCGAATGCTGCGGTTTTCTTCCCGCAAAACAACCTAACATCCCACGACCTTCCCCCCACACCCCAATCTAACCACCCCATCTCAGATCCGCCTCCCTCCTCTCCCTCCTCCGCGCCGCCGGCTACAAAAACACCCTCGCCGGCACCCGCAAAACGACCCCCGGCTTCCGGCTCGTCGAGAAATACGGCATGCTAGTCGGAGGCTGCGACGCGCACCGGCACGACCTCTCGACCATGACGATGCTGAAGGACAACCACATCTGGGCCTGCGCAGGCTCGATCACCAAAGCGGTGCACGCGGCCAAGGCGGCGGGCGGGTTCAGCGTCAAGGTGGAGGTGGAGTGCCAGAGCTTCGAGGAGGCGGACGAGGCGATTGCGGCGGGGGCGGATGTGGTGATGTTGGATAATTTTTCGGGGGAGGGGGTGCGGAGGTGTGCGAGGGCGTTGAAGGAGAAGTGGGGTGGTAAGGCGCTGGTGGAGGTGAGTGGGGGGTTGACGGAGGAGAATGTCGAGGCGTATGTGTGTGATGATGTGGATGTGGTGAGTACGAGTAGTATTCATCAGGGGGTGAAGCATGTGGATTTCTCGCTGAAGATTGTGCCCAAGGGCCAGAGCGCGGGTGAGGGCAAGGGCGAGACTCTGGACGTGTGATCTGCGAGGTATTGACATCGGTTGATTTACTGTATGAGAAAGTGGTGTAGAAATCTTCACGTCGACGATTTACATATTTTTTTTTGCTGTCATTAGGTTAGAAGAATAGTTGAAACTTGTGTCACATTCTTGTGTACTGAAAGTATTGCGTTACTATGACGCATGTGTCCGTCCGTAACTCCATGCGGAGAGAGAGAATGCCGTTCCGTAAACCCCGAGCATCGTTATTTTCCGCTCATTTGCGCCGTTCCACGTTAATGTGCCCGAAGCATCAATCATCTGAAAGTGACAAAAGAGTAACGCCTAGCCCGGTGGTATCTCACCATCCAAAGATCGCTGCCCAATAGAAGCGCCATGAGTCGGTCCAAATACCAAGAGGTTAAGAAAAGAGAACCCAAGTCGCAGCCGGATAACCCCTGCATTCATAGACTATGCAAACCTCACCATCCTCTTCTGCCCTTCTCCGGCTTTTCTTTCGGAAGCTATGGCGCCTAATCGCCTCCTCTCGCTCCGTTTCTGCCGTGCTTCCCTAGCTTCTCGGGCGCGCCACTCCAGTATTTGCTGGCGACGTTTCAGAGCACGATGCTGGGCGACGGCGTGCGTGGGGCGGAATCCGATGCCATTGATGCCGTGGCCGTCATCATCATGTTCGCGATCAATGAGGTGGCCGGTAATTTCCGAGTCTTGCCAGGTCATAGCTGCCTGATCGGGCAGCTGTGAGAGCGGATTGGCTGGGCTGGTGGATGCGGAAGCGACAGATGATGAGGACGAAGTGAAAGATCGCATTGATGGCGAGGGCGACCGACGGTGAAGCTTCGGATTCGGACGTCGTGTCGACAGGAATAGTTTGACTGAGGGCGACGAGGATGGGGGCGGGGGCGACGACTGCGCCGCAAGCCCGGCGAAGGCAACGTTCAGCGGCGTCTCTGCTATCTCCAGCACTGGTTGCGGCGGAGGGCTGTGCATGCGCATTTGGTGGATGTGCGACGAGTGGCTGTCCTCACGACCGTATTGCTCGAAGAGCTCGTCCTCGTGTCTCGCCTTCTTTGTCGCGACGGCGCCAGCATCGCCGCAGCCGAAGTCTATCACAGGGAGACTGGGGCCCTTGATTTGCATGCGCTCGAACTGGCTTGCGACATACGAGCGCGGGCTCTCGGAGCCAGACTCGGACGTGGCCAGCAGGGCGGGCGCGCTGTGGGGATCGGCGTTGGCAGAGCGCACGTCGATGGAGCCAGCGCCGGGGAAGGCGGAGGTGTCGAGGCGGGGCGCGAAGGGCTGCGTCGGGACGGCGGGGTCGGAAGGGCCGCGCTTGCGCTTGGGGGAGACGGCCATCTGCGGCGGCTCGGCGGGAGGGTCGAAGGTCGTCTGCAGGCGAGGAGGAGGGTCCGGATCGCGCATCTGGTCGGCTTGGGCTTTGGAAGAGGTGTCGATGGGAGGGGGCGCTGCGGTTGTCTGTGTGCTGCGCTGCGACTCGCGCATGCTGACCGGCGGCACGCCTGCCTCGTTCGAGCCTGGACCCTGCCGTGTGTGACGTGCGCCTCACTTCTGCACGCCGATCCGGCCGTCCGTAGGGCTGAGGAAGCCTGAAGCTGCCGACGCGGAGTTGCCCTGCTGAGACGTGCTGTGTGAGAGCTGAGAGATGGAGGCTCGCGGTCGGGGGCCAGGCAGATCTCGCCCCGTCGAAGCTTCTGACGTCAGGCACTCGGTCCACGCCTGCAACGCGCCGCAGCTGAGACCCTGCACTCCGCCGCGGCTGAACGCGGAAGGGAGAATGCTCCTTGAATTGTCCGGTCAGCATTATTATCGGCTGCCGCTCGGTGCTATTTTGCAGCCCGAGTATACAGTATTGATACACATGTCGCAGGATTGCGTCACCAGAACTTCCACCACGACTTCTGCCCTTCTCTCATGCGCTGCTCCTCGAGCCTGTCGGCCTCTTCCTTTGCCTGCCGCCGCGCCGCAATCATCTCTTGTCTCTTGACCTTCTTTTCCTCCCGCTTCCTGTCCATGATTTCGACTGCTCTGGCCATGCCATCTCTCTCGAGCCTTCGCTTCTGCTTGCAAAATTCGTAGGATGCCATTGATGTGAAGATGAAAACGCCAGCGGCCCAATTGCATGACTTCATAATCGGCTCTGACGGACGACATGTTAGCATGCGGTTTTCCTTTCTTCTACCGGCCTTGCATGCGCCGCGGGGAGACCTACTGCCCCAAATGGCCATCAAACCACCGGTGCCAAAGCCGGTGCCAATGCTCGTTAATAGTGCCTCCCTGACGCAAGGGTATTTGTGGAGCTCGAGAAAGTCCTGGGGCTGAATCGTTTTCACGGCCTCCGATAACCGCACGCCTTCCATCTTCTCGCCGCCGGCTGTGTGCTGCGTGCCACCGGGCATGACGTTCGGGTTGTCGCGCGGCGGCGCAGAGGCAAAGCTCTCGTAGGCCTTGCCTTCGTGCCGCACATTGGAGTCGCCAGACTGCGCAGATGCGGGCGGGGGTGCGGGGCTCTCTCTTGTGTCGTCGGCCATGGTGGTGGGCTTGAGCAGTGGCAGCTCTGGCAAGTCTACTGTCGCATGAGGCGGGCTGGCCCGTCGGAGGATTTGGCGCGCACCGCCGATGATTAGCGTCTGCTTAGCGGCGATTGGGCGACGCGAAACGCGTCGACGCGCCTCGAGCTCGCGTCGCGGATCAGCCCGACTTTCTCCACGCTGCGCGCAGCCCACCTGTGCACCAAACAATCTCCAGTGCGCCGCAACATTCGCCCAAGCCCGCCCTCTGCGACTCCCCCCGAGACGGCCCTCCGATGTCCTCACCCAAATGATACCCACGTAATTCGCTTCACCTCGCAACCGCCCGAAAAGCCCACCGCGGCGTCCTCGCTCCTTCACCATGCCTCCTCGCCGCCCTGGACAGCCCTTCCGCCGGTTAGGCAAGAATGGCAACACCTCATATGGGCCCCGGAAAGGCCCTAAGACCGTCGACGCGTCGACGCTGCGCAGCAGCGAAGCAACCTCCCAAAATGAGAAGCTCGAAGCCACACGCCTCGCCCACAGCATCGATGAGGCCTTTGGCTTTATGCGCTATGAATCCGGCAAGAAGAAGGCCGGCTGGCTGTTCAACATGCACAGTACCACCATCGAGGATGACAGCAATCCCGCAGGACGTGCAGGAGTGGACTTCTACTTCATCGGGGACGACGGCGACGACTACTTCAAGGCTACCGTGGCCTACGACCCATACTTCCTGGTGGCAATAAAAAGAGGGAAGGAGGCGGAGGTTGAGGAATGGCTCAAGAGAGCTTTCGAGGGCATGATCAAGAGCATTGGCAAAGTCGACAAAGAGGATCTGCAAATGCCTAACCATCTTCTGGGCTACCGCAGGACTCTCTTGAAGCTCTGCTTCGTCAATGTCCCGGATTTGTTGGCTGTGCGTAAAACTCTACTGCCAATTGCGCAACAGAACAAGAAGAAGATGAATGCCATGGACACATATGCGGAAGTTGCAAGGTATGCGCGTAGGGCGGTCATTATCGAGAATGAAGACTAACAGCGTGCTTTCTAGCGCCAACGCGGGCTTTGACATTTTTGATGACGACCAAGATTACGAGAAACGGCCTAATGGATTTGTAGACGCGAGTGATTTCATTGTTGATATCCGGGAGTACGACGTACCCTACCATGTTCGAGTGGCTATCGATTTAGGTATGGACCTGCGATTGAAATGCCTACAAACATAGCTAACACGAGCAATCAGACATTCGCATTGGAAAATGGTATTGGGTGGAAGCCAAACACGGCACCACGACCTTGACTTGCATCGAAGAGCGATTGACGCGCGCCGACCCTGTTGTCATGGCGTATGATATCGAAACATCCAAGGCGCCACTCAAGTTTCCTGACTCCTCAGTGGACCAAATAATGATGATTTCGTACATGATCGACGGCCAAGGCTTTTTGATCACCAACAGGGAGATCGTCTCCGAGGATATCGCTGATTTCGAGTACACGCCAAAGCCGGAGTACGAAGGACCGTTCATGATTTTCAACGAACCGGATGAGAAGGGCGTGATCGAGCGATTCTTCGAGCATATTAAGACGGCAAGACCTACTGTCATGGTCACGTACAACGGTGATTTCTTCGATTGGCCTTTCGTTGAAGCCCGTGCAAGTATCTTGGGGATCGACATGTACCAGGAAACTGGCTTCCGGAAAAACAGCGAGGACATCTACCAATCCGATCACTGCTGCCATCTGGATGCCTTCGCATGGGTCAACCGTGACAGTTATCTACCACAAGGAAGTCGTGGTTTGAAGGCTGTCACCGTCGCCAAGTTGGGATACGATCCCGACGAACTAGATCCCGAACTGATGACGCCTTATGCATCGGAACGTCCTCAGATTCTCGCAGAATACTCGGTGTCCGACGCTGTCGCAACATACTACTTGTACATGAAATATGTTCATCCTTTCATCTTCTCGCTCTGCACAATCATTCCCCTCGGCCCAGACGATGTGTTGCGGAAAGGTACGGGTACGTTGTGCGAGATGTTGCTGATGGTCCAAGCGTACCAGAAAAACATCGTGCTCCCCAACAAGCACATGGCACCTAGGGAAGCTTTCTGGGACGGCCATCTTCTGGAATCCGAGACGTACGTCGGTGGTCACGTCGAAAGTATCGAGGCGGGCGTTTTCCGCAGCGACATTCCCGTCAACTTCGCTCTCGACTCAGCAGCGTTCCAGCAGCTCATTGACGAGCTGGACGCTGCACTGAAATTCAGTATTACCGTCGAAGAGAAAAAATCCTTGGACGACATTGTCAACTACGAAGAGGTCAAAGAGCAAATCGCTGAAAGATTACGGGCATTGAGGGACACTCCCAACAGGAACGAGAGGCCTTCCATCTACCATTTGGATGTTGCGTCCATGTATCCCAATATCATGACAACCAACCGTCTCCAGCCAGACTCCATGGTCACGGAAGCAGACTGTGCAGCGTGCGATTTCAACAGGCCGGGAAAAACGTGCGACCGCCGTTTGCCATGGGCCTGGAGAGGAGAATACCTGCCAGCCAAAAGGGACGAATACAACATGATTCGAAACGCGTTGGAGAACGAGAGGTTCCCTGGAAAGAGACCGGGCACGACAAGACCATTCCAAGAACTATCACTTGACGAGCAAGCCAACCTCATCAAGAAACGCTTGCAGGACTACAGCAAGAAAATCTACCACAAAATCCACGAATCCACCACGCTGGAGCGGACATCAATCATCTGTCAGCGTGAGAATCCTTTCTATGTTGACACCGTCAAGGATTTCCGTGACCGTCGGTACGATTTCAAGGGCAAGCAGAAAGTCTGGAAAGGCAAGACTGACGCACTGAAAGCATCTGGTGCCAGTGCTGCTGAGGTCGACGAGGCTAAGAAGATGATTATCCTTTTTGACTCTCTCCAATTAGCCCACAAAGTCATTCTCAACAGTTTCTACGGATACGTCATGCGGAAAGGCTCTCGTTGGTATTCTTTGGAAATGGCAGGAATTACATGTTTCACGGGCGCCAAAATCATCCAAATGGCTTGTCAGCTTGTGGAGAGGATAGGGAGGCCACTAGAGCTGGACACCGATGGTATCTGGTGTATCCTGCCGGCCACGTTTCCGGAAAACTTCGCATTCAAGATGAAGAATGGTAAAAAGGTTGCCATTTCTTACCCTTGCGTCATGTTGAATCACCGAGTCCACGACAATTTCACCAATCACCAATACCAGACACTCGTGGATCCGACGACCTTCCGTTACGAGACTCACAGCGACAACACCATCTTCTTCGAGGTTGATGGACCTTACAAGGCCATGATTCTCCCCACCTCAAAGGAAGAGGACAAGAACCTGAAGAAGCGTTACGCTGTGTTTAACCATGATGGCAGTCTTGCGGAGCTGAAGGGTTTCGAAGTCAAGAGAAGAGGAGAGCTGAAGCTCATCAAGATCTTCCAGACTCAAATCTTCAAATTTTTCCTCGAGGGCACCACTCTTGAGGAGACGTATGCTGCTGTCGCGAAGGTCGCCAACCAGTGGCTGGACGTCCTTTATTCCCAGGGGACCACACTTGCCGACGAGGAGCTTATCGACCTCATTTGTGAGAACAAGAGTATGACCAAGACGGTTGAGGAATATGGTGGAGCAAAAACAACCGCGATCACCACTGCCCGGCGTTTGGCTGAATTCTTGGGCGAGCAGATGATCAAGGACAAGGGTCTGAACTGCAAGTACATTATTTCTGCTCAGCCGAGGCATGCCCCGGTCACGGAGCGCGCCATTCCTGTCGCTATATTCTCCGCGGAGGAATCCGTCAAGAAATACTTCCTGCGCAAGTGGCTGAAGACCGAACCGGGAGATTGCGATCCGAGGTCCATCATTGACTGGAATTACTACCTCGAACGTCTCGGGTCGGTCATCCAGAAGCTCATTACCATTCCCGCTGCCCTTCAGAAGGTCCGGAATCCTGTTCCGCGCGTCGCACACCCGGACTGGCTCGAACGAAGGATTCGGATCAAGGACGACGTATTCAAGCAAAAGAAGATGACTGACATGTTTGAGAAGAAGGCCTTGGCCGACATTGATGCCAACGTGGTCAGCAAGAAAGTCACGGATCTTGAAGATTTCGGAGCTTCACAAGTCGGCAAGCCTAAGAGAGGAACAACGACCAAGATGGCGCAGAAGCGGAAAGCCCCCGAACCTGCGGCTCCTGTTCAGACGGATCCATACGCTAGCTTGCCCTCCAAGATGCCCTCAATCACGGAAGACTACCAAGGTTGGCTTCGCTACCAGAAACAGAAGTGGAAGATTCAGAAGCAACAACGGATCCGAAGACGGCAACTGTTTGGTGAAAAGCGCACGGATGCCTCTGATGGCCTTGGAACTTTCTTCAGGAACCAGGCGGAGCTGCTATACATGAACACATGGCAACTCTTGCAGCTACGCGAAGGCGACTCACCTGGTGAGGTTAAAGCCTTTGTGCTGATCGACAAGAAAGTCCATGTCATCAAGATCATGGTCCCTCGACAGGTCTATCTCAATCTCCGCGGCGACGATCTGCCGGATGTCTCGATCGAAGGCTGTAACGTAGAGAAAGTCATCAACCATACCTTGCCGAACGGACATCCTTCAGTTCACCTTTTCAAGCTCACCCTGCCCGAGCAGACCTACGTCAACGAGGCCAAGAAGCTTACTCTGCTCTTCAACCATCCAAGTGTGGAAGGCGTATACGAGACTCAGGTACCGCTCAACATTAGGGCTGTGCTTGAATTGGGTAGTATCTGCACATTCGATGAGAGTCAGCGCGGTGTCCTCGGCAAGGGTCTCGACCAAGGATTCGATCTTTCGGCCCTGCGGCGGGTACCTACCGAGCAGCCTTATCTCACGCAGAATCCGCTTGGCTATCTCTACTTGCATCACATCATTGCTGGTGATCGACAAATCTTTGCTCTTTTTTCGAGTAGTAAGGAACAGGCGCATGTTGTCGTCTTGAACCGGTCGAGGGATGTCCAGGGCCTGCCAAACCTGGATAAGATCTATAAGGATCACTTCGCAGCACGTCTTCGGGAGTCCGATGGCCAGCCCTGGCAAGAGACGTTCGAGTATCAGAGCGACATTCGCTTCAAGACCGTACAGGTGACTACCAAGCGAAAGGCGCACCTTGAGGTTGCAGATGCGATTAAGAAGATGAGGAGCGATGAGTCCAGACCTATCATTATGGTCGTGCGTGCGGAGAATCAGAAACTTCTCGCTCATGACATTCCCTCTCTGAAGGACCTGCCCGTCCTACCACTGCAGGCTGATGAGGCGGACAAGCAGCTCCCTCCTCTGGGCTGGCAGTCTTTCGTGGCCAGACGCCTTGTCGATCACTACCTCGACCTCGGAACCTGGATTGCGCACCTGGTTGGACTTGCTCAATATGGCGACATCCCTCTATGCAACCTGGAGAGAGATGACCCGCGTTTCCTGATCGACATTGCGTATGCAAGAAGATTGCAGAAAGACAAGGTTGTGCTTTGGTGGTCCGAAGGCCCAAGACCTGATCATGCCGGCTATGAGAAGGATGACGTTCTTGGTCCTCTTGAGACGGTAGAAATGCCTTCGATCAACAACCCAGGTACCTACTCGTCCGTGTGCATCGATCTCGAGATCAAGAATCTCGCCATCAGCACTGTGCTCTCATCCTCGATCATCAACGAAGCAGAAGGCTCTGACTCTGTTTCTTTCAACCCTGCCGCACCTACAGAGGATCAGCCGAGCGATGGGTCGAACGTCATCTACTCTGACAATGCATTCGCATCCGCAGGCATCCTGGTCCTACGAGAGATGGTCAAGGCTTGGTGGGCAGAGGCTGAGAAGGGCAGCTACATGGCAGATGTCATGGTTCAGCATCTTGTCCGCTGGGTTGAGTGTCCAGGCTCGTTCCTTTACGACCGCGCCCTGCACTACTATGTGCAGATGATGTCGCGGAAAGCACTACAGCAGCTGATGTCGGACTTCCGGCGCGTTGGCTCGCATGTCGTGTTCGCGAGCGCGAACCGCCTCCTTCTTCAAACAACCAAGGCAGAAGTTGGCAACGCGTATGCATATAGCCAGTACATTCTCAAGACTGTGCACGCGAAGCCGCTGTTCCAGAGCTTGGACCTGCAGATCAAGGAGTACTGGGACTACCTGGCGTGGTACGACGAGTTCAACTACGGCGGTAAAGGTTGTCGCGAAGTTGTCGAGGCGGAGAACCAGACGCTTGACACGATCATGTGTTGGCATTTCGCAACATTCCTACCGCCAGCGCTGCAACCCGTCTTCAATGGCTGGGTCGTTGAGTTCATCGAGCTAATGCACGCGCGGAAACGGCCCCAACAGCAGCTGCAGCCTGCTGCCTCCAAGGAAAACGGAGGCGTACTGGTCGAATCCACTCCTCGGCCAACCCAACTTCCCTTCCGCTCACTCACGCAAGACCCCACCGACACGGCCACCACCGTCCTTCCCAAATCCTTCACCAAGCCCCTCACCAAGGAAATCGCCGCCCTCCTCCGCCGCCAGCACCAAGAACAACTCCACGCCGAACTAGCACCCGACTGGGTCTTCCCCTCCCAACCAGGCACCAACCCAGACGTCGCCGCCACCCTCACCAACCCAACCCTCCAACTCGTCAAATCCCTCACCCAAGTCCTCAGCCTCGACAAGTCCATCAACCTCGAAGCCCGCATCCTCCGCAAAGACCTCCTCCGCCTCTTCGACGTCCGCGAATTCAGCGCCGAAGCCGCCTTCGCCAACCCAGCCGCCAGCCTCTGGGTGCGCGGCCTCGTCTGCGACGACTGCACCGCGGTCCGGGACGTCGATCTCTGCCGCGACGGATCCATCCTCACCGCCGCCCCTGCCGACGAGTCCGGCGCCGCTGGCGCAGCAGCGGACGGCGCCGCGAAGACCAAAAGCGGCACACTCAACCTCGCCTGCCCCTCCTGCTCCGCGCCTCTGGACCCCTTGGTCCTCGAACAGCGTCTCGCGGCCGACGTGCAGGCGCTCGTGCTGCTGTGGTGCACGCAGGACGTCAAGTGCGGGAAGTGCGGTAGGGCGCGCGGGGACACGGCTGCGTTCATGGAGCATTGCGCTTGCAGCGGGACGTGGGTGCCGACGGTGAAGAGGGAGGAGGTGGTGCGGAAACTGAGGGTGTATGAGAGGGTGGCTGGGTGGTTTGGGTTTGGGGTGTTGGCGGGGTGTGTGGGGGAGGTTTTGGGAGGGGTTTGAGGAGGGGAGGGGGGTTTCGAGTTGGGGTTTGTTTTGTGGGGTGGGTGTATATGGGAGGGCGAAGGAAGGGGGAGGGTGGGTGGATGAGGGGTGGTTTGCTTTTTCTACTTTTGCTGGAGGTTGTGGCGTGGATTGGTGGGATTAGTGGGATTGGTGATGGGGGGGATGGTTGCATTTGAGGCGTTCTTTTTTTAATGAACTGGGAGTCAAAGGGGTTTTTTTTTCGTTCAGGATTGCATATCGTATCCTTCGTATACTCCCAGAATTGATTAGGCTTTTTCAAAATTGCTTGGGAAGTATCTGAGTGAATTATTATCAGGTACTTTTGGGTTAGTCTCTTGTGGACTAATTGCGGGCTGTTGACTTCAAACAGGGAGAAGAGGTTGTAATACCTACGCGGAAGTCAGCGATGCGATTATAGTCACAGCCGGCGCGTAGAAACAAAAGAATTCCGAGTGGTATGTTGCAGGCTGCGATGTTTGAGATGGCGAAACGCGCACAAGTTGATTCTCTTCAGATTGCGAGTGCGACGACGAGCTTCGTCTCTCTGCAAATAGGGAAGACTGCCAGCGCGACGATAAGCCACCCCTCTTTGGGAGTTGGCAAGACTACGAGCGCAACGATGAGTCGCACCTGCACCTGTGTGGGCCCTGTAAAGATCTGCGGAAGCACATCTACCTTTTACAGATATGGATTTTCCAGATCTGCCAAGGTCAAATAGCGTGGGTATTGCCGCCGAAGCTAGAGACAATATAGAAGATCACTGTAGCCTGGCAGAGTCAAAACTCGGCAGCGGCGATAGAACAACGGAACTGATAGTGAGAACCTGGAGCACGGGCCCGTAGATGCTGGTGTTTGATCTGCTCCACAGACAACCTATTTTCAATTTCGATAGTTCTTTCACGCTTCGGTGGCTCTCAACATTTCTCCCCTATCTCTGCCTCGGTCTTTTGATTTCGTGAACTTCAAAATTTAATCACTTTCCTTGGCAACATTATGGGCGTCGGTTTGTCTGAGGCGCTATGAGATACTTTAGTACTTTTACTTTCTTAGCTTATGAAGTGAAAAGCCATCACTACATCTGACTCCAGCTATCCGAGCGCTGACTTTTTGCCTTACACCAGTACAAGAGCCATAGAAAAAGTGCTAATGACACACAGCCAAGTTACCGAACAGCTCATATACGCCTTCAAAACCCAGCGAATCCTCAGAAGAACAGACGGTCCATCGAGTTCAAACAACGGGCAAGATCAACAAAGCCGCCTTCGCCATAATAATAATACAACCTTCGCTCAAAAAGCACACTAAAAGCCTTCACTCCACCTCTCCCCATCCAATCTACCCAGTCCAATCCACCTCACCCAACCCTCACTCCCGGAAAACTAACTTAGCCTGAACATTTATTTTTCTTTCCCACCCTCTTCCTCTCCCCGTCTCACTCACCATCACCCACCAACCTCTCCATACCTAAACGCACACGCAAACAACACGCACGACCACACCAACCAGCTCAAAGTCATACACACATCACACATCTGCTCCATTTCCATCCTACCTACCGAACCGAACCCCTGAGAAGCAGCAGCAGCAGCAGCAGCAGCAGCAGCAAATCAATTAACCATCATGGACTTTGGACGACTCAAACAAGCAAGAGTAAAAAAAAAAGAATAGAATAAAAAGCTCCCTCCCGTCAGTCCGTCAGTCAGCCAGTCAATCAAGCCCTCAATCCCCAGCAATCCCATAAACCCCTCCCAGTAGCAAAAAGAAAAAAAAAGAAAATCTCTTTTCCCTCAATACTTCTGAATTCTCTCCCCAATCCACCCACCCCGGAAGTTGACTAAAACTGTCGTCCCATACCAACCCATATCCGTCCGTCTGACCGCATAGGCACGTACATGAAGAAATACCCTCACCTCCCATCCCTCATATCCGTCCGTCCGATTCATCCATCCATCCATCCATCCATCCATCTACCCACCCTCCCACCCACCGACCAACCCACGCAATCCTTTCAACGACCTCACCACAACGTTTGAGGGAAAAAAAAAAAGAGAATTTGTGGTCTTTGGTATAATCATAAAAAGGCTGTTTGATGAAGCAGGAGGCAGCAAAAAGGAGATTAAAAAAAAGCAAAAAAAAAGCCGTTTAATCCATCGCAAATCGTACAAAAAACAGGGCAAGGCAGGGAAGCGGTGGCAGGACAGGAGCAAGAGCAAGCAAGCGAGCAGCAGCCGCTACTATTACTGCCTCTCAAAGCGCTCGCGCTCACGCTCAGCCTGGCGATCGATCCACCGCTCGGCAGCCGCAGCGCTGGCCTGCTGGGAAGCCGCCTCGCCACCCAGCGGCGGCGGGGTCCGCGTCGTCGTATCCGTGACGCCCGCGTCGTACGTGACGCCGTCGATGCGCTGGGCGTCGCGGACCTGGGCCTCGGTGCTCGGGGTGCTGGCGCCGCTGCCGGCGCTGAGGCCCGTCATTGGGGAAGATGGCAGCGCTGCGGCTGCTGCTGCTACCGCCGACTCGCCGCGCAGGTAGCCCGGGACGGCGCTTGGGGCGGTGGTGGTGGTGGCACTGGCCGTGGGCGTGGCTTTGCCGACGACCGGGGAGCCGACGATGCCGCCGCCGCTCTGGGCGCGGGCCGGGGTGCGGGCGCCCTCGCCGAAGCCGACGAGGCTGGCGGCGCCCTCGTCGCTGAAGCCGCCCATGGAGCTGGTCTCCATGTCGTGGTCGGCGTCCTGGTCCTCGCTCATGCGGTCCGCGATGCTGGGGTCGTAGCCCGTCACGTCGCTGCCCGAGGCCCAGGTGGTGGTGCGGCCGCCGACGGAGCCCGTGGCCGAGGCGGAGCCGACGGTGCTGCGCTCGCGCACGATCTGCGGCTGGTTGTTGGCGTCGAAGTAGCCTTGCGTCGGGGGGATGCTGCTGGCGCTGCCGGTCGGGTGGTGGCCGTAGCCGCCGCCGGCGGCGGGGGCGGCGGCTGAGGACGGGTTGAGGGTGGAGGGACGGCCGCCCGTGGCGGCGACGCGCTCCAGGCCGGCGAGGCGTGATATGCGGTCTGCGCGCTCGGCGTCGAGCGGGTTCTGGGCGTGGTGGTGGGGGAGGTGGCCGCGGTGGCCGTCCTTGATGGCGACGGTGCTCAGCTCGGACATAGACGTGGTGGTCGAGTTGGGCGTGCCCCTGCGGGAGCGACTGCGGTCAGCGCGCGTGGTCTGGCGGTGCCTTGCATGCTCAATCACATGTGCGGGTGCGTGGGGAGTGGGAGGGGTGCGGGGGAGGGCAGGGCTGGGGCGGGAGCGAGGGCTTACGGGACGTCCGACGGCGTGACCGGGTCGGACGGGGGCGGCGGCAGGTTGATGAGGGTCGGGGCGTTGGACATGGCGGGCGCGGGCGCTGCAGCGAGGGAGGGGCTCGGATGGCGCGTCTGGTGGGCGGTGGTGAGGGCAGCAGGGTGGAGTGACGGCGCGTCGGCGGGCGGACGCGGCGAGGGCGCGGGTGGAGCGGGTGCGAATGGGGTCGTGGCGGGGGAGATGGTGTGGTGAGCGGCGAGGAGGAGAGTGCTTTCAGCGCGGCAGGGCGTGGGCAGGACGAGAGAGCGCTGGTCAGCTCGGTCGTGGTAGGGCAGCAAGGCAGCGCGAGGCGGGCGGCGCTAGCAGGTCGCCGCGATACGTCATTCGAGCTCAGGCGCGCCCAGAAGATCGTCAGGGCTGCTCCTCCAATTGCGGCGCCCGCGATGCCCCGTTTCACCTGTGCGACGCGCCGACGCGCGCGCTGACGTCGGCGCATGGCGCTCATCATTCCATTGAGCTGTCTACCACTACGTACACGGTCCCTCCGTCTCCCCGCCCTCGCGCGTGTCTAGAATCCCCAGTAGCCCTTGACCAGGTACGCCGCCCAGCCCGCCAGCCCCAGCAGCACCGCCTGGCTGCCGTAGAAGCCCGTGATGCGGCCCAGCCCGATCGCCCTGACGCCCTTGAAGCTCCGGGTCAGCCCCAGCTCGGCGTGCGCCACGCGCAGCGCGAAGAAGGCCGCCAGCGCGCCGTGCAGGTACTTGCGGTTCGCGCCGTTGAGCTCCGCGATGCCCGCCAGCAGCAGCGCCATCGGCACGTTCTCGACGAAGTTGGCGTGGCACCGCGTCGCCACGAAGAGCGCGTCGTCCTCCGGCGGCGCGCTGGAGCCCTTGATGCGGTCGCCCATGTACCTGTGGCCGCGCCGTCAGCCGTGATGTGGAATGGATCGGGGCGCGGCACTCACGTCTCATTCTTGATGCGGTGGTAGGCGATGCGATTGGAGAGGAAGACGAGGTACGCCGCGAAGGGCGCCGTCCAGGTTGCCGTAATCGGCGCCAGCATTGGCATGGGGACGCCGAGCCCGACTTGCACCATGTTGCCAGATAAATGATAGCGAGATAAGAATAGGAGGTCTGTACAGCGCAGAGATGAGGAAAAGGAGGGATGGAACAGAAGCTGCGAGAGAGCGATGGAGCAGAGCAGCGATGCGGAGAAGCTGGAGGCTCTCGTCCGTGCATTGCGTGCATGATGTCACGTCTGGAGGCTAGACGGCGAGCTGCCCCGCCTGCCCCATTTCCTGCCTTGAGTCCTCGACGCAACCGGCGCATCGTGAAGTTGCCAGCAGAACCAGCGCCGGTGGTGGTTGAGCGCACCCACACCTGGGCTCGTCAATCGGCATCGTCTTACGTGCAGCGTGCAGCTGTCGATCCATCGCTACTTATCCTTGCCCACCCACCGCTGCGGGCCGCTGGATCCACTCATGCAGAGACACATCAAAGACATTGCCAATACGAGATCGGAAACAAAAAGCAAGAACTGCTCGGCCAATGTACGCGACAACAACGTCGCACAAGACTCTGGGTACTGATGCCCATCCGCGAGATTGGCAGCGCGCTGCTGCATAAACGCGAGACAAGGCACTTCGCAATCTGCAAACGCGCGCTGTTGGGTCCCCGTGTGAACCCCCTTCGGCAGATGTGGCACATGCATATGGGTTGATGAGGACTGCTCAAAAAGGTTGAACTTGGTAGCCAACAACTAGCCTGGCTACCGCTGATAAAGCGTCTATGTCATACTTGGTGCGGTGATGGAGCAAGAATGGAAAAGCGAGAGAGAAAGGAAGCCAGCAATACAGGACTATTTTCGTCAAACCCCGAACGCTGCCATGATGATAACCCAGCCTCTTTGCTCCTTTTTTCCTCCAACATCCATGCGTCAACTGAGAAAAAAGATTCCCTCGAGAACCTCCGCCGTCGGACAAAAATCGAAATCCGCCCCATCATTCGAACCATTAATCAATCACCCAGAATGTCCCATAGCCAAGCAACTCCACGAATCCTGCATGCAAGCTTTCCTCCATTCCTGGCTTGATGGGCACGAGTCCGCCATTACGAGGCAACCGCAGTCGTGCTACCTTGCCCTTGGCCCTGACTCTGCCCACCCAGTTGTGATTGACTACCCGAGCCAGAGCTGCCCGGTGGCTGCGGCGTGCCACTGGAAGCTCGTGCCATGTTTGCCTGCGCTGCCGACACTCCCTGAATCGCCCGTGCATGTGCCTGGATACTAGCATGGTAGCTGGCATTTGCAGAAGGTGTCAATGGTTGCGTCGCCTGTGCGGTGGAACCGTATGGCGTGTGCGGATAGTACGAAGGCCGCTGCGGCTGCTGATGCGCTGGCGTGCCGTATGGATTTGCCGATGGCGGCCGTTGCGGCGGATACGGTGTTTGTGCTGCGCCGGGTTGAGCTTTAAGCGGCGATGCAGTGCGAACGTGTGGGCTTCCGGTAGCTGTGTAGTTGTACATGGGTGCGGCGTTCTGCGTGCGCGGCGGGTAGGCCGACCCGGGTTGCATATAGCGGTTTTGCGCCGCGCCTTGAGGAGTAGATTGATAGTAGGATGGTGCCATGCCGTAGGTAGACACCGGCGGCCGCTGCGCGTAGTACGACGCTGTCTGCCCGTACGTCGATGCGGCCGCGCCGTACGAAGGTTGCCGAGGAGTTTGGGCATACGCTGGTGCTCCGTATGAAGGGCGTTGAGCCGTAGATGCGTATGCGCCGGGTGTCTGATAGCCCTGGGTCGTCCGTGGCGGATAATGGTGCACCGACGGGGTCCGATTGGGGGGCTGTTGTTGTGGATAGTAGGATGGAGTTCCGCCCATAGGTCTGGACGCATATTGCGGCGCAGACGGTGTGCGAGCGTACTGGCTTGCCGGTGGATAATGCGCCCCAGGTGGCCGCACAGCAGGCGCTCCCACAGCAGCACCAATGGCCGCAGTCTTTGCCAGCTTCGACACCTGATCCTCCTCCATGACGCCACGGTAGTCCTTGGTTTCAATGACGAGCTTTTTGCTGATATTCAAATCTGCCAGTTGGTCTCCGTTCAACTTCGCCACAGCATACGGAGGGAGCTGAGAAATCATCAGGGAAAGCTGAAGCTTCAGCATGCTGTAGATATCCATCTCATCAGATGAGGGGGTCGTTGGCCGGACGGAGTTATCGTGTCCTGCAGGCGTTCTTGCTGAGGGTGCCAAGGTGCTGTTCCTGATTCGCTGGTAGGAGTAGAGGGTCTCCAAGAGCTCAGAGATCTCCTTGAGTACTTCATCAACCTCCTTGTCTTCTTTGTCTTGCGCAGACTTCTCCGGAACGCTAAGCTCCTCGGGGGTGAATTGATCGACGGCCTCCTTGAATGATTCCTCCTCATCCGCAGTGTCGTCTGCGGCAACTCCATCCAAAGCTTCTCCAGGCTGAGCATCCGATAATGCAGGGTCGATCATGAAAATCTCGTTGAACCTCTTCGCTCCGACCTTTTCCCACCAAACCCGATTCTTCGTCTCTTCGGGAACAACTGCCACGCCGTCGTCATGGGTAGGGGCAAAGCTGGAATAGACGCTCCGGAACAGTGCATCCGCCCTGGCCTTGTCCAGTCTTGCTTGCTCTTCGTCTGGCAGTGGCGGGTTGACTTCCCCGGTGCTCAGTGCGCGATCCCTCTGCTTCCTCTTCGCCGAAGGCGATGATGGCTCCTTCTCGACGTCAATTCCACTGTAGCCAAGCCAGTCCCCGGCCGACAGTTTTTGACTGGAGTAAGAGGAACCACGGCGGCCGGCTCGCACAGTCAAGTCCTGCTGACCCCAAGTCACAGTAGATCCTCTGGTTGTAGACTGGCTCGCAGGGATGGGTGCCTTGAGGTCTCTGAACTTGGGTGGCGGACCGAAGACTTCACCGAAGGTAGGACCCTTGCTCTTTCCGCCGAGAGCATCCTCAGTGCGGACCGGAATGATCTTGGTGGTCGAGATCATGCTCGGAAGGCCACTTTCATCCAGCGGCAGCGTCACGTCGACAGAAGTGTCGAGTTCGGCGAGCTCATTTTGTTCTTTCCCTGCCTCAACCTTGACCGGCTTCTGCAGGCTGGAGAACAGCTGCTTGTTTCCCTGGGCCGACGCGAAGAGGGTGAGGACCGATCTGCCACCAGCAAAGGTGTCAAGCTCTTCGTCGGCAGGCTCCTTCTTGACAACGCCATTCGTCTCGGTCTTGTCCTCGTCGTCTGCGCCATCGGCCTGTTCCGTGGCCTTTTCTGCGGCAGCCTTGCGAAGCGTTTCCCGGGTGACAATGTTCTTGAGGACCTTTTTGACGGCCAGGGAGCCGGTCACGAGCCTCGTCTCGGCATCTGAAGATGGGTGCTGCGTGTTGACATTGGCCAGAAGCTGGGAGCAGACAGATTCGACGTCGGCGACGAGCTCGTCGAGGGACGCGTAGGCGTCGGAGCGAACCTTTGCGGCGATGGTAGCGGCTTGGTGCGGGGGCTGGGCAAGCTTGGTGCGCTTGGTGGTGGGCTCGCCGGACACTGCGCGGTCTGCATTGCTGCGGATGGGGTGGTGGAGGATGGACGGGGCGGTGTCGTAGCTGAGGACGATGCAAAGTTAGCGGGCGGCGCGGCGCGTGGATTGGGCGGGGCGGGGGCGCAGACCTCTTGAGGATCTCAAGGATGTCCTCAAGCAGGGCCTTGAGCGAGCGGGCGTCGCTGTGGGCGGGCTGGGGCTTTTGCGCGGGATGGTCGCGGTCCGCTCGCGCGTTTGCTTGGCCGGTTGAGCGCTTGCGTTTCGCAGCGGACGGGGAGGCGGGAGCGGCGTCGGCGTCGTGTGCAGCCGGGGGCGGCGTGAGGGCGCCGTTGGCGCTCGACATGGCTCGCTCGGGCGGTGGTGTCTGGGGCCGCGGGCGCGATGCGGATGGGGGAGTGCGCGATGGGCCTGGTGCTGGGTGAGGTCGCTCTGGGCGCGCAGGTGGTCGAAAGGCGGCGCTCAGGCACGGGCGCGGGCGCCAAGACTGCAGCCACACGGCCGCGGACGCGACGCGGCGCTCGACGCGGGCGATGCAAGGGCGCGGCGGGCGCGGCGGGCGGCGGGCTCGGGCGGGCGCGCTGCCTGCGATGCTCTCTGCTGCTGCTGGGCTCTGGGCGGCGCTGCGCTGCGCTGCGGCGGCGCGCATGCGAGATTCAGCCACGCCAAGACCGCGACTTTTCCACTGACGCTGCCGCGCCGCCACTCGCCCTCTGCCTCATGCGCCCGCCGCCCGCCCCCGCTGCCCTCCGTCCATGAATGCTCTTCAATGCTCTGCTGCCTGCGTCGCGCAGAGTCCTGTCGGCTGATCCCGCTGTGCCCGTCGCCGCCCGCTGCGCTGCTGCGTCGCTGAAAGTAAATCGTCCGCCTTCCCAGAGTTCGCGCCGCTCTCTGACGCTTGCCCAGGACTCGCCGAGGTGCTACATCACCTCCAGTCGCTGCCAATGGCTTCGCCGTGATCGTTTCGCACGCGTATCCTCCCCGGCGGCCCCTGCTGCGCCTGTCCCCGACGCCCTCCACCATGTCCTGCAGCCTCGATGGCACACGACTAGCGCCGTCGACGGGAGCGCCCGCGAGGAGACCAGCGCTCCGTTAGAGAGTCGCGCGCGCCGGAAGCTCCGCAAGCAGCAGAATTTCGTTCTTGTCGTACAGAGGGGCCGGCTTGTCGAGAGGAAGAGGTGGAAGACAATTCCACTCCACTGGAAGCAAGTTACGCCGGTCGGTTTGAGACGCGCGACGAGAAGACGACACCGGTCCCCATCTGAGTTTCTCGTTGATGTTCTCCACAAGAAAGTCTCGGAATCTGCGTGGAAATTGCCGAGAGAGGTGCCCGGCAAGAGGAACCTGAGCTATGTCAATCCCATCTATCCGCACGCTCCCAAACACCCGCGCTATGTGCATCCGCTCGAAGAATTCAAGCCCTCCCTGCAAGGCTACTTGGCCAGGCACATCAAGGCCGTTTACCGACGCGAGGAACCTGAATGGAATACTCCCATCCCCAGCAGAGTGGTGACGTGGTTGAGACGTCAAGGATACACGCTGGATGACTTCAAATTGTGGGGGAAAATTCTCACCGAAGACCCTCGGAAGGCTACCGATGCGGTGCTCAATGCACAATGCGACGGTTTCCGTGCCTCGAAACCAATCCCCGTCTGGGTTGCCGGCCTTCTCTCGCGGCGAAAAGACCTCACAGTCTACGCACTTCGAAGACTCATTGTATATGCTGAAAGGCATTTGAACGTCACTTCTCCACGGCTTGGAATCACTTTACCTAATGCTGGCTCAACGGACGAAAAGACTTTCTTTCTAATCTGCCTGCGCCTCTTGCGCCAGTCCCGCATTGTTTGCCCGAGCAGCGTTAAGCGCATCACAAACCTCATTACCACACACATCACCCCTCCTCGCATTGAGATGGTCCGCGAAGGGGCTTCTAGCATACCCACGAACGAGGAGAGGCTGAGAAGACGAATGATTTATTTGACAGCTTTGTACAACCGAACGCTGACCCTACTCGCTCTGCCGGCCTCCGCCCGTCCGTACATCTCTGCAGCAACCCAACTCCGCGCTCAGTTCGATGTTCTTCGGCGAATGTCAGAGTACCAGCCCCCGATCACTATCACCCAAGAAGGCTATCGAGCGATCGCACGCGTTCAACTCGCACAACTCAAGTCCAAAACAGAGCGAAAATGGGCCGAGCTGAAGGCCAATTCATGGCCTCCTTGGAAGGAGGATCGCACCGCAATGGACTCAGAAATTGGACCAGAATTTGGTATTTCGAGCGCCATTCAGTCAATTGTACGCATGAAAGAAGCTGGATATCCTGCATTCGGATGGGACTCGGTCATCAATCTCTTCGGCGGTTGGGACTCCGATGGCAGCCCCGTCATTCAAAATAGGATCATCCTTCCAAGGATACAAAACGCAATGGTCTCTGCTCTCAACGAATCGCAACTAGCAAGGTCATTCCCTGGCGATCGGGATGTTGATCACGAGATCTGGGCAGCCAGAGTGCGGACCACAAGGACAGTTGAAGAATCGTGGGCTATCTTCATGGCTTACGATGCCCTTGATGTCCCCCAAAGGCAATCAGTGTATCTGGCTATGTTTGAGAGAATTCTTGGTGCACAAAAGTCCGGATCTCGAGCCAGAAGAAGGACCAAAACGAACGGAAAGGCCAATGTCAACCAAAACGAGGAATTGCCTGGTGATATGAGGGAAGCCTTGCCAACCCCAGAGTCGCCTCACGAACGTTTGGATCCACGGCTACAGCCACCGTCAGTCGACGAATTATTCGACAGAATGATCTCGACGGGCATTTATCCAAGCGGTAGCTGCTTGGCACACCTGGTTCAGACAGCTGCAAGCGTCAATCGAGCTTTGAAGTTCATGAGGGCCAGTCGTGATCCGGCTGTGGCTCGACTCTTGAACCGCAATATCACAGCCAAGCAGCTGCGTAATGTCCCCAAGAAGCTGTTCAATGCGTACGTCGCCATGCTCTGTAGGTTCTTTTGGAATGCAGACCATTTCCACCGCACAAACACTTGGCCACATACCGGGGATGGTAAGCCTCTGATTCATCGCGCAATCGCTCTCATGGACCGCAGATCGTCCACGTACCGGCCTGGATGGAATAGAATTTTACACGCTATCTTAAGATTCGACATGCTCCGGGACAACGGCGACGGAACCACGACACTCATGCGACGGACGCTGAAAGTCATGTCCCGCGCGGGCGTCGAGCTCGATGCTGAAGGCTTCCGGACGGTATGCCTCTCCTTCAGATTCCAGTCCAAGCTGCGGGAAGACCGAATGGCCAATCTTCCAAAAGAGGCACGTGAGGACGCCTGGGCAGACCATGTCGCCCACAACGACGCCGACTCCAAGTACCTTCGCCTGCTCTTTAATAGGATCGTCGGCTTGGAAGATGTCTCCTACCTTGGCCCAGGTGACGATGCCGCATTCGCGGACAAAGATGACCGCCTCATTGTTATGCCTTGGCCGAGTGTTCTGCACGACTATATCCGCGCTCTCGGTACTATGCGCGAGTATGAGGGCCTGCTTTCCGTGGCGACTTTCATGCGCGATCACGTACCGGACCTGATGGCTATCTGCGAAAGCGAACTCAATGGACGCTTCCGCTTGCGGCGCGCTGTTGTGGCGCTGAGAGTCTTCCTTGAGCGCAGCTGGGAGCGGGAGCAGCGCCACCGGTGGACTGTGGTGTCGGGAAACCAGGAATCGGAAGAGCCTGTGGCTGCCGTGTTGGCGGAGGGGACTCACCCGGCCCCGGAAGAGCTTGTCTTGCTTGTCAGAGAGAAGGTTGAGGCTGCGGCGGCGGATTTGGGATCGTGGCCGACGGATGAGGAGATCGAGCAGTATGTACAGTATGGTAGAAGATATGGCGCACTGTAGATGTAAAGATATTTTTTGGTGTACTGCGATGTAGAATACCTGTAGATTTGGACTAATGATGTATAATGTTTTATCGGCAGTTTGGGTGACATGAGCTTAGGTTTTGAAGCATCTGACTAGAGGTCATGAAACATCACGGCTCATGTCGCCAGCATGGCGATTGGACAAGTCAGACATGCTCTTTTGATATGGTGTGGACTAAACTGTGCCAGCAGCCAATCACACCGCTGAAGCAGCGACTAGTCCCAAAACTGACTTGTCAAAAAAAGCTTAGCGCCTTCTGCCCCCGCGGCGTCGAAGTTTCTCAGCGGCAACTTCTTTTCGCCCTCACGCTCACCCGCACGTGTCTTTGCACACAAGCTCCGTCTCAACCTCGTCGGAACGAAGGCTCACCTCACTAATAATCCTGTTTGAGTCTCGGTGTACCTCTTTGCAGACGCGTTCGTAAACTCAGCCCTCAGCAGCTGAATCATAATGCCTTTCAAAGCCACCGCCGCGGCCGGCAAAAAGCCCAACCCGAACACCAGACGGGGCAGGAAGTCTCGCACCGAAGGTTTGTCATTGCCATTCTGCTCTTTGCTCTTGAACCTTCCCCGCCATCCTTTTTGTCTAAATGTTCTCTTTCTTCCACGATCTCCTTGGCATCATCCCGTTCTGACATCTTTTGCTTTTTTCCCCTCAGTCTTTGAATCCAGCAGCAGCAGCAGCAGCAGCAGCGCCGCCAGCGACAGCGAAAGCGAAGCCAACGAGCCGCCCAAGACGAAGAAACAAAAGACAACCGCCCCAGCCCGTGCCGACGTACGTCCGCCCCGCCATTCACCCCTCCCCCCACCCCACTAACCCACCCCAGCGCACCTCTCCATCCCCCGCCGAAGACAAAGACTCTTCTTCATCCTCAACCTCAGACTCCGACTCCGAAGCCTCCTCCGCGGTCACCACTTCCTACGCCGCCATGTCCTCCGCCGCCGCCTTCCCTTCCTGGTATCTCAGGACCGTCACGCAGGAGCTGGCAGAGGACCTGGATACGGTGCGGAGTGCGCCGGACTTCAGGGACGCGGCGTTGCCGTTGCTTGTGCATGCGCTGCAGCAGGGTGAAGGTGTGTTTTCTGGGGTGGAGAAGGCGAGGGTGATGGGGGCGGGGAGTGGTGGGAGTGGGAGGGTTTGAGAGATGGGGTTTTGGGGGGTTGATGGTGGGGACTTTGGTTGAGTTGGCTTGGGGGTTTGAGGGGCTGAAAAGTTTGGGTTCTTTTTGGTTGGTTGGGCGGTGCTACGAGGGGCGTTTTTTTTTTTTGGACGATGAGGGGTTGATATTCGATCTGAGGTTTTATTTAGTGATATGGGTGAATTGTCCAAGGTATCTTTGGTCGTTATAAGAAGCTTAAGATCGATAGGTATGCGGTCATGTCGTCAAACCGGAGCCTGCTTTCCACTCATTTTCTCTTTAACTCATGGCTTTAAAAGAGATCCTCTTTGCCTTTTATCTGCATTCCACATTCGATACTTTCGACAAAGGTCAAAATATAGCATGTACTGACTTTACTATTCTTCAAGTTATTAGAACTTCTGAGTGGCTTCGAGTAGGTTGGTGCATCATCCGTCCAACTACTGCTTGGACACTAGATTCAATGCTTGTAGAAGCATCAGAGAAAGTTGGCCATTCTCTCTTTCCCACGTCTGTCCTATTTATTCTTATTCATGGTGCTTGAGATACTGTGTTAAGCGGTACCCGGTTGATTTCTCTAAGCTATCCGCAGGTCATATTCTCGATAATCCATATCATCAATATCTTCTTGATCATATATGCTGACCACCAGTATAGACCACCTAAAGCTTGAAGCACTGAGACTATACGCAGGTTACGACGCACGCACAACACTATCAACTGCTCGTGCCACCCTTTCCACATTAGCCTCGCTCAGACCTGCAACGTTGATCCGACCATTCTTCGGGAAGTGGATGTGGAATTCCGAAGCAATCCTCTCAACATGAGCCTCAGTGAGAGCCAGAAATCTATTTCTTGTCAGCAAAAGACGTACAGTGTTGAGTGAGTGACAGCTTGCTTACGAGAACAATCCATTCTCGTGGAGGATGTGGTCCCAGTCACCCGGCGTCTATCGGATTCCATGTTAGTCAAGCAGTTTTTGCCTTACATCTTCCTCATGGTCATCTAGGGAACTTACCTTAAGCTCCTCCGTCAGTAGCCTGTGCAAGTTCTTCCGGTTCCTCTGCAACCGTTCCCTCATGACCCTCAAGTCATCCAGCCTACCCAACAAGATCAGCACCCCATCTCCGAAAAGGCCCGCCACATCCAGAAAGCGAACCCACTCACCACTCATCCCAAAACTGCTCCAACACAATCAGCGCCAACCTCGCCCCATACCTCGGCGGACTCGACCAATCCCACCGCACGAAGCTGCGCAGCTGATCCGCAACATTGGCCGTAACCCCCGCATCCCTCACCACGACATGCACCACCCCAACACGCTCCCCATACAGCCCCATATTCTTCGAAAACGACTGCGCAACAATGAACTCGAACCCGC
The DNA here is from genome assembly GCA_037356115.1 of Neofusicoccum sp. Z2. NCBI lineage: Eukaryota > Fungi > Ascomycota > Dothideomycetes > Botryosphaeriales > Botryosphaeriaceae > Neofusicoccum > Neofusicoccum sp. Z2. Next base: position 395 of record JBAWJY010000035.1, on the reverse strand, counting down.
GCCGCGCGAACTCGCGCACCGCCCACGCATCGGCCTCCAGCCCCTCCGCAAAACCCTGGTACGCGACGTCGAAGAAGGGAAGGTGATTGCCGCGCTTGCTCGCTCTCGTCAGTCCCGCCAGCTCGCAGCACCCGGGGGGAGGAAACCCACCTCAAGCTCCTCCGCCAACGCAACCCACTCCTCCTTCCTCAAATCCAGCCCGGTGGGATTATGACAGCACCCCTGCAACACGAAAACGCTGCCTCTCGGCGCGCTGCGCACGGCCTCGAGGACGCTGTCGAAGTCGAGCTTCTTCTGCTTGGGGTCGTGGTAGCGGTACGTCGTTGTTGGGATGCCGGCGTGGCGGAAGAGGGTTTCGTAGTTGCCCCAGGCGGGGGTGCCGATGTAGGCGGTGG